>VRYO01001681.1:23477604-23527077 GCA_009812075.1 Sialia sialis | reverse complement strand
TGGGGAGAGGTCCCGGGGTGTCCCCTCTGCTCTCTGAGACCCCCAAGCTGTCCGGGTGCGGATCTGGACACCGCTTTTCCCCTTCAGGCCCTGCTTGTTTCATTTTGATATAAAATGATGGCATCTGCAGTGTCCCGCGGTCCCTGGCTTCACACCGCTGTTGTCCGGAGCTGTAAAATCCTGAGGCAGCAGAATCCCAGGAGGGATTTATTTACTGTTGCTGGTCCAGCTGGAGGAACACTCAGTGCCCATCCAGCTCCCTGAGGATGCTCAGGGATGTCCTGGATCGCTCTTGGCGACATTCCCCGGCAGCACAACCTCTGTTAAAGATCCCAAATTTCCAGCTAGCACTGAGCAGAGAGGGTGAAAAATACAAGAGGGTGTTACTGTCTCGGCAAAAAAAAAGAGAAAAAAAAAAATCAGGAAAAAGAGGGGAAAATCGTCTCGCTGCTGTTTTATTGAAGCCCTCGCCCATGTCCTGTCTGTTCCCCGCCCGGAAAATTGGGCATGGAGGACTTGCAGTCGGCATGTGAGCCTTGCTCTGGAAAAGGGCTGCTGGAGCAATTCCTGGTGTGGAAGCTGTGAAATTTCACCCCTGGCGAGATGGAAATGGGGATTCTCCAGCCAGGAAAAAACCTGGCTGTGTCGAATTTGCTGTGCTTTGGGACTTCAGGGGTGGGTCCTTACCGCCACTCGTTACGTGTAATCGTGTTGGCTTAAGGGTTATTTTGGGGCTGGAGAGGGATTAGGGACAGGTGACAGGAATAGGCACAGCCACGCTGCATGTGAGATTTAAAAAGTAATGAGTGATGGTTCTCTTGGCTGGCTCTTTGTGCTGGTGGGAAGGAGCCCGTGCAGATGTTTCAACATTAGAAAGTTACACTGTGCACCGGGAACATTAAATCCAAGTGCGCCGTTCGGGTGCTGGAGTCTCCTCGGGATGCTCCAGCTGCCAGGAAATTTAGATTGCTGCTGATTAGCAAGTACAAGTTGGAGTGCTGCTCCTCCTTAAAGAGGTTTTTTTGGGGTTTGGATCGCCCAGCTATGCAGGACAACAACATTCTCCCTTCTTTTCCCCTTCCAAATTGCCAGCTTGCACTTGGCAGGTGTGGCCGGGGAAAAGCTGAGGTAAATGGATTTCCTGCCTCGCATTTTGTCTGGCGTGTCCATTTTCCTCATCAGATTGCTATGGAAAATGGTCCATTAATTCATTAGGCAGCCTTTATCCACCTGGGCAGTGATGCATCCTGACTCCTTAAAGCCTGTTATTTTAACATCTTCTCCTCTGCCAAGCTCTGAAGCATCTTCACGCTGAAATCCCAGCAATGTGGAGCTGCAGAATATTTCTCTGTGATTTAGGAGGTGCTTCTTCAGAGGCAAATACAAGCTTTGCTTTGATGGCCGAGTTAATTTTAGAGTGGGTGTCTCTGTCAAGCTGTACTTTTTAATTAAATGAGTGTGTTCTGCTTGTTACACTTTTCCCTGCGATGAATTCGGCAAAGCACGACCGCTGTTTGTCTTGGAAAGAAAATGAGTCTTGGTCAGATCGATTGATTTGGTGTCAGGCTGTACATTCAGAAACTGCTGGCTCGGAATAATGATAAAGGGTTTGGTTTTTAGCAAGGCAACAAATTGCTTTATAAACCAGAAAGGTTATGAGGAGACACAGAGCCAGCTGTGAGGGGACAACCCTTTGCTGTACTTTTATTCATTAACTGTGTATTGAGATGTGTTTGATCTCAAGGAACTGCCTTAAAATCACCATGCCAGAGTCAGTATATTTAGAGGGGGTTTTTTTTTGGTGGTTTTTTTTTTCCCTGTGGGTTTTTAAAGTGTGAGTTGGAGTAACTCAGAGGTGCAAGTGCTGTTGTGGGTGGAGGTTAAAGATGCGGGGAGCAGGTGGCTCCTTTGCCCTGATTTATGTCAGAGGAACTTTGATGCTCACAGGAGGTGGAAGTTAGGTCTGGCTGCCCTTTAACCAGACAGACCTGGGGGGAATATTGTCCTTTAACTCACTCTGTGAGTCTTCCCGAGGGTGAAGATAAAAGAGAATGGTTGTATCTTTGAAATACTCCTGGTGCAGCTCCGGGCTTGTGTGGGAAGGTGTGGCAGTCACTGGTGGTGGGGTTGGATGTGGAGGGGCACTCTGGGCTCCTCCTGAGAGCAGCTTTCCCACAAACATAGTGGGCTGGGAATATGCTTTCCCCTGGAGGCAGGTTTTAAACTCCTTTTTCTTGAGATGATGCACGCACAGAAGCTGTGCTCCTATCCCTGGGATGCTTTCCACCTTCACGCTGATGCTCATGGAATGGTTTGGGTTGGAAGGGACATTAAAGCCCATCCAGTTCCACCCTCTGAGATGAAGAGATGGGATCTACTTGGCAGCCACTTTTCTTCATCATGCTGCTCCAAAGAGCTCAAACAGGGTATTTCACTGTCCTGAACCCCAGCCAGTGCTGCTGGTGTGAGGAGCTGGAGCTGCTCTGGGCTCTGCTGGTGCCACCTGGAGCTGCTGTGGGCTGAGCAGTGGCTCAGTTTCTCCACTCATTTGAGGCTGTTTGCTCAGGGCTCCCCAAAATCCTTGTTGCAGGCTGGGTGTGAGGCTGAGCAGTCCCCTGTGCTCAGGAGAGGGCAGTGTCACACCAAGGAGCTCCTTCCTTCCCCGTGCTGAGGAGCACACAGATGCCCCCTGGCTCTAGAGGGGCTCACAGGGGTTCTGCACCAGGCTGGGTTTAGGAGCTGGGCACCTCATTCCCTCCCCTTTTTCCCAAACCAACCATTCCCCCTCCAGCTCTGCTCCTGCTGCTGAACCGCCCTGCTCAGGAACATTCTGAGCGTGATGCTGGGAAAAGGGATTTAAAAGATTTTTATGGCAGTTGCTTTGCCTGCCAGCCCCTCTATAAACAGTGATTAGATACAGCTACTTTAATGCATGTCTTAACTTAAAAAAAAAAAAAAAAATGCTGCACATGGGTGTTTGGCTTTGTTGCTTTTTCCTCTTTAGCAAACCACTGTGTTCTCCCCACTTCCTCCAGAAGTACCCACAGATACTGGCAGGACAACTGCCTGAATATTTGGTGCAATAGTCTGTCGTTGCTCAATAGCCTGACAAACAACAACAACAAAGAAGTTTTATTTTTTATATGCAATTAAATATTTGCAGAAGATTTCTGCCAAGGAGTGGTTTCAAGGTACAGAGTGTTCCCCTGAAAGGTGTTCAAACAAGGACCTTCTGGGGTGGCAATTGGGAAGTTTTTTGTGCCTGTGCCTCCATGCATTCCATATTTCCACACTTGGAATCCATTTCAGGTTGGGATTGAGCTTTGCCTTTTTTTTGGCCCTGATTATGAAATTGGGGTTAGTCCTGATGATGAAAATGAAAAATGTTTATTTCTGTGATTATTTTTGTGTGTGTGTGTCTCTCGATTTTATCTATTTCTTTTTTAAATTTCTTGGTTTTATGGTTTTATTTATTTTTTTCCCCCTGATGGATGAAGGGTGAACTGGGGATATGAGAGGGGGAAACTGCACCTTTCCTGGGATGCTGCCAAATCTGGGCACCAGCTCTGTCCCCATCTGTGCAGAGCCCTGCTGGTGGCTAATTTCTTCCTTGGAAAGAGCCTGGACTGGTTTTAATGTAATTCCTTAGTCATGCCAAGCCTGACTCCTCCTGCCCTCTCTGCACCTCTCCCTCTGTGCTGGAGCCACATTTTCCATGAGGAGCTTGGGCTCCAGGCTGCTGGATCCTGGAGGTGATGGACTGTAAGTTTATTCTCTTCTTGTCTGGGAATGATCAGAAGGATTTGTTTCACTTTCAGAGTTACCAGGTGGCACTGTGCCAAAGCAGCTTTTTATCTCCCACTTTCCCCCTGAGATGTCACTTGCCTTTAATTTTGTTTTTATTTATTTGCTTAAAATCCTGCTGCTTCTCTTCAAATGCTGCTGCAGCTTGTAAAACCTCTTTGTAAATGTCTGGCCCCTGTGTTTTGCTTCCCTTTCCTCCTCACTGAGGTGAAATGAAACTTGTCCCTCCCCCAGCCCGAGGTGAAATGCACAGAACAGAAATATTCTGCTCCTTGGCTGTTTTTAGCTGTGCTCAGTTTCAAGCTCACGTTTGCCCAGGGAAAGCAGCTTGTATTTGACTGAAATAGTCCAAGGTGAAACCCAGAGTTTCCTCTATTAGGTATTTTTGGGTGTAGCCTTTAAAAAGATGGAATGGACTGGTTGTACCCTTCAATGTCCACGTGCTCTCCTGAGCCACTCTAGGAGATTATATTTGGGCCACTTAGCTTGTATTGATGAATCTTTTCAGCTGGCAGTCACCTAATCATAAATCAAGTCTAAAATCAAGTCAATGTTCTGCAGAATTGCAGCAAAACAAAATGCATTAAATTTCCTGACTTGGAGCTGGCCCCAGTCCGCGGTGAGCGGTTGGGAATTGGCACCTGAAGGTGACAGGGCATGCTCAGGGTATTCCACGAGATTCTTGAGAAGCAGGGCTAATCCTGAGCAGGGCACTTAAGAGCTTGGAGAGGATTTGAGGCTCAAGTCTGAGCTTGCTGTCCCGTGAAATTGCCCTGGACCTTGCCAGGAGGGAGGGACTCGGCGTGGCCCTGGGGTGGTGTGACCCCATCTCAGCCCTGGTGCTGACTGCAGGGCTCTTGTCTGAGTGAAACCCTGCGGAATGGGGATGAAAATGGCATCTGTATCCAGGTCATGCCTCAGGTGCTCTTGCTGTGCCCAGTGCTTCCCCATGGGGCTGGAGGCTTCCCAGGTTATGGCTCAAACACAGTCCCTGGGATGGATAGAGAGAGCTTAGGTTTGTCCACAGGGATTGCTGAGGTCACTCTGATAGCTGGGTGGATTTTTGGGGAGGGTGTGTTGTCTGGACTGGCTTTTATTTTTTTGCCAAGAGGTAATTAATGCTTTCCTTGGGATTAAAATATTTCCTGCATGCCCCAGCTGTTGGTGTAGGAAAGAATCATCCAACCCCTTGACCCTTCTCAGAGGAGAAAAAAAAGCTCTTTTGGAGAAGGTGGGAAGTGTATGTTCAAATCCAGGGTGTCTCTCTTCCCAGCTACTTTGAGCAACCTGGGCCCATAGAATAAGATGATTTTCAAGACCCCTTCCAACCCAAACCTTTGTGTGATGATTCTGTAGTTCTCCTCTCTTGCATGAAGCAGCCCCATAAAGAAATTCCTCGAGGCTGTCAGGTAGGTGATGTTTTCTAGGCAGTGATTGTTTGCAGGTATTGTGGGAATTTTGGTATCAATCTGCCTGCTAATTATTCAGGAATCTTGTCAGTGAGACATCAAGCTATCAGTCAATCCTGTTGCAGTTTGAAACCCAGCGAAGAGGCAGCTCCTGGGTCCTGGTCTGAATGTCCAGGTGATTTGCTCCGTTTCTCTCGAGCTTTTTGGGTTGGGGTTTCTCCATCCATGGCTGTGGATGGCTGATCTGCACAGTGCCTGAGCAGTCCTGGAGATCTGTGCTTTTGGGGTGTTTGGGAGCCCTGGAATTCATCAAGCCAAGAGGTGAGACCTTCTCAAACACCTATTTTTAGATGTGTTCCTGTTCACATGCAAATTGCATTCATTATCAAGGATTGCTCTGCACTTGGGACACTGGATTTGAAATCACAGTTTGCCACCACTTAGATATCAAAATGCCTGCCAAAAATACAGATATTGCTGTCCCCTTTTTCCCTGTGCCCTGGAGCTGGGGACTGGGCAGCTCCTCCACCACTTGCTGTGCTGCATTTGGTGCTTTGTGAACAGAGAGTGGTGGCAGGCTCGTGTTTTCAGGGTGGTTTCCCCTTCCTGCATGGGCTTTGGCATCACTTGGTGGTGGCTGACAGCTTGCAAGATCATCTCCTGCTCCTGCCTGGAAGCGGGAGGCAGGATCTGCTTTCAGAAGGAAGCAGCTCAGCTCCTCTTTAGCTGTGAGTTAATCACCACAAACGCAGAGTGCTTGCAGCCCTCATTAAAAGCCTGATTTAAAGTGCAAGGTTGACAGCTCGGCTACAGATACTTTCCCTTAACACAACTGTTTCCTAATGTGTCTCCTCTGCATGCATAGGAATGTTTGGTTGGGGGTTTTTTTATTTTTTTTAAATTTTTTTAATTTTTTTTTTTGATGTCCAGGCTCCTGGTCTGGGAGAGCTGTATATTAAAGGAATGTGGTATAAGACAGCCGTAAGTGTTCAAATCGTGCTCTGCTGTGTCTGATGCTGGCAGGGACAAGCCTTTGTGCCTCACAAGGTCACTTGGGTGCTCCCAAAACACAAACCCTGCCAGGGCTCCTGGGACAGCTCTGCTTTGCCAAGAGAAATAAAGCTGCTTGTGGGATTAGAGGGATGGAGGTGCTGTCCCTGAAAGCACAAGCAGTGTGGGAGGGGATTGTCCTTCCCTGGGTTTGTACCTGGGCAGGTTTCAGCCCCAATCCAGGGTTCAGGGGGTTAATGTGGAGCTCAGAGCTTGTCCTGTGCTTTGCTGAGCCTCAGGAGCTGGGTGAAATCATTCTGCAGTGGTTCTGGGAAGGGAATCTCTGCCCTAGGGATGCTGCTGCCCTGTCCAGTGGCACCTGGAGCAGGGGGACGCTGCCTTGGATGGTCCCTGCTGCTGAGAGGTGGAAGCAGGAAGATTGGCTTGGATTTGACCTGAAAGCCAAGGCTCCTGCTGGGGCTGATGTGCTTGGTGTGATGAACAGCCCAGTGTTGGGGTGGGAATGTGGCTCAGGAGGGAAGCCTGGGGCTTTGTTGGGAAGCTCTAACCCGTTGTCCAGATTTTTAGAGCTGCTCTGTAATGAGCAGGTACAGATCCACTTCTACCAGCACAATAAGCTGAAATTTTTGAATCCTCTAGATTCTGAATGGGTCAGCTCACTCTGTTAAACCTTTTCTGTCTTGAGAGTCCTTAAATCCAAATTTCTGGGGTAATTGGTTATATTGAGCTGTATTGGACCTGTGAGGAAATCACTTTTCTCTCTTGGCTTCTCTTCTCCCAGCTCAGGGTAAAGAATGACTTTTTCCCCCTTTCCCTGCAGAGGGAAAGTTCTGCAGAGTTCAGATCTGAAGGACTGGCTTGAAGTCTGCTCTGCTCCTCTCCTGGAGCAGTTTTGGGGGCTGGATGTGGAGCTGTGGGGTGAGGAACAGGGAACCCCTGAGGGAGCTGGGGCAGAGGAGCTAAAGGAGTCAAACCCCCATGTGTGTGCTCCAGTTTCTGCACCTTCGCAGGCATTGTGCCTGCCCTTATCTCGGCTGATATTTGCAGTGCTGATAAGGGAGGGTCTGTAACAAGTGTGCTGTGCCACAGATAAAACCTGCCCTGCGTAAGAGCTGTTCCAGCCCGGCCTTATCAGCCCTGTTAAACCTCAGTATCAGCAGGGCTCCAGGGATGAGGCTGCCCCGGGTCCCTCAGCACAGAACATCCAACCAGGAATTGTGCTGGCAGTGCTGCTGCTCTGTAAGTCCCTCTCCAATGTGCTTTTCTTTCTTTTCCTCCTCTCTTCAGAGAAAGAAATGCTGGAGGTTTTGTGCTGCCATTGAACAGGGAGCAGAGATTTCCTGCATCACCTCGGTGCTCCTGCAGGGCTCTGACCTCTGGAAGGGTGGGAAACATTGGATTGAAGGTGGCAAAGGGTAATGTGCTGGAGAATTGGATATACTCCCAGGGATTCAGGGGCAGCTTCTCTGGGCACCCTGTGCTAGGGGTTCTTCACCCTCCCAGGGAACAATTCCTTCCCAATATCCCTGCCTTATAGCGGTGGGAAATCCATTCTCTGTGTCCTGTCCCTCTCAAAGCCACGCTTTAGCCTTACTGAGCTGGGCTTAATCAGAGGAAAATCAGTCCTGGCTGTGCTGCAGGTGGCTGGAGATGGGTTTGGACAAAATTGGGAGCAAATGCTGCTTGCTGTTCCCTGCTGCTGTGCCCAAGGTCAGCCTGACCGTGGAGCTCCCAAATTGTTCCCAATTTCCCAGCTAACAGTGGCTGCTGCTGAGCTGTGTGAGCAGCTAATGGGCTTTATCAGTCTGCTGCTTCTGGCTGGGCTTTGTCACAGCAACCTAATCCCAAAGAGCCAGGGCTGAAATAAGTGGAAATAGGAGTTCCTGGGGCTGTGCAATTCCAGTGTCTCAGGTAGCAAAGCCATCTGATTTTTCCCATTTGATATGCTGATTGTTAGAGCTGAATTGACTGTAAAGCTGGGGAGAAACAGCATCCTTGGTGCTTCTTACAGCTCCAACCCTCAGGCCTGAGGCACTCCCAGACTTCTCTGGTTTAAAAATCACTCAGGAAACACAAACCAGCCTTTGGAGGGAAGGGATTGCCCTGACTTCAAATCTCCTTTTAACATGGAGAGCAGCAAACTGGATCCCTGATTAAATTCCTCCTTTTTTGGAGGGGTTTTCTGCTTCAAGCTGGAAATGAGATACAACTGTGGGGGAGTCTGTCTTCTCCTGCTTGCTTTTGTCTGGCCACCCTAAGACTTATTGCTGTTGTTTCAGCATTGCCTGAAGCTTAGGAGAGATTTTGCTCCCAAATTGGCCACATTTGGTGACTGATCCCATATGTTTGATTCCAAAAGGCTGCTTTTTTTTTTTTTTTTTTTGTGAAGGAAAGGTATGAAATAAATACTGCCTGAAAGACTTGTGGCTGCCAGCTCTTGGACAGTGCTGTGAGGAAAACCCTGTTCTGTCTCATGCCCCATCAGGTTTAATGCTTGCTAAATGGCAGAGCTGTTGAGAACAAGTGCTGAGGCACTGGAGCTGGTATTAAAAAAATAAATATTGCTGCAAGTGGCTGAGCTTGGAAAGCAGTGATGCTGTGAGTGGATGTACAGGGAGTGCTGAGGTGTCTGGATTCCCCCCAGGGCTCACTGCCAGGTGGGAGGCTTGGGAATTTGGGAAGGCAGCCTGTGGGGAAAGTCCTGTGTCCCAGCAGGAATAAATCCTCTCCCTGCCATGCAATGTGAGGGCTATATTTAAATATTTTCTTGCTCTAGAACGGAAACCAGCTGCAGAGTCTGATCTTTTAATTTTGCTCATCTTTTACAATGTGACAAAAGGAAAAAAAAGGGTTTGTTATTTATCTGGCTTTTGGAGAACTCTAAAATGATGAAAAATCTGATGAAGACCTGTCTGCATGGTCATCCTGGAGCTCTGAGAGTTTTGTTCTTGCTTGTGCCATCTCCCTCCTGTTTCTCCATGGGAACGGGGGAGGACTGAGCTTTTTGTCCTGCCTTTTAAATGGAGAAACACTGGAGCACCACAAAGAAGTAATTTGTTGGTTATTGTCCTCAGATAATGTGCCATAACTTAGGGTGATGCTCTGACTCTGAAAGGAAAGGTGTCAGATATTGAAAAGATTTGGGATCATCCCTCTTTTCCTTGCAGACATCAGTGGTTCTGGCCAAGAAAATTGTATTTTCTAGTGACTGCAAAATAAAGGATGTTGCACTGCCTCAGTGGGGCGAGATGAGGGTGTGAACACTTGGATGCTGTAGAAAGGCAGACATGGAGGTTGATTTCTTCCTGGAGGTTTATTCCCATTAATCTACCTTTGTGGGTGCTCTTCTTTGCCTTCTGATACAACTTCTGTAATTGTGAGGTTTTTAGAGGGTGGTGCAGGCTGAGGTGGGAGAGGGTCTGGAAAATGCTAGGTGGGAGCCTTTGCCTGGCTCCAGCATTTTCTACGTAATTTTTGCTCTGTTTTAATTGTAACCTCAGCTTAATGTGACTCTTCACCGTGAACAGTGACACAGGCTCACTGAGGAAATGGAATGGGACAATGGAATGTGTGATGGTGTTCTTTTCCTTTCTAACAGTTTTCTTCCAGTGCAAAAGCCAAGGATGAACCCTTTTGTTTTGTCATTATTTTTTATTTATTTCTCTGCCAGAGCAGATACCAGAAATACCTTCAGCTTTGGATACAGCCTGCCTAAAATAGCTCTGGGAGGTGCTTGGCAAAGGGCTCTGCTCAGTTTAGCACTGCTCACAGAGCATCTTTGGGACCACAGGGTGTGAAGGTGGCAGTGGGAAACTCAGCAGTGACACAGAGAGTGCTTCACCACCTCTGGGATATTCACCTGGGGTGTTCTGCAGCTAAAACCCTAAGCATTGTTTTTATTCATCCTGAGTGTGCTTTGTTGCCCTGGGAATGTAAAGAGCTCTCCAAACCCACTCAGCTCCCTGCTTGTGGTGATCGAGGGGTGTGGAGTAGGCATTATCCCGTGGATGAGTGGGGTAGGAGTAAAATCCCAGTCTTATGGGGCTGGCTAGAGGTGTCTGAGCTATTTTTGGCCACTTTTCCCTGGCATGTGGAGGTGTCTGGCAGCTGAACCCACATCTGCTGCTCCCCCTGCCCTGGTTCCTGGAGTTTCTGTGGAAGATTTGGGAGGAGGGCAGCAGGGAATGTGTTGGCTCCTTGCTTTTCCCAAGGAAGTGGCACTTTCCCCTGTGGGGATGGCAGGGAGGTGGGGATGCTGAGCAGGGGAGATCTGCTTGTTGTCAGGAATAACCTCCCTTTGGGGGTGGAACAGCTTCCAGCAGCATCACTCAGCTTTCTGAAATACTCTTGGCAAAACTGTGCTTTTTTCAGACTGAATGTGGGTCTCTTTAGGACAACCTATGAGCTGTGATGAGGGGGGGAAAAACGGGTTTGTCAGGAGAGAATTGGAGGCTGCTTAGTGTGTGCCCTCACCCTGGCCAAGGCTGGTGGAGGGAATATCCAGTGTCCCCAAAGTGTTCAGTCCTTCCAGTGGTGGGAGCCTATTTGCCGCCAGGCTGGGGACAGCAGTGACACAAATGTGTGTCACTCAGGCTTGTGTTTTTCTGGCAGTCCAGGACCTTGTACTGCTGGTCCAGCGAGCTCCTAACCTCATCCCTGCCCTCTGGAGCCATTCCCTGTGTCCTGTCCCTCCACTCCTTGACCCCAGTCCCTCTCCAGCTCTTCTGGAGCCCCTTCAGGCTCTGAGCTCTCCCTGGATGCTTCTCCTGTCCAGGTGAGCACCCCCAGCCTGGCTGCAGAGCAGAGGTGAGGATTCTGCCCAGCCCACAGCTATGGATGGGTGGCTGCCCAAATGGGGCTGCTGACAGCATCTCTAGAAATGTCAGTGGTTATTTGGGCTCTGAAAGAGCTGAGGGTGCAGAACTTCCCCACAGCATGGCTGGGCAGGGCTGAGGAAGGTGCTGTGACAGTGTCTCCTGGTTTAGGGAACAGGTGTTGCCAGAAAAAAAAAAGCAGGAGCTTTTCCTAAAATGGAGAATAAAAATCTCCTCCTTCCCAGTTTGCTATAATTTGGAAATTAAGGAGCTCTCAGGCAGAAGAAGTATGGGTTTAGGAATAACAGTTCTTTACTGATATATCTACAAGACAAACAAGAACAGCAGCTATAAAAGAAACAGCAATAAGACAGAACAAAACTCAGTCCTTTTCCCAGTCACAGACACTCTTTTCCACGCGGTCCCGATGAGAGCAGAGCAGGTCCCTCACAGCAGCAGCACGGCAGGAGCAAGGAGGTGAGGCAGGGCTGTGTCCCAGATGGGAGAGAGAAGGTTTTGCTCACTGTTCCTGGGTCCCGGTGCTCAGCGCTGTTCTCAAAGGCAGGAGGTGGTAGCAGTGCAGGGGCGTGCAGGAAAATCTGAACCGCAGAGAAGAAAAAGAACCTCTCTCCTCCATGTTCCAGCCGGAGAGTGTCCCCCAGGCAGGACCAAGCAACCAAACCCCCCAACGGCTCTGACTCCTCCACCCCTACCAGCAATCAAGCCAGCCCATCCCATTCCTTTGTCTTGAGCAATTAACGACTCCAGCACCGCCCTGCTAGTTCTCTAACATGATAATGGAAAAAATTCTCAACTTTTATACCAAGAGAAAGAGTAGATCTACCCACCCCCAACCCCCAACACAGTGACACATCACAGTGGCACTGAGCTGTCACTCAGTGCAGTGACTCTGCAGGGAGCCCTTGACCTGCTGCTGCTGGTTTTGGCCATGGACGAGCTTGGTTTGGCTGTCCTTATTTATCCAGCACAAATGGATTTGTCACCCAAGTGCTTGATTGCTGGTAATTTGTATGGCTGGAGCAAATTCCACTCCTGATTCCCTGCCTGCCCACCTGCTGTGCTGCTGCTGAGTTTTCTCTGCTCCCCCAGCTCACCAGCACTTCATAAATCCTCTCTGCTTCCAGAAATACACATAGTCCTTGAGTCTTTTTCACCTTTTGGATTCAAAGATAATGCTGCTGTGGTGTTTGCTTTCCTATCCTGTTGTTGCACCTCCTAATTTTTTTTTAACAGCCTAATTTAAAACAAGCTCTGAATTAAATTGTGTGAGTGGGATGCTTCTCTGACTCTGCTGCAACTTGTGGAACTTCCATGTGGCAGAAAATGGCTTTGGGAAGAGCCACTCCTGAGTTTTTCCTGTCGTGGTTGTGCTTTTCTCCTTACTCCAGACTCCCCACTTAGTGATGCTGTGTATGGCACTGATCTGAGTGTTTAAAAAGAACAAAGTCACTGCCTTGCACCCAGCCCAGAATAAACCCTGGCACTAATTTTGGCAATTTTTTCAGCTCCCTGCTCCTGCTGTGGGAGAGCTGAGCTGGGAGCCATGGCAGCAAGGTTGCAGGTACTCAGCAGAGCAACCTCAGAGTAATCTTTATCTTGGTGGAAACAGATGGAGTTTTACTTGGTGTCAGTTCTGAGCCCAGAATAACTCAATTTTACAGCAGGGGAAGTGGAAATGTACAGTGCTGCCACAGCCTGGATGCTGCCAAGCAGGAATTGAGCCATGCAGGGGTTATTCCCACTCTTGGGAGATGGCCATGAGGAAAAACCTCACCTGGAAGGGTTTTGTCTGGGTTTCTTATTGGGAAAATACTAAGCAAGGTGTGATAAAGCATCTTCTGGTGACCTGGTGACAGATCCCATAGCTGGAGGCTTCTCTGGGAGATGTCACAGCCCATGTGTGATTTGGGAACTGAGGAACAAGAAACTGAAGAGATTCCCTCTTCCTCTGTCATGTGCTCACTTGGCTTCAAAACTTGCATCCCTCCCTCAAACCTGTCCCAAAGCCTGAACTTTATTTATCAGCTGGTTTAATTCCTTTTGGGATGGGATTAAATTCAGCATTGGTTGTCCCTGGGTTGGGTGTGTCTGATTTACAGCATTTTTTTAGGGGTCCAGGCTCTCCCTGGAGAGGGAGCAAATCTTGAGTGACAGAATGGTTTGGGTTAGAAGGGACCTTAAAGATGAGCTCACCTCATTATCCAGGCTGCTCCAAAATCAATGTTCTACCTGTCCTTGGACACTTCCAGGGATGGAACAGCCACAGCTGCTCTGGGCACCCTATACCATGGCTTTTCCACCCTCACAGGGAACAATTCCTGCCCAATATCCCATCCATCTCTGCCCTCTGGCAGTGGGAGCCATTCCCTGTGTCCTGTCCCTTGTCCCCACTCCCTCTCCAGCTCTGCTGGAAGGGGCTCTGAGGTCTGAAAAACCTGTCAGAGCTGTGGACTCTTGTCTAATAATTACAGGTTAACCCCAACATTCCTGCTCATGTTTGCCTTTTGCTTTAGAGGAAGGAAATGGGATCCTAATCTTTAGTTCAAATGCCATCTGTACTTCCACTGACAAAAGTAAATTTGTGATGTGTTTAATGAAGAAAGATGTCTCAGATAATGGACAGACAATATCTGCCCTTTAGAGACTTTTGCTTCCCAAAGTTAGTGCAGGGCTTCCTATTGTGGGTAGGGAAGTGAGGCCTTGGTGTTTTGGGGGCGTTTTTTGTTTGGTTGGTGCCTTTAATGGTGAATTTTCAGAGGAGAAAGCCCCCTTGGAAAAGCAGATGGCAGGGTTGAATCACATGCTGCTTCCCTTAACATTTGGGTGGAAAATGTTCCCTGGAAACCAGGCTCTGGCTTTGTGGAGATGCCAGTGGAAAGAAGTGGGGGAGGATTTCAGAAAAGTGATTTTGCTTTTCATAGTCTGGCTGTCAGCCTCCCTAACCTGAGACCTGGGATGTGTGCAGAGGTGGGAATTGAGCTGGGTGCCATCTGTGCTTCAGGCATGTCCCTCTCCTGGATGGGCCAGGACAGAGAAATCCATTCAGGAAATGGGGAAACCCCTTCCCAGAGCATCTCTAGGAACTTGTCACTAAGGAAGGAGTGAGGTCTGCCCTGATATTGCTGCTGTAGTATTGAAACACTGGATATTTGTAGGGAGAGGTTTGAAGAGAATGGGACTGGTTGATGAAAAGCAAAGGGAAGAGGTGCAAAGGTTTAAAGTTTCCAGTGTGAAAAAGCAGCATTTGGGATCCTTTAAAATCCTCCATATTGAGGGATTGGAAATCATGGAATCACAGACTGGTTTAGATTGAAGGGATCTTGAAATCATCCAGTGCCACCCTGCCATGGGCAGGGACACCTTGTTCTAGTCCAGGCTGTCCAAGCCCTGTCCAGCCTGGCCTTGGGCACTGTCAGGGATGGGACACGAGTGATCCAAGGCAGGGCAGCTGCTCTGCTGGAGGCTGGGATGGGGCAGAGCACAGAGCTGAGATGCAGCAGTGGAGGGCTGGGGAGCTTTGGGATTAGCACTAAATCCTGTGCACAGAAAGAATCCTTGAGGCCTCAGATGTCTTGGATGTCTGGCATTTGAAGGACTTCTCCTCTGGTAAGGTTTTTGCTGAGGCTGCCACTGAAAATCCCCAGAATGTCACAGTTTTATTGCATGAGACTTCTCCACTAATAGGATTTAATTTCTGCAGAGCTTCTGATGAGAGGAAGGAGAACCTCAAAGGAGCACAGGTATTTTGGGAAAGGCTTAAGTGGAGTAAAATTCAGCTGCAATCATGTTACAGCAGGGAAGCTTGGAGATAAGTGAGATGGAGCAAGGAGATTTATCACTTCCACATAGGATGTGCACAGCCCTGTCTCTGCCACCTGTCCCTGCTGGGAAGAGAGTGATTTTCTCAGTGAAAGGGCTGTGTTGGGCCTGCTGCTTTCCCATGGAAGCTCCTGCAAGGCTTGCAGAGCTCCTGCTATCCCGGGATTTGAGTTCCTGGCCCAGTGGGGAGCTGCTGCGTTTTGCTCCCATTTCCTTGCACTGTTAGGGCTCCTGGGGAGGTGGAATAAGGAGCCAGGCTCAGTCTTTGCAGATTGGAGGGGAAGGGGAGTGTGGAAGGTTTCCTTCCTGGGGAAAAAGGCAGATAATGCAGCTTGGGGGAAAAAAAATCAAACAAAGCAGCTTCTCTTCCCTTCTGGCTCAGAATGAGGTGTGATGTCAAGGTGGGGCTGAGCCTTCCCAAAGACTATGGGAATGTTTTTTCTTTCCTTTTTGTTTTAGGGCTGGGGGATTGGTTGATATGCTTTTCTGTTAAATCTCTCAAACAATGCTGCTTCCCCTTCCTTGGAGCAATTGTTCCCCGTGGCTGACTCTCTTCCTTCCCCTTCCTCCCCATCGTGGGAAGAGCTCTCCTGGTGATGATGGATGGGCTCAGATTTAGTCCCTGCTTTACCTTCCTTTGTCCTGCTCAGCTCTCTTTGTGATTTCTGCCCAGATCCTCATCACAGGGTGGCCAAAACCATGGAGGGAATGAAGTGTCAGAGCAGCTTCTACCTTCAGCCTTGAACTTGGCAGGGCTGGGTTAATGACTCCATGATCCTGGAGAGCTTTTCCAACCTCAGTGATTCCTAATTCTGCTGCCAGAGACATGGGACTGCAAAGTCTAGCAGACTTCCTAGGTTTCATTCCTTGAGTCCATGTAGTCTGCTCTTGGGAGAGCCAGTTTCTTCCTTAGGGAATATATGTGACCTTTTCAAATGCATCCATTTTGGGAGATGAGATTTACTTTTTAAAATTGATTTTATTTTTCAATGCCCAAGAATACCAAGACAATGGTTGTGCAGAGAAGCTGTGGCTGCCCCATTCCTGGAAGTCTTCAAGAGATAAGATTGGATTTGGCCTTCAGGAGCATTTCCATGGAAAATCTGTCATAAACCAGGCTTGGACAGAGCAGAATGGGAGGGATGCTGATCTCTCCACTTCATCTGGACACATGGATTAAGTTAGAACTGAACAATTCCATGTGCCACATGCAGGAATAATAAACCATTGCATAGTCCAGGCTTGAGGATGTAAGTCACCACCTGATTCTGCAGTAATTCCACTCTGACCTGTTTCTTTTGGAAAGTATCCCCAGACTCCAGATAAGAACTTCCAGGTCCTTCCAGCTTTTATCAGAGGAGCTTCCTGCAGGGAGCTGCTGGTGATTTGTGCTGGGGGAAGAGAAAAGGCAGTTGGGTGAATGTTCCATGGCAGTTTTGGGTGGCTCATGGAGTGAACTGGGAAAGGCAGCAGCAGGATGGGGGGCTCTGCCCTCTTTGCTTTGGTGGAAATCACGTGGTCTGATGAAACAACAGTCGATGAAAACTTGTTTTAAGGGATTATATCATGCTTGAGCAGAGCCAGGACAGTCATCCTGCTGATAAGGCCAACACCCTCTATAAACACAGTAATTAACAGTCTGAACTTGTGAGAGGTGCTCTGATGGAAACCTGGGACTTCAGGATTAAATAGAAGCCTCTGGTGGATATTGAAAGCCTCGTTCCCTTGGGCTGTGGTAAAGGAACTTCTTGCATGGAAGTCTGGAAAAATCTCCTTTGTGTCCTTTTCACAGCCTGTGGTTAGGAATTGCAGGTAATATCTGAAATGATTATTGACTGGAGAGCTGCATGGAGGTGCTGCTGACTTGACAGATGATGAAACCCTAACCCAGTGTGATCTGAGCATCTGTCCTTGCTGCATCCCAGTCACTGAGGCTTCACCTGCAGCTGCTCCAAAGCCAGCTGCATTTTTAGCCAGTGTTTAAATAGTGTCCAAGCTGTTTGATGCTGTCCCAGAGGCACAAGAGTGGTTGCACAAAGGACTTTTTGCACTGAGAGCTCACTGAGGGAAGCACAGGAGGGATGGGGATGCTTTGGGGACTGGGTTTGTGGTGGCTGCTGGAGAACTGCTGGGTTCTTCTCTGAGATTCCTTATTGTTGCTTTTAATCAAGATAATAAATTGTTTCTAGGAGCAGTTTTAAAAGGAATCTGGAGAAAATGGTGAGTCTCTCTTTAGCAGGGGGCCAAACACTGAAGTGTTGACCTGGTGCTGGCCATGCAGAGGATCTGGGGCTCTTGGTTGACTTCTGGGAAGCAGGGTGAGATTCCTCCTTCCCTCCTCTTTGTAGACCATAACTCCCACAGTGATGTTCCCTGTGACATTCCTTGCTGGAGGAAGATGGCAGAAATGGGACAAATCCTGTGGAGTACTGGGTGCTCTTCTAATGCTGCACCTTCACATAAACTTTTGTCTAAGGGTTAACATCACTGGAAATGTCCAGAAATGGCAAATAAATCGGCAGCAGCCCCTGGATTGCTTTGGATCAGCAATGCTCCACAGATCCAGCTGATTTTCCGAAGCACTGATCCTCTTCCTTCCTTTCCAGTTCCTCAGAAGAAAACAAATCCATCTGGTCTAGGTGCCAGAACTCGCTGCTGACTCTGCAGAAATTGTTTTCACTTCTCTCGTGCCCTTTTTATTTTCTTGCCCCAGGGAAGGGACTTTTGGAAAGCCTTCAATGCAGAGGTGTAGGAAGGAGCAGAGAAATTGAGTTAATAGATGAATATCTCCAGCCTCCAGTTGCTTGGAGACCTCTTGCACTGGCTGTGTGACACTTATGTCCCAAACATAACGAGGGACAAGATGGGAGGAAGTGCTGGGGGAAGTTTAGGTTGGATGTGAGGAAGAATTCCTTCCCCAGAGGAGTGGTGAGGCATTGGGGAATGGTAGAATCACTGGAAGTGCTCAGAAATTGTGTGGATTTGTGGCACATGGGGACAACACTGCTGGTTAATAGCTGCACTCAGAGGCTTTCTCTTAATGATTCTGTTTAAATACAACTTATTTTTTATTTTTGTAATAAATCTTGGTGGAATTTGCTCTTAAAAGCAGACACCCACTAAAAATCCAGGAAACCTGGTCTTTCCTAGTGTGGAATCATTTAGGCTTTAAGAGATTGTGATTGTTATCAAGATTTATGCCTTGGAGCTGTGTGGTTGCTATGTTGGACCTGCTGCTCTTGGTGGAACTGTGTGAGGACTCCAGGAGGCTCCTGGCCTCTGGTGGGGAGTTTTTTGGCTCCTATCCTGTCCCTGTTTTGGTCCGCAGAGGTGCCAGCTTAGCTGGTGCTGCAGGAAACATTTGTCACATCCTTGGCATGGATTCCTTGCGTGGGGCAGGTCTGTGGGGCTGCAGTGACTGTGGTCCAGCTCCTGTTTGTTCAGGCTGCCCTTGGCCCTCTGGCTAACCCCCTTTAATCCCTGGGTTTACTCACAATCAGTGTCACCAGAGTGTCTGAGCAGAGATTAGCCACGGCTGAATGTGGCCGCCTGCGAAAGCGCCCAGGAAAATCTGAAATTTCTCTGTGGCTAAAAATGACCCCCAAATTCTTACTCTGTGTTTTGCTTTTTCAATTATTTTTGTAGCTCTGTGTTCTGAACCAGTTTCTGCAGTCCCTGGAGAGCTGCTGGAGGGCTGTGGTGCCATGGGTACCTCAAGCAATGACTCCTTCATCCTGAATCAGAAGCATCTCTGTTCTGTGCTGTCCCCTGCAGAGTGCTGGCACGAGCCAGGTGGCCCTGAGGTGACAGCTGGGGGTGGCCTGGCTGTGTGCTGCTCTGGCTGATCCACAGTAATGCAGTGTTTGGAGAGTGGAGCTAAGGACAGGCAGCTTAACTGTGCCCAGCACGTTGGATCCCAGGGGAGCTTGGCAGCTTGAGGTGCATCCTGTGAGGGGAATCAGGGGGAAAACCAGTTTTTAAACTGAACTTTTGCAATGGGAGGGGTGCTGGTAGCAGCTCTGGTGTGGTCCCAGACTCACAGAGTTGGGAAGGATGAATTGAGCTTGGACAGGCTTGACTGTGATGGCTTTGCTGGCACAAGCTGGATGGAGCTTGGAGCAATGTGGGCTAGTGGAAGGTGTCCCTGCCTGTGGAGGAACTTTGAGGTCCCTTCCAACCCCAACTATTCCATTCTTCTAAGCCCTTTTGCCCCTGAGACCTTCCCAATCTTTTGGGATGGGTGTCAGGGATACCCCATGGGGGATACTCAACCCATCCCCACCAGCTCTCCACACTGGAGCTCATCTGCTCCTCTGAGTGTTTGCAGCTCCAAAAGCAGCCTGGGAATCCTCTGCTTCACGTCCTCTTCCAGTGTCCCTGCCTCCTGCATATGAAACAGGGCTTTTCATATGTTTTATGGTTTCATATGTTTTAAAAGCTGCCTACAGAAAGGTTGGAGGAAAGCTAACATGAGAACAAACTTCCTGGGAGGCTGGAGAGTGTTTGTTTGCTTTTCCTTTGGTGGAGAAGCTCAGTGTGTGTTTGTAAAGCTCTAAATTGGTTTATTCACTACCAGAGTCAGCTATCTCCTGGACTGGTGGGATTTGCGCTCCTCTGAGGAATTTAGATTAAAAACCAACAAGAATTTGGGGAAGATTACAGCAAGAAAAGACGTTGATCGAGTGTTTGTCAGGAATAACTTCTCCAGTGCCCTTGTCCCTGTGTTATCTCGTTGTGCCTCTGGAGGAATGCTGCTCTGAGCAGCAGAAGGTCAGGGTGACACGTGCTGAGCTGCCAGTGTTGGCTGCCTTGCTCACAGACTGGCAGCCCATGAGGGTTGTTGCCTGAGGGCTCCTTTTTGTTAAATATCTCACTGACAGCAGCAGGGCTTTTGTGGAACTTTGAGAGCGTTGAAGAATCTTGTGGGGGGTGAAGCACCACCTTGTGTGGAGTCTGTGGACTAGAATTGGCTCAGGGATCAGAGAATAATAGAACACTTTGGGTTGGAATGGGCCTTTGAACATCATCCAGTTCCACCCCTGCCATGGCAGGGACACCTTCCACTGTCCCCAGCGTCCAGCCTGGCCTTGGGCACTGCCAGGGATCCAGGGGCAGCCACAGCTGCTCTGGGCACCCTGTGCCAGGGCCTGCCACCCTCCCAGGCAGGAATTCCTTCCCAACATCCCATCCATCCCTGCCCTCTGGGAAGCCATTCCCTGTGTCCTGTGTCCCCATCCCTTGTCCCCAGTCCCTCTCCAGCTCTTCTGGATCCCCTTTAGGCTCTGGAAGGGGCTGTGAGGTGTCCCTTGGATCCTTCTCCTGTCCAGGTGAGCACCCCCAGCTCTCCCAGCTCTGGAGCAGCTCTGTGCTCTCCTCTGGGTTCTCTCCAGCAGCTCCACATCCTCATGTTCTGCAAGTGGGGTCTCACCTGAGCTCAGGAGCAGAATCCCCCTTTCCTCAGCCCTGGGCATGTGGCTCAGTGCTCTCAGTTCCTGCCTTGCAGGGCTCTTCCCAGTGTGTTCATCCCCCAGCATTGAGCTGTGTCCATCAAGGTGTTCCTTGGGTGTTTGGGCTGACACAAGGCTTTCATCTTGGCTTGTTATTTGTGGCAGGAGCTCTGTGAGCTCTCAGCACTGAGAAGGTTTTTTTGCCCTGCTGAATGGAAGGAGTGGGGGTGGAAATGCAGAGTGCCAAGTCCAGGTGCTGCCACTCCCCATGCCCTGTGCTGCCCCAGCAGGGAGGGGACTGCCCTGGCTCTGCCAGACCTGGCACCTGTGCAGCCATGAGGCCACTGCCTGGCCTGGCTGTGGGTCAGCTGAGGGCACTGTTTACATCCTGTAATTAACAGCTGTGAGTTAATCACCAGGGCTGGCACACTCACAGACGCTGGGTTGGAGCCACGCTGTCTGCTGCTGCAGAGGTGATGGTAGCAAAGATGTGTCAGCTTGGGCTGTTGGTGCTGATTTATCCCCCTGCCCTGTCCAGTGTGTGCACATAAAACATCATCTCTATAAATCAGAGCTTTGACTTCTTCCTCTTTTCGGTCTCTTGGAAAACCTGCTTTGTGGCAATGTGCAGGGTTTTTTTTTAGAACATGTTGGAAGGTTGGGATTTGGAGAGACCTTAAAGCTCATCCATCTCCATGGGCAGGACATCTTCCACTGATCCAGCCTGGCCTTGGGCACTTCCAGGGATCCAGGGCAGCCACTGTTTCTCTGGGCACCCTTTGCCAGGCTCTCAGCTCTCTCACAGGGAGGAAATTCTTGCCAATATCTAATCTAAAATCTCTCCTCTCAGTTTAAAATGACACAAAGTTTGTGGGTAAACCAGCCAAAGTCACTCTGTGCTTTTTTTCTATGCTTGTGTCTAACCCAAAGCAACAGGGGCTTAAAATGCTTGGGGATTCCATCCTGGAGCTGAGAGCTCCCTTCCCCTTGGCTTGTGTAGGAAATCTGTTTGTCTAAACCCTTGGGCTGTTTGCAGTCTGGTTTTAGTGGGAAAGATTCAGTGTTTTATTTCATATTCCTGCTCTTCTTTTCTGTAGGGTGAGGGAGATTTTTGTAATCTGCATCCCATGGAGCTGGAGAAAGTTTCCCTGCCTGCAGCTGCATGAAAAAGGCAAGGACAAGGGAGTTATTGAGGAGGAGTTGGAATATTCCAAACCCTAGGGAGAGGCCAGAGGGAAGTGAGGAATCACCTGGCAGAGTGTGCTTTGGATGTCTTCATAGGTGGTGATGAGCAGGATTCCACATCCTGGGCCTGCTGCAGGAGTTCTTGGATGTTTGGGAGGCTGGAAGAAACCCAAACATTGTCTGTGTGTTTCTTGTTTATTTAAACATCAAAATTATACCACACACGCTTCCAGAGCCCAGGATATGGCAGCTGTGAATGGTGGAGAAGAATTTTAAAGCCTTGTAGTGATTCACCTGCTCTCCTTTAGGATAAAACAAATCTCTCCTCAATCAGTGCTGATAAACAGACTGCAAATTGAAATGATCTTATTCCTTATATTTTTTAAATTGATTTCTAAATTTTCTTGCAGTACAATCCCAGAACAATCTTTAAATCCAAACCACATTTCTCTGCCCCATACTCCTGTGGTGCTGATAATTCTTCTCTCCTTGTCATTCTTTCATCCCTGGGTATTTATGTGTGTGTAAACAGAGAGCAACAATTCTGGTTTGCCATCCCAGGGCTCTGTGACCATTTCAAACATAAACTCAGCTTAGATCTCAGCTCTGTCTTTCCACATAATAAATTACCAGCATTTATTGGTCTTTTGACATACAGGTTTCCTAAGGGAAAAGAAGGAGACTGGCTGAACAAAGCCTTCTCTATAATCTGTTTGCAGCAGGCTTTGGACAGAAATTTCAATTCCTGGCCAGTGCAGCAAGGATTTTATGGCTCTATCTATAATTGCAGTTACACCAAGAGGAGGTTTGGGGGGATGCTGGATCCTGTACCTTAGACTGCACCATTAAAAGATGAATGTGGATAATATATTACAGGAATTGCATGCTAAGCACTAATGAAAATTCAGTGTTTCTATGGAAATTCATCACTGGAGACAGTTTTAGAGCCATGTAGTAATTTGAGTTGGAAGGGACCTTAAAGACCATCTCATTCCATCCACCCCCTGGGGCAGGGACACCTTCCACTAGCCCAGGCTGCTCCTGGATGGAGATGAGTGGGAAATGAGCTGGATCTCTGCTAGGGGTGACATTGATGGCTCCTCTTCTTGGATGCTTTTATTCTTTGTCACCTTGTGCTGACACAGCTCAGTGCTTCAATAAAAACCTTTTGCAGTGACACATCTTTGACTCTCTGGCCTAAGCTGGGTCAGCTCCTGTCCTGTGTGACATCAGATGGGTTTTTTTGACACCTGAAAAGCTTTCTCCTCTAGAAAATTCTCTACTGGGAGGAAGACTTCTCATGGCTCCTGAAGATCACTCTGTTTTTGGGAGTACACAGAAAACTTGGCTCTTCTGAGATGGAAAGAACTGGGTGAATCTTGGCACTGGTTCCAGTTGGGCTCAGGAACTGGGCAGGCTGGACTCCATCCTGCTGGGCTGAGGAGCAGCTGAAGGACAGGATTTTCCTGCACAAGGTCAGTGGCTCCTGAGCAGGCAGCTCGTGAGGTGTGGCTGAGAGTCTTGGATAAATAAAACTGGGAATCCTCCTGCTGGAGGGGCTGGTGAGCCAAACTCCCTCTCCTGGCTGGCTGTTGATCCCCTCTGGAATTTTCCTTGCCCTGGGACAGTGGATAACCCTGCTGGAGCCCCTGGCTTTCCATGGGTGTCATTGGCATTGCAGCCCAACGCAGTGCATCCATCTCCTCCATGGCTTTGTCCCTGTTCTCTCCCCATGCTGGGGACTGGTTTGGAGAGAGGCTGAGGCAAGATTCCAGCCCTCCCAGCTCCCTGGAAGCTGGTGCTGCTGGGCTGGGGGGTTGTGGCCTTGCTGCCTGGGCAGAAGGATGGTGGCCATCACCTTCCTGCCGCAGGTGAGGCAGGGCTGCTGCTCCTCTCCTGGCCTTGCAGAGCAGCAGTAGCAGCTGCCTCGTGTCCTCTCCCAGTCAGGAGGGAGAACTAGGTCAGAATTTGCATTCTTTGACTGGATTCTCTGCATAACTTGAACATTTTTTCCTCCCCCCCACTTTAAACCCCTTGTTCCTGTGCGTGCGTATTCCTCGGGCTCCCGCAAATCGGAGGGTGAAGACTCAAATTCAGATTTATAATTGGTCTTTAATATCAGTCTTAATAACAGCACTTCTGGGAGACTCCTCACATGCTGACAGACTGATCCCAGCATGTAAAATTCTGAAAGAAATGCTTGGGGCAGCGTCTTCATTTTTGGCTGCTGTGTTGTCTGGATCAGGAGTTGAATTTTCTCCTGTAGTTCTTATTTTGCATGACAAGAGCGAGTAATTGGGGTGAAATCATCTGTGCTGCAGACTGGGATGGTGAGATTTCTTTTCACTGCTCCTCTGTATGAGTTTTTTTTTGCTTTCTTTTTTTTTTTCCTGTTTTGCAATGTCCTGATTGGGTGGGGGAGCACAGAAGGATTGTGGCAAGCAGAGAAGCATCCAAGCGTTGCTGCAGGGCAGGCAAGGGAGATTTTGGCGTGGTTTTGTGCAGTGTGAGGAAAAAAAAGAACTTTGTGATGAGCCAGATGAGGTCTGGGATGGGACAGGGAAGTTGTGGCTGCCCCTGCATCCCTGGAAGTCCAAGGCCAGGTTGGATGGGGCTTGGAGCAACCTGGGATAGTGGAAGGTGTCCAGGGTGGGGCTGGCTGAGCTTTAAGATCTCTCCCAACCCAAACAATTCCATGATGATTCACGTGTGATTCAGCATCTCTGGCAGATTTTTCAGTAATCTGGCAAAAAAAAAGTGAATGTAACATCCTGAGATGGAGTGATTTTCCAGAGGGTGGTGGCAAGACAGAGCTGCTGCACGATTCTGGTCTTTCTCCATCTGTGGAGGTGATGTTTGATTTGGGTTTTTGTGGTTAAATCCCCCAGAGGCTTCATGTGCATAGCTGTCAGTGTGAAATAAAGCAAATTGTGTGGTCTGAAGGCAGGTGGATGGGTAAAAGTGACAGAATTGCTGTGACATAATCATAATTTTAATGCATTTTTCCTATATTTTTAAAGTAATTTTAAAAAAGTATTTTTATATACTTCACTGAGATTTTGCTTTGTGTTTTTTATAACAAGTACATGTTTTTAGCTAAAAATTCTCTTTTCCTGAGGAGATTTCAGGCTGTCTCTGCTGTGTCTGCTTCGTGCTGGTGGAGTTGCCGCCTGGATCTGTCTGAGGCTTGTGCAAAGAGCAGGAATTGTCATGTCTGTTCCCTCTGTGCCCCCTTGAGCTGCCAAAAACTGTCAGCAGCTCCGAGAGGGATCTGCACAGGGGTGATCTTTTGGGAGTTGAGCTTTTCCTGCCTTTGCTGTTTGATCTCTTTCCTTGGGGCTTTGGTGTGTTCAAGCCTCGTCAGTGGGAAGGCTGAGTGGAAGTAAACAGAAGGTTGAGTATTTTTCAAGTTAAATCCAATTTTTGGGCTTAACTTTTAAGTTTGAAGGAACTTCATTGGAGGGTAGATTTGGGAGATGCAGTGAAATCACTTTTGATTTCTCTGTTCCCTCCTGTACCTGCTGTTTGCATTAATCCTGTTGATGTCCTGTAATTCCCCTTGGATTTTAGGCTGCAATATTCCTCCTCCATTGTATGTTCCTGGTTTTGGTGACCTAAATGGGGGACTGAGTGTTGTTTTTGGAAATGTGGGATGTGGCTGGAATCCCTGGATCATGCAATGGTCAAACCAGAGTGCTGCAAAGCTCTTGTTACCCTTCATGTCTCCATAAAGAGCTTTTCCTGGGCTGTGCGGTATCTGACCTGCTCCTGACCTCCAGGTGGGGTTTAAGTAAACCAGTTATCCTCTGGCTTAAACTAAATCTAGACCTAAACCTGCCATCCCCTGCCTGGATGTGCAATCTCCTCTCCGTGGTAACAGCAGGCAGGATGCTTGAGCTGCTGTGTGGTGAAGCCTTGGCCACCTCATGCTTGTCTCATGAGCAGAATTTCGAAGCCCAGCAAGATGGAAATGCACAATGAAGCCTTTTCTGTCTCTAGGACCTGATTTTAGGCAGGAAATCGATGTGAGCTTTGGCTTCCTTGTGCAATCTTGACTTGTAAGTAAGGGGTGATGAATGGGTATCAGCTCAGCTCCTAGCAGGCAGTAACTGGAAATCCTTTGGACTAATAAACTGCACTGTAACTTAAAGCAAAAATCCAGGCTTGTCAGAATACAAAGATGGGGATGATCCTGAACACAATTTATGGATCATGAAAGCGACTCCTGGCTGCCAAGCTAAAAATAAGGAGCTCAGTGGTGAGAAACTCTTCTGGAGAGTATTTGCTCCATGATGGAGGAGAAAAGCTGACAGCTCTGCTTTGGGGGGGTCCAGTGCTTCAGCCTCCACAGCTGGTACAAAGCATGGCTGGGAATTAAAAAATGAAAATCTCAGACTTTGTGTTGTGTCTGGGATTGGCTGATGGGTGTTGGCACTGGGTCTGATCAGTAGCTGGTCCTGTACTTGCTCGTCCTTTTTTGTTCTTTGAGGTGGTGAAATGGTTTAGATTTTCTTTTGGTTGGCTCTTCAATATCATGAGACAGTTGTGAAACATTTTGGCTGATTTGTTGTCTTTGTGCTCTGCTCCTTCCTCCAGTAATATCCCTGGATTTTGTCAGAGGCTTGGAGCTGAAGCTCTGAGGTTGTTGCTGTTTGTGTATTTTGCTCATCCTAAAGTGATGTCAGTAACAGGAGGAAGCTCTGAAAATTAGGAATATTGGGGCTCTTTCAAAATGCTTACTTTTGTAGCCACTTAGCTTGCTCTTTTTAAAAATAGTAATAATGAAAAAATATAAATAAAAATAGGAATATAATCCTAGATTTCCACCCTTCTCTCCTTATCTTGACAAATAATCCCATTATTCTGCATCTTGTCCTGATCCTGAAGTCCCTGACCAGGGAACAGGAGCTGGGGAAGCTGAGGTGAAAGCAGGTGGTACAGGGTTGGGATTTCCCAGCTTGAGGTCAGATCAGCTCTTTTGATCTAACTCCAGAAGAAAGCAAAAGTGTTTCCCTGGCCTAACCACTGGCTGTTCCTGGCTGAAAGCTGAGCAGGCTTTTCTTTTTGGAAACTTTCCCAGAGATGAACCTCGAGCCCGTGGTTTCTGGTGTGGAGAGGCTAAACTGGAGTTGGAAGCTTTAAACAGGTTCATGGAAGGGTTTGGGTTGGAAGGGAGCTTCAGGATCATCCAGTGCCACCCCTGCCATGGCAGGGACACCTTCCACTGTCCCCAGCGTCCAGCCTGGCCTTGGGCACTGCCAGTGATCCAGGGGCAGCCACAGCTGCTCTGGGCACCCTGTGCCAGGGCCTGCCACCCTCCCAGGCAGGAATTCCCACCCAACATCCCATCCATCCCTGCCCTCTGGGAAGCCATTCCCTGTGTCCTGTCCCTCCATCCCTTGTCCCCAGTCCCTCTCCAGCTCTCCTGGATCCCCTTTAGGCTCTGCAAGGGGCTCTGAGCTCTCCCTGGATCCTTCTCTTCTCCAGGTGAGCACCCCCAGCTCTCCCAGCCTGGCTCCAGCCCCTGGAGCAGCTCCTCTGTACCTCTTTCCTGGCATCCACCTCTGCTGGAATTTTGGGACTTTTGGGCTGGTTGAGCTTTCTCCAGGCACAGGAGCTCCCTGTGCTTTATGGTGTGACCCCCAGCAGCTGTCCTGTGGTGTTGGCTGGATGTGGGGCTGGGATCAGCCACGTTATTTGAGGAGAAAACATTCAGAAGCTGGTGTTTAAAATGCCTTGTGTTGAAATGAAAGATTTAAGAGGAATCACTCTCAAATCCCCACAAAACTCATGCTGCCTGTTGCTGGGAGAGACTTCTGGATCTGTGGCTTCCCACCTGGGGGCTGAGCAGGTGTTGGGTGGCAGAGATGACCTGGTGTGGGGGTGGAAATGTCCTTGAGCTGTGAAACAGCCTCTTGAGAGACAGAGCCAGACGAGACACGGAGCCACCTCCACATCCTCGCTCCGTGGGGTTTGTAAAGCCGACAGATTTGGGGACCCAAGTGTGGGTGGTGTGCGAGGAAAGCACTTGGGTAACATCCCTGGAATAGAAACTCAGCCCTGCTGCTGGAAGCAGGTGGTGTCAGTTGTCTGCCAAAACAAAAAGGGAAGGTTTCTTCAGGGCTTCAGTCAGTCTGCACGAACTGGCACCAAAAAAATAATTAAAAAAAAAAAGAGAATTGAATAGCCAGGATTAAAGAGGAAGGGGATGGTGACTTGCAGCAGTTTGGCCAATTGCTGGCTTGAGGGGTTTCTGCTGGAAAAAAGAGATTTCCAACCTGAGCAGCCTCAATATGTTGGAGTTTAGCTATGGGCTGTAAACCTCAGGTTGCTTGAAAACTTGAAGAAAGGCTTAGCTTCTCTACTGGAAAGGGAAGGGTAAAATACAAAATTCCTGCTGAGTCCTCTTCCCAGTCACTTCCTTACATTCCTTGAAGAAAGTTATTCCTGCTTGGAAAAAAAATCACAGAATAAATAGATCAGCTTGGGAGGGAGCTCAGCAGTGCAACCACCTGTTCAGGCCAGCTCTGGAATTATCTGAAGAGCCAGCTGATGGAATAACCTTGGCAGCTGGATCCTATGGATTGCAGAGCCTGGTGTGATGTTGAAGGATGTGCAGGCTGTCTCCAGAAGGATGGAGGATGAACAGGAACCACCACAACCCCACTCTGCATCAAAAGAGTGTGAGCCAAGGGGGCTGAGTCTGTGGATACACAAAATTAAATCAAGAATTGGTTTAAAAAAGGTGTCTTCTAGCAGTTGCATAGTTTTCTCCCTCTTAGAGATAAAAATAATAAAATCACTGGATTTAGTTTTATTCCTTTCCAGGTTTTCTTATTGAGCTGCAAAGGACAGAGAGAACATGGAAAGTTTAACTCACGTCTCTCATCTGTGAGCTTAGAGCCAAGGAAGGCAACCAGTTTAACTTGGTTGCCCTTAGCTGGTACAGGGAATAAAATGACTTTTTTCCATGAGTGAGGCATCTTGTCTCATCCATCTTTAGGATTTACTGGTCTGATTCTTGCTGCCTTGAGGATCCATGAATTTGTTTCTTCTCAGCTTTCTTGGCTGAAGAGCTGAAGAGGAAGAAGTGCCTTTTCAGGAGAAACAGTCACAGCCTGCTTAGGTAAATGCTGTGACCTAATACTGAATTTGGAAGGTGAAGGGTGTGGTTTTTTTCTCTGAAATAAGGAGTTTCAGTAAGGCTGGGGTTGGTAAAGGTCTGGAAGAGGTGCTGATAATGCCAGGATTGAGGTCAGGGAAGAAAGTGCCTCCTTGCCCTTGTAACCCTGGAGGACTCTTACATAACTGTTCTAAACCAGCTTACGAGAGCTGGGGAGGGGAAATAAAAACAGCACACTGGTGAAAGATTGCTGATAAACCCAGAGAATCCAAAAATAACATCAGGCTCCAGGGAATGAATTGAGGTAATAATCAGGAGATTGACAGAAATTCAAGGGAATCACATGAGCTCTGAGCCAGACAAACCCCAGTCTTGATGTGAGGATAACTGTGATGTTTATAAATTGTGTCCTGGCTGGGGAGGACAAAAAAAACCTCCTCAACTTGTGGCCATGCCTCCCTGAACCAGGATGCTCCCATCCCAGGGATGCAGGAGAAATGGGAGGCCTGGCACTGGATGCAGTGCTGAAGCAGAATGAATGTTCAGGTTTAGAGGATCATGGAATGGGATGGGTGGGAAGAGACCTTAAAACATCTTCTTCCAACCAGATCCTCTTTTGTAGACCAGGTTGCTCCAAGTCCATCTTGCACTTGAAGACTTCATGGATTCCTCTCTTCAGTTGAAAATGATTCCTGAAATGTGTACAAAGACCTGCACTGCCAGATTTGGGAACAATGACTTGACTCTCCCCCCTCTTACAATTGTCTTTCTCTTTTTTCCCCCCCTTCTTTGTTATAAATTCACCTGGTGATTCTTTTTGCTTCATTTCCTTCTACTTTCACAAGCAAAAAGAGATTCCTTCTATTTTCTGCACCCAGTTATACTTTGCTAGTCTTGAAATTAACACTTTTTCAGGAAAATTAAAACCCTTCCACCTCTCCACCTTTCATTTCCTTCTCTCCTGGCCAGCTCTTTACCTGTGGAATTCTGGTTTGTCCAGTCTGGGTACTGGTAGCTTTTAACCCTGGTGTGCTCATCCAGGGAACAGCAATTTTAAAGTGGATTTGCCCTTGAGTTTCAGTAATATCCAAGAACCATTCCAGCAAAAAGAAGGGTATTGCTAGTGTTCTTTGTTTCCTTTGGGTTTGGTTTTGTTGTTGTATTTTTTTGTTTGTGTTTGTTGTTGTTTTATTTGCCTCTAATTCTTATCTAGCCTAATCCTGAAATTCCTTGCTGAAGTTTCCCACTTGCAGCAGTCATTTTTTTGGTACTTGGTGCTTTCTCTTAATTTGCTGAACGTCCCAGTATTTTTCAGGACCTTTTCAGTCTGTTTAAAACAACGGCAGGAACTGGCTTGGCCAGCAAATTATTGAGTGTGAAGTCAATTATTCAATGCTCTTGATGTTTTCCTACTTAAGCAAAAAATATTGACTCAAGAGCAAGTGCAGTCTGGTTTCTTTGGGACTTATTTCTAATCTTTAATCTTCCCACTTCCATCCTTTCCCCTCTCCAGCTGTACTTGCTGATTAGTCTTTGACAGCAGGCTGGGCTAGAACTGCTCTTCCTTTGGGGGGAGGTTTATTTGATCTTTTCTCACCCAGCAGCAACTCTTGGCGAGCATTCCAGCTGGACTGGAAGAGGCTGGAGCTCCAGGGAATCACTGCCTGGGCAGGGAAGGAAAGGTAGGAGAAAGCAAGGAATGGGAACAGAGGCACTTGTGCAATCACACTGTGTTTTGGTAGGAAAATAAGCTGGAAATACAGAGATCTTGGCTCCTGGAAGGAAAGCTGCTTGTCTCCTACCCAGACAGTAATTGCTCTCAAGGCAGGATCTTAATCTGATGGGATGAAAACCCAGAGTGGCTTTCTGGAAGTGGGATAAAAGCCATTTAATCCTGGAAATGCTGTGTTTGTTTTCTTGTCCGTTCAAGTTCCATGGGCTAATTTTCCTGGGAATCTCTTAAATGTGTATGAGACTAATAATAATATTGATAATAATAGCTGTGGGAGTTCTGTGCTCTGGAAAGTTCTTCTCTGCTTCCCTGGGATCTGGCTGCTTTTTGGTCTGTATTCCAGGTGGGAGATGCCTGACCCAGCTGGGCAGGGGCTTCTGTCTTCAGAGCAAGTGTTGCCTTGAAAATTGCAATTTTCTTGTGCTTGCCTAGGGCTGGCTCTTCAAAAGATGTGCAGGAAGCCTTTTCCTTGAGTTCTTTGCTTGTGTTCTTTGAGTTCTTTGCTCAAAGATCTGCCTTGAGCAGTGTCCTGGTCTCCTGGTGCCATGGATGTGTTTCTAGGATGGACAGGGAAGGGCATTGTGGTGGATGGATGTGTTCCTGTGGTCAGTCTCACTGAGGGATGTTTGCTTAGCTAGTGTTGGTTCAGTTCTGCTGAGCACCCTGCCCTGCTCCAAATCTCTTGGGTATTCCTATTGGTCTTGCTCCTCTGACATCACAAAGCTACTTAAAAAAAAATAATTAAAAAAAAAAAAGGTACTTCCAGTTTTCCAGCTTTTTCCTAGAAAGCTTAGAGTGCTGCAGAGAAGGAGAGAGAAATGCTGTTGCATTCTGGGCTCTTGTGGGATTTAGCTGCTCCAGATGTTTGGATTAACTGCTCTGGGCTGGAAGCAATTCCCACCAAACTGCTGTGGATTAATGGACCCTTGGGGGTGTTGCCTCGATGGTGTTCTCTGAGGGTCATCAATCATGACCTCAATGAGATGAGTGTTTTGAGGAATCCCAGCTGGAGAGAGCTTTGTGCCAGCATCTCCAGCCCCCAGGCCCATCCTGACCCCCCAGAGGTTTGTTCTGGATGCCTTTGATACCAATCCCAGAGTGGTTTGGGTTGGGGGGGCCCTTAAAGCTCACCCAGTCCCATCCCCTGCCATGGGCAGGGACACTTTCCACTGTCCCAGGCTGCTCCAACTCCATCCAAGCTTGAACAATTCCACAACTGGGGCAGCCACAGCTTCTCTGGGCAGCCTGTGAGAGAACCTGACCATCTTACAGATGTCTGCAGGTTACCCCAACCCTGATTATATTGAAAACATCATTTTGCCAGTGGTGACTGTCTGGAAGAGTTCACTGGTGCTGGAAAAAGGGCACCAGGACACTGTGAGTTAATGCTCAGAGAATCAATGCTCATCCTATTAAAAGGTCTCAAAAATTACTGAAAGCACTTGGACTAATAGGCCTTGGGTTTGCATCACTAAATGAGTTTGTGAATCCCTCATGACTGGGCCTTTCCATGAGGAAAACAAGATAGGAGCTGATGTAACTGGCAGATGGAGCCTTGTTTTTGTGTTTTTATTAGAGCAGGACAGTCCAGGCAGGAGCTGGGAATGTCTGTGAGCCTCCTGTGCTCGCTTTGGGACTGACCCTGAGGATGGAGGGCGGGTTCCTTCCTGACTTCACCCTCTCCCCATCCCTCCAGTGTCAGGGTGACCTTAGCCTGCCTGTGGAGATGCGTTTTGAAAAGCAGGGAGCATTTAAGACTGATGCAGCTGCTTGCCAGGTCACTGGAGAAAATTCCTTTCTCCTGAAAGATTTATGCTGCAGCGAACAGAGTAAAATCCTTTTGCCCTCAATCACGTCTTCGTAAAGATCAGCACCAGCTTTTGACAGGATACAGGAATCACAGGCAAGACAGGCATTTACCTGAGCTGAGTGACTCTGGAATGGAGGGTTGTAACCTGTCTTTTGTTACCCATTTGTTTCCTTGGATGCATTTTCCTTTTTTCCTCATGACAGGGAAACTCTCCTGTCTGTCTCCTTGTATTGAGCAGAGACTGATCTGTACAGAACTGGGAAAAAACCCCCAGTAATAACTGGAAGGAGTCTTTAGGAGCATTAGACAAACCTCTGCTTCACTGGAACAGAAGAGGGATAAAGTGGATGTTGGCTTCACTCTGGCAGAAATCAAATCTCTTCTGTGCCACAGGGGTGGAGGAGAGGTTGGCGGATGCATACATCTCATTTTTTCAATATAGTTTTTGTTTCCATGTTTTTCAAAGCTGCAGTGGAGGTGATGAAAAGCTGACTTTGCTTCTTGAGCCTCTCCTGGACTTCATCAGTTACCTCATGGACCCTAAAACTCACCCACTTCCACACCCTGCCCTGGGCAAGGACACCTTCCACTATCCCAGCTTGCTCAGGAAGGCAAAGCAACTTTTCTTTATTTATTTAGCTCCTCTGCTGCTTAAGAATTTTTTTTCCCGTGAATAATGTCTCCTGCAGCCACATGGAAGGAATCAATCTTAGGAAACAGCGAGCTTGTAATCCATTTAACTAGGACTTTCCACCTCTCATTAAGCCAGAGACATTCATGCCTAATTCTCTGGGTAGCAGTTGCACAGCAGATGTGCAGGGTATCGATTGGAAAATGAGTCTTGCTGGTTTTGTTTTCCTTTTTTTCCCCCCCTCCCATAGTGTTTCCATTCAAGTGCATGCAGTGGGTGTGGAGGCACTTGGCTCCCTGTCAGATGAGCATTCCTGGGGATGTTGGTGCAGTTTGCTTTTCCTGCTGGCTGGCAGGAGCCAGGTTTTCAGCAGGGGCTGTGTCTGAGGAAGGCAGAGGGGGCTCAGCAGTGATGTGTGGGACCCTGCTGGCTGCTCCAGCTGCTGGCACCTTGCAGGGAGGGTGAAACCTGGCTGACACCATCCATGGGGAGATCTTCAGGGCTGTGTTTGGGAAGGGAAAAGCAGGAGAGGGAGGAATGCTTGTCTGAAGAGGAAGCCAGAGTGTGCATGTTCAAACTTAGCTCTGTTTCCACTTAATTTCTCAGCAAAATCGTGCTGCTAACGGGTAAGGCTTGGTGCAAACTTCTGTTTTGCAGCTTGGAGAGCATGGCAAAGCTCCTGGAGTCTGTGGAGAGGAAAAATCTTCTTTAATATTTTTAATTCTTCAGTTAGTTATTATAATTCCTTGTTGCTGCATGGGTTTTGTTTGGCATCCAGCTGTGCTGTCCTCATCCAGCTGTGTTGTCTTCTCATTGTTTCTGTGATGGTTTTTCCTGTCTTTTTCTCTCCTGGGCTGTCTCTGAGCCCTGCTGATCACCCAGACCACACCAACATCACAGGACATTCTCTGTCAGAGCTGTTCAGGCAGCAAGCCTGACCATGGGGTCTCTTAGGACCCTCCCTTTTGTCCCAGACCAGCTTGGTGCTTTCCTGCCTGTCCCTTTGGGTTTGTGGCTCAATTCCCTCCACTTCCCTGTCTCCTGCCAAGATCAACATTGACAGCTCTGTCTGGCTCCTGGTCTCACCTCACCTTAGCTGCTATTTTAGATTTTTTGTTGAACTGCTGGGTTCTTGTGCTGCTCTGAATGTTCTGGGATGTTGACTGCACCAGACATAGACTTGGAGAGGTGGAAAGATTGGACTTCCTCTGCCAAAAAAAGTTATTTCACACGCTTTGGGCTGCTTAATATTTCTCTTAGCTGCTTCTAAAAGCCAAGAGCCTCATTAGATTTCAAGATATGAGAAATTCACACGTTGTTGCCCATCTCTCCACCAGCTCCCAGAAGATGAAGCTCATTTTATACTCAGGTTGTCAGAAATTCTTTGGCAGAGGGGACCTGAAGTGTTCCATGTTTTTCCTCATGTCCCCCCTGTTCTTTGCTGCTTGGAGTTACTTCAGAGCCTGCTTGTGGATTCCCCTGATTTTTTGGATCTGCAGCAGATTTTGGGTTTTCAGAGCTATGACAGCACCTTGACCTGCAAGGTTTTCATGCAGAAAGCAGAGATTGTGTTTAATTATTGCTCTGCCTGAAGTTTATACAGGTTTTTCCTGTGCCCTGTTCCTCTTCTTCCAGCCTTTCAAAGCTCCAGGCACTCACTCCTGCCTCAGTTTGTGGAAAACATTAAGAAGCTCTGTTGCAGAGGGCGTTAGTCCGTCCTGTGCTTATTTATTTAGGGAGATTAAAGTCTAAGTTTTTGTTTTGTAATCCCTTTGAAGTATTTATCTTTTGAAGTCTGAATTTTCATTAACTGGAAGTGTACAACCCCCGAACTACGCACTGCCCCAGTTTTAAAGCTGTAATTTTATTTTTTTGCAGAAAACATTTAAGAACAATAAACAACAGGTCAGACTCACAGGGCCTCCTCCTCAACTAGATCCTATTTAGGATGTGTCTGTTTGGGTCATCCCTTGCCACTTTGGGCAATCAAAGTGGCTCTGCAGGCTCTCCTGGGTTGGGATGCAGCCATGGACTTTGGGATCTCAGGGAGACAGGAGTGTTCCCCTTCTGAGTGCTCTGGCAGACCAACACATGGCCTATAGATCTTTCAGTTTTTAAATTTGTTTTTTCCCCCCACGCTAATTTTCTCAGCTTTAAGAACAAGGATGTTGTGCTTTCCTGCCTCAGTTCTCATCTAAAAGTTTCCATACATCCATATACACATGGCAAAGGATGCTCTGCTGCAGTTTTTTTTTTTTGGTTTTTTTTTTTTTTTTTTTTTGCTAGGGGAAAAAAAAGGATGCTGACTGGAGTTTTGTAAATTAAAAATGAATGTTTATAGCCTGGACAAAGTGGGTGGGAGGCTTCTGAACCAACCTGATTTCCAGTCTGTTGAGAAGAATAACCCTGCTGGGTCATCAGAGGAGTCATTGCCTGGGCATCCTCTGTCCCCAAAATGAATCACCTGAGGCTGTTTTATGCCTTTAGGGTGTCCCCTTCCTGCCTTGAAATGAAATCTTGGATCTTGCAAGCTGAGATGCTTTGGGTGTGTGCCAACAAAATGTGGAAAATGGTGCTCAGTGTGTGTGTGTGCGCATCTCAATTTCCTCCCGTGGGAGTGGCCACAGCAAACAGCCCTCAGTAATAGCTTGTTATTAAACAGATGGGGATATTGACCCTCTTCCATTTCCATTTTCCAACTCGGGGAAAATGAAATTGCATTACTTTGGCTTGGATGAGTTCAGTGTATTAATAAAAAAAAATGTGGATGAAAATCAATGGAGAGTGCATGCAAATCCCAAGAATTTAGATAATTTATATGACTTCAGACCTGGCTGAGCAATAGAGATTTCTATTTTCCTTTTTTTTTGTGCACAGAACTGTAGTTTGCTCTGGAATGGCTTAATTTTTTAGGAAGTATTTAAGGAAAATCAAGATTTTCCAGTGTAATTAGGGAAACAGCTGACAAGCAGCCTTACAAGCATATCAATGGAAGTAATTGATTATCAGAGATGTTCTCACCTAATTGGCATAAGAAATTATTTGCTTAACAAGATTTTAAGCCTAATTAGATTGATACAAGTTTTAGTAGAGATGGAGATGTTGAATTTACAGAGATTCTTGATAAACAGTGATCCCAGGAGTCACCAACAAGAGGAAAAACACTTCTTTTAATATGGAAATCAGTAGAATCTGTCAAAGCTCTTTTAAAAATGAGTTAACGTAAAAGATTAACCTCAAAAATGAGTCTCTATTTTTTATATTTATTTGTGTTGCATGTGGGATGAGCTTCCTTGGGCGTGAATTTTGGGAGATGGGAGCCTGTGTGCTCAGGGCTTGCTTTGAGTTAATAGTTGGACCCCATTGTCTTAAAGGACTTCTCCAGCCTTAATGATTCTATGATTTCATTATTCATAAGCCTCCATCAAAGCATCCTTGGCTGTGTTTTGGGTTTTCTTTTGCATGTGCTGATCCAAGCCATCCTGAGCAAACTGTGATGGGTGTTCAGAGCTGGTGTGTGGTGTGTGGCTGGAAGTGCAGTAAAGCTGTACTTGTCCCTGCTTGTCCCAGGGCTTCTAAAAACCACTGAATGTCCTGAGCTGGAAGGGACCCACAGGATCACTGAATCCAAGTCCTGTCCCTGCACAGACACCCCAACAATCCCACCCTGGGCATCACTGGGAGGGCTGTCCAAACTTTCCTGCCACTCCCTGGGGAGCCTGGGCAGTGCTCAGCACCCTCTGGGGAAAGAACCTTTTCCTAAATCCAACCTAAACCTGCCCTGGCACAGCTCCAGCTGTTCCCTTGTCCTGTCCCTGTCCCAGAGAGCAGGGATCAGTGCCTGCTCCTCCTCTCCCTCTCACGGGGAAGTTGTGCCTGCAGTGATGTCTCCCCTTGAAGGGGGATCAAAGGGGAGGGCTTGGACTGCAGCAAGCCTTGGGAAAGGCTGTTAAACCTGTTCCTCTGCAGCTTCATCCCCAGGATTTACTCAGAGCACTTCAGGACTTGTGCTGTTGCTCTTCCCTTCACTAAAATGAGGGCACTGAGATGCTTTAGTCATTGTTCTTAATTGCTGCTTTCCCTCTCCAGTCCAGGCTTCTTAATATTGCCCTGAGACTACAGGGGTGGAGCAGTTAACTCAGACAAAAATCAAAAATTTTTAGGCCAGATCTCCCCAGAGAGCTTCACTTTTAAGTTTGATTCTCCATTATTTTCTTTTCCCTCCAAAGCTGTTTGGAGAGGAATAATGTGTAACTGATACCTCCACTTCAGTATCTCAGAAGTGCAGTGTGTGCTAATTAGGCATCCTGGAGCCTTTGGAAAATGCTCCCATTGTATTTGCAGATGGAATCTACCCTGCTCCCCCTTTTTAGACAAGTGAGCTGGTTATTCAGCTCTGAGAAGCTCACAGCCCTTGGCAGATGATGCATTTTGAAAGTAAAGGTTGAGAGCATGAGTGGGTTTGTGTTTTCTGTTTTATTTCTTTTCCCCCCCTCCCTCCTGGTGCACGTTGCTGGATTTGAATAATTAATGCCTGTTGTCTTGCTTCCTGTTTTCATTTCTGTATGTAATGCTAACCAGCAGTGGGCTGAATCATTCATAGGCTGCTTTCTCCACCTCGACAGCTGGAGATGTCATGGGAGCAGTGATGGGGAGGTGCTGCAGACTTTCTGCTGCTCCCTTAACTCCATCTGTGGAATCAGGAGCAGTGAGTATTGAGTCCATGCTTGTGGCCAGCTGAGGCTCTCTGGTGTCAGTGTGGTTTCTCTCCCTGTAGCTCCTGTTGCTGCTCAGGTGTCCTTGTGTGTGGAGGGGAGGAGGGTGGGTGCTGCATTTTGTCCTTTCCCATCTGTGTCGGGCTTTTACGGATCTGGTTGTGATGCTTATGGAGAAGAGGGAATGATTTTAGGCTTGTTGGTTGTGCCTCATGCAATTACACTGTATTTAGAAATGGCTTTTGTAAAACTCATCTTAGATTTTTTTTTGTCACTGTGCTTTTCCTGAGCTTTTGTGGAGAGCAGCCTGGAATTCTGGGTTCCCACAGAGCCTGTCTTGCAGTGAGAGGAACCAGGCTGGAAGCTTCACTTGGTGCCTTGCAGAGCCTTTTCAGCTGTCTTTTCCCTTGGACACTGCCAGGGATCCAGGGGCAGCCACAGCTTCTCTGGGGGACTTGTACCAGGGCCTGCCCACCCTACCAGGGAAGGATTTCTCTCCTATCAAATCGACACAATTCTTGTAGGTGATCAAATGAAATACCCAGTGAAAGCTTTTGTGGATGGAGCTGGCCTGTCTGCCATCATGCCTTGCGTGACTAAAGCAGAAAGAGGTGGAAATCGGGAGATCTATCCTTTGGAGAAGAATTGGTACAGGATTACCTGGAACAACTGCAGCCTTCTAGGTTTTCAGGGTGGGAATAAGGGGTTTGACTGGGGAGTTGTTAATAGGCTGGGAGTGATTTTTACATCTTGCACAGATCTCCCACCATCTTGTACATCACTCCACACTTGGAATCCTCAGCGCAGAGAGGATGGCTTTGCCCAAGACCTTTAAATAGCATCCAGTTTTGCACATCCTCAGTGTTTCTGTCCCATTGTGACAGTTCTTTGTGCCTGTGGTGGGAGGGCAAAGGGGGAGGGATGCTCTTGAAGCTGAAGATGGGAGGCAACTTGAGCAGTGACTAATGCTGAGCTTTATAAATAGCAAGAGGAGAGGTGAAATGTGGGCAGGGAGGTGACCTCGACACGAGGTCACGGAGGTGGCACAGCAGTGCTGGGAGGGCACAGGGGGATGTGATCAGCAAGCAGCTCTGGTGCCAGGCTGCCTGTGACTCTGTCCTGCTTGTCACCCCCTCAGGGATGAGCAGAGCTACATGGGGAGCTGGGCTGGCTACACATGGATGTGTGAGTCGTGCCCACCTCGTGTCCCCTGCTTGGGCCTGTGCCCCGAGCAGCACAGGGAGCTCTGCTGGAAGCACAAAGCTGCCTCTGTGTCTGGGCCAGAGGAGGGCACAGGGCTGTGGGCTCTGGGGACAGCATGGTGACAGGCTGCTGGGTTTGAAGCCACCTCTGCCTCGGGGATGCTGAGTCCTGATGAGAGCAGCAGGGCAAGGCTGTGCTGGGCTGTCAGCACGGAGCGTGAATGGGCACAGACATGGGCAGGAGCTGGGAGGGTTGAGCTGTCTGTGGCTCTGCTGGCATTTCCAGACTCCACCACTCCCCTTGTGCATCAGCTGGATTGAAAAATACAGCCAGCCCTGCTTTTGGAGGCTTCCTTCTGTGGGATATGTCAAGGAAAAGCGTTTAGGTGGCTGGTTTATCTCCCTAAGCCGGGCTTTGCTGATCCCAGTGAGGATGTTGCTACTCAGCTGTCACAGCTTTTCCCAAGACCTGAGCCCTGGGAATGCCACATGTAAGGAAGCAAAGCTTCCCCAGGAGAGGGTAGGATTTAGTGCCCACCCACGACTCTGCACTCTTGGGAAAGGTGGGAAGCACTGTGCAAGCTCCACTCCCCCTGGTGATGCACACAGCAGCAGTGTGTGGGGCTGTGGGTACACACCTGGGCTGCAGGAAGCTGGAAAAACCTGTGGGATCGAGCACAGCATCCAGCTCTGCATCCCTGGGAGTGCTTGGGAGGTTTATAAAGGGAGACGGTAATACTTATATTCTATATTTTGTGTATAAACGTGCTGTATTCTGTATTCTTGTGATTGTCCTGTGCAGGGCCAGAAGTTTGATCAATTTTTGGATCCCTTCCAGCTCAGAATAGTCCCTGATTGCTGTGATACCCCTTCTGCAGGAGGCATGGAAGTGTTTATTCCTCATCTGGGACTGTTTTGCAGGCTCCATGGGATGCTGATGATAAACTGCTTTAGCTTGGCTCAGCTTCAGCTTTGTGGAGGTCTCTGAATCGATTTTCAGGTTGTTCTTGCAGCAGCTCTGTCTCTTTACACTTGAGTCATTCATAAAAACCCAATCACCTGGGCTGCAGATCATCATCCTCCTGCTTTTGTCCTCACGTGGTTTCCCGGCAGATAACTCCTGTGAACACGTTTGCTTTTGGTGCTGTGGGAGAAGCTGCACGAGGAAATAAAACTTGCAAACTAATTAAACTTCTTGGTGTCGTTGAGTAACGAGTGGGAGATGTTGGCAGGGCTGGGAATAGATCTGATTCTCATCCCTCCTCTCAGTAGCCAGAGGACACAGTTAATTATTAAATTGCTTGTTAACATATTAAAATATCGCTCGGGATTTTAATTTCCTTTTGTTGTCGTTGTTGTCTCTCCTTTGCCTCAGGGCGCTCCCAGGAGCTGATGGATCTGTGGTAGCTGGCTCTGGAGGGGCTGGAAGGAGCATGGTTAAACACCAACCCCTGCAGTACTACGAGCCCCAGCTATGTCTGTCCTGTCTGACCGGGATCTACGGCTGCCGCTGGAAACGGTACCAGCGGTCACATGATGACACCACCAAGGTGAGCAGGGACAGCATTTGCCTGGCACGTTGGCTTCTGTTGGAATTATTGAATATTTGATTTTTTTGCCTGATTCGTTGGCTTGGATGTTTGGTGGGAATTGTTGACCATGGCAGAAGGTGCTCCCCGTGTGGTTGACGTGGAGATGGACACAGTGAGGTTGGTCATGCTGCTCCAGGGCATTGAATGTCCCCAAGTCAGATTTATAGTGGCAAAGTGGAGTACAGTAATTTCATGACTATAAGGAGCACTTACTTTTTTGCAGCGAGGATCCGCGCGCAACGAAGTAACGAATTAGTACTGGAATCGCGGGACCCCGGGGTTTACTGGCAGGTGCTCAATTTGCAAACATTTTTCATGGATCGGCGCAGCCTTTAAACACGAGCTCAGCTCACGACTGCCACGGGCTCGCATTCCGGGTTGGCAAACTTCCAAACTTTCTCCATGTATAAGGTGCACCGGATTATAAGGTGCACACCAGGGTTTCGATCAAAATTTTAGTCAAAATTTTAGCCTTATAGGCGTGAAATTACTGTACTTTCCTGGTGGTTTTTCACTCCTTGCTGGTGCTTGCAGCACCCTTGGCTGGATGTGCAGGTCCTGTTTCTGTGCAGAATCTTTGCCTTCCTGGTGTGGATTTAGTGGGTGTGGTGATATTTGGTCCCAGAAGGGACTTGATGACTTGGAAGTCTTTTCCAACCTTTATGATTCTGTTCTTGCATGTGACGGAGTTTGTAGGTGTGGGAACTGGGTGCCCAGGGAAACTGGGGCTGCTCCTGGATCCCCAGAAGTGTTCAATGCCAGGCTGGACAGAGCTTGGAGCACCTTGGGATAGTGGGAGGCGTCCCTGCCATGGCAGGGAGTGGCACTGGAGGAGCTTTAAGGTCCCTGCCATCCCAAACCCTTCTGGGGTTTGATGAAAGGCAGCAGAAGGTGAAAGCAAGCTGAGTATAAATGGGAAAGCTGTTGGAGGTGACTCTTCCCTCCCCTGGGTAAATATAGATTTTAAGAGCTCTGGCAGAGAGAATCCAGGCAATGAGGCTCGACATGCACCTCCCCTCTTGTTCTGGGCTGTGAGATGAGGTCTTGTGATGTGCTGATAGGAGAAGTGTGAAAAAAATTGCTGTCAAAACCACCCTGTTACATCATCTGGGTAAGGATTTTGTTTTACTGGTCCCATGTGGCCTGGGATGGTTTTTTAAAGTGTGCTTACAGGTTAAATTTGGGGGTTTTTTTCTTCTTTAAATCTTGTTCATCTGGAAGTGCCCCCAAGGGACCCTTTGGTTGCCTTTTGAATGCTTAATTTTGCTCTCCTATGGCTTGGCTCCTCTGTTCTGTTTTTAAGTCTATAACCAGGGATCTTCTTGGCTCTGGAGTGCTTTTCCTCTTCGAAAAGCAGCTGTGAGGGAGCAAACAAGGCTGTGTGGCAGATTCCATGCCAGAAATGCTCCTGGTTGTGAATTGCAGCCATTGTTGGTGGTGCAGCTTGGCTGTGAATTGGAAAGGCACTGCTTGAGTTTGTGCAGCCTAAAACAAATTTCCTTTTGCAAAGTAGGAATGTTGGTGCTGTTTTCCCTCTGCTTTCAGCCTGGCCAGCTCAGTCTGGGTGACCACTTTGAGCCAGCAGAACATTACAGTTCTTAAATAAAAATTTACAGAAAAGTTACCACAAATTTTTCAGTGCTTGTGTTACCAAAAAATATCAGTAGCAGCTTTCCAGGTCTGCTTGCAATTTCCATTGGTTTTTGCTGGTGCTGGAAAGGAATTCCTTGTGTTTAAAGGTAGCTGGTCCAGGCTTAAATATATGTCCTGTCTGAGCTGGTCTTTTTCAAGTCTATATGAGGTCTCAATTTCCACTTTGGTAGAAGAGATGGAGACAGAACTGGAGTAGAAGAAAGCCTAAAATGAGCTGCAGGCTGTATTATCTGCTGTCTTGTAAAACATCAAACTCTCCAGAATAAAAAGGTTTTCACCCAAATTTGGGTCACAACCCAACTTTGCCTCCATGATATCTTCACCTGATTCCTGTGAATGTTTGTTGTCTGAATTGTGCTGCACTTCCACAGCCAGAATTTTTTATGATTCCTCTCTTTTTCCTTCACATGTATGCACATCAGGTGTTCTATTCCACATTAAAAATTTACATGAAAGTGAGAATTTTAAGTGGTCGCCTTAGTTTTAGGGATTTTTTTGAGAGGCAGCTTGCTGGAATTGTCATTATCCGTTGCTTTTCTCTGAGCTTTGAGAATGAAGAGAGGGGCTGAAGGCACACATCCTATACTCTTATCTCCTTTTCAAATTCTGAACGTTTCCAAAATTCTTTTTTTCTTTTGTGGACCCTCAGCTTCAATGGCAAGATAGCCTTTAATATTTTCTTATTTTTTTTTTTAATTTTAATGCCTTTTTAAATGAAAGACACATGAAGGAGGAGAAATGGTCTTGGTGAGATTCACATAATTATAATCTCTGTAGCTGGTGTGAGGAAGGAATTTCTGATCTAACCACAGCTTGTTCATCACATATTCAACCAAGGATATTATGAAGTCAGTGCATGGAAGGATATTTTTTTTAATTGCTTCCAAACCCCTGTTGTTTGTACACAGCCAATATCCCACTTGAAATCATCCTGGGTGGGAGAAGGGACAAAGATTTCCTGCCAAAGGAAATAGCAATGAAAATTTTTTAATCTACCACCCAGTAAAAAGAAGCCACTTTTATTCCCTGGCTGGGCTGAGCTATCAAAGCATGGTCTTTCTTTCCATCACAAATCTCCTAATCCTCTTCTTAATTGCAAGTTGTCAGAACTGTGAGATGTGGGAGGGGAGATGAGTGGAAATATCCAATAAAGCCTCTCCCTGCCTTTATCTGCTGCTGCTCATGTAGCTGCAAATCTATAAATGCTACCTCAAGCCCTTCCTAAGAACTGGGTAGTCCCTGTCAGGATTTATGCCCTTCAAGTGAAATGTGTGTGATTCAAGATAGTCCATTTGGCTAAATGCATTCCATGACCTCCAGCTGAGGCTTCTGTTGGCTTTTTGGGGTCCCTTTGTGCGGAGATCAACGAGGAGCTGTGATCCATCAGCATAATGAATTGCAGTGCTGTGTCTGGGCTGCGTGTATTAATTCACTCTCTGGTGAAATGCTCTTGTAATTCCCGCTTGGCCAGAGCTGGGAAATGACCTGAACAGATGATCTAAGCCACAGGCTTTGGAACTGGGACTTTGTCAGGGCTCATTCCCAAATGGCCAGAGGTCACTGGTCACAGGAACTGCTTGCTTTGCTGAAATCTGCTATTAGAGGATGGGTTAATTTGCCCTTTTCCGTGTGTTTTTCAATTTGTGGGTGTTCCAGACCCTAGGCCTGAGGGCACAGGAGCTTTTAAGGGGAAGAGGTTCTTTCAGGCTTGTTTGATTTGAGGCTGGGCACTGAAGCATTGGATGCTGACCAGTGATTCAGAGCTGAATCCCCATGAATGGATGTGTCCAGTCATGTTGGCTTGATGGGCTAAATGCAGTGAAATCCAGTCATTCCATTAAATATCTGTGTTTTTTCCATTGTTACTGAGGGTGCCCCCCTTTAAAGGTCCCTTTTAACCTAAACTATTCTTGTTCTAGGATTCTGTTTTTTTCCTCATGATACTTGGAAATGAAAGCAAAACCAGGCTGTGTTTAGGGTTTTACACATGACTTAAACACCTTTTAAAATGGTTCTTTGAGCCCTTCACTTTACAGGGAGGCTGTGAGGTGGATGGTTGTCCAGGGGATCTGTGACAGCTGAGCCAGGAATTGCATTTTCTTTGTGTGTGCCTTCAGACCAGACTGGTTTTAACTGGGAATTCCATGTTTTGGCCTTCGTGAAGGAGAAGGATCTCTCTTAGGGCAGGATCCTAGACTGGCAAGGAGCAGAGAGGTGTTCCAGCCTCAGCAACTGGGATTAACCTGCCAGGAGCTTTTTTATTTCCACACCCTCACACAGCTCCTGGAAAGGTTGGGATGAACCTGCTTGTTCTGTGTCAAAGAGGTTCCCAATTTCAGCAAAGCTGGTTTGGGAAATCCCAAGTCCTGGAAACCCCAGGAAAGTTAGAGCCTTATGTTGTGGTGCACCCTAAATATTGCCAGGGTGAGGATGTTTGACTAATGCTGAATTTCTGGTGCAGTCCTGATGGAGGCAGAATGCCTGTGGGGGAGAGTCTGCAAAACCCATTGACTGCGGGGCCTGGGCTGGGATTATGGGCTCAGACTGGGTGATTAACATGCCCTGGGATTTATAAAGCTTTAGAGGTGTCAAAGGTTTTTTACTGCAGAGCATCTGCAAAACGTGGCTTTGGGCTCTGAACAGGCAGCCCTGAACTGAGCTGCATGTGGAGAAAGGGGCAAGAAGAGGGGGCAAGGAGGGGTTTTGGGCCATGGTTCCTGAGAGCGAGCCATGTGTTTTCACAGAGATTTCTTCCCCCTGCACAGCAGGGTATAGCAGTGCTCCTCCAGTCTAAGGAAAGTGGTGCAGCCACTCTTGTAAAATCACCTTAATCCATATGGGAAAGGCTTTCCAGACCTTTGTGAGTTCCCTGTACTGGTTCTGACTGGGATACAGTTAATTTTCTGCATAGCAGCTGCTATGGTGCCATATTTTGGGTTTGTGACCAAAACAGTCTTACAGCTATTGCTGAATATTGTTTACACAGCATCAAGGTGCAATATTTTCTGAATTCCCTCCCAGGAGGGGAAAAATTTGGCTTTTCTGCTTGCTTTCCTAAAAAAATTGTTATTCTTCTCATCTGTGTAATTATTGTTGCTGTTAGACTTTTACAATTGAATTATATAACTTCTTGTTCCAAAGAGGCATTGGGAACCTATGATCCTGTTAATCCCAGGTTAATTAATTGTCTCTCTTTTCTCAGATGTTTAGTTCTTTCCCGTGTGTGGAGCCATGAGTGTGAATTTTGAGGAGAGAAGATGAGAAAAGTGAAATGGCATTGACTTCTTGAAAGTTTGATTTGTGGGAGTCTCAATGTCAGAGGTTCTCTCTCTGATCTTGACAGAATAATGAAAGTTTGTGGCCCTTTTCCAGAGGAGACTTGGTTTTCCTACTCAGAGGGAAGTGAATGTGACCTTGATGCCCTTGAGTTGGACTTGAGTGATTTTCTTTACATCTGGGGTTGAATTTGCCAGTCTCCTACTTCACCAACTCTGCTTTCCCAGCCTCTCTCCTGAATTCCCAAGTGTCCTGGAATAGATCCAAGGACAGTTGGGCTGTGACAGAGCATAAAATGTTGGAGAGCAACTTTGCAGTGTGGTGGTGGCCAGATGCACTGGGAGAGTGCAGGGGCCAATGGAAAAGGATTTTACCATCCTTTCTTTTTTTCCTATCCAAGTTGAAGGTATTTTTCCATCTCTCATAAAAGAAGACTTTGTGAAAGTACCTCAAGGATGCTTGTGGTTCCAAAATGACCACAAAAATTAATGAGATAAGAAGGAGACCTGGCCCCAGTGGGAGTGAATGAATGGAATGGAGGGAATGGGAAGGGGCAGAATTAGTTTGTGGTGATAATCCTTGAGAAAAGTGTGCAGGGGAACAGGGGGAAGTTGGGTAAGGAGTAGATCATAGAATGGGTTGGGAAGGACCTTAAAGACCACCTAATTCCACCTGTCATTGTCCCAGTTTACTCCAAGCCCCATCCAGCCTGGCCTTGGACACTTCCAGGGATGGAACAGCCACAGCTTCTCTGGGCACCCTGTGCCACGGCCTGTCACACTCCCAGAGAACAATTCCTGCCCAATATCCCATCCATCCCTGCCCCCTCTATCAGCTTAATGCCTTTCTCCTCTGTCTTGTTATTCCAGGTCCTTGCCAAATGCCCCTCTCTGAAATAATGGGCAGCAGGGAAGGGAAGAACTAGAAAATATGTGAGGTGTGGCTTTCCTGGCATTGGTCACAAGCCATTTCAGCCCTCTGCCAGTTTGCTGTGTCAGAGAGGACTCTGCTGCCTGTGGAGTCTGGGTGGAGATCCAAAGTGCTTGGGTTCCAGGAATGCTTGTGGTTTTAGGAACTGGGAACCTCTGTGCTGCTGACAAGCCTTATTAACAAAATTGATTAGCAAAGCTGAAAAATATAATGACTCTTCTTTGTTGGCTGCAAAGCTGATCTGTGATTTTTATTTACTGTCTTGTGTGTTCTTCTGGGAAATAAAACTTGGGTCTTGGAGGGTTTGGTTGCAGATTTAAACTTTTTCTCTGGGTTGTTTGCAGAAGAACTAGGGCCAAGCTCCAGAGTGGGATTTTAGGGGTATAGCCAGCAACTGGAAATGTGCTTGTCCATGGCTGATTGTTTTTTGGTTGTTTGTCTTGGTACTCATCTCAGCCTCAAAATTACCCTAATTGTATTTTGCCTTTGTGCCATGTCTACAGTGAGGTGTGAGAAGCTGATGGACTGGTCTGGGCCCATCATTTCCATTTGACGTGCAGTTTTGGCAGATGCTTGTTTGCAGATGATGTCAGCAAGCACTTGAGAGTCAATTGACTTCAGTGAAGTCAAATGAAACCCTTTTCCAGGGACAATTATGGAAAAAAAATGAAACAACTAAGCCTTTGTTTGAACTGTGTACTCACAGCCTGTGGCTCTTTGAAACTGAATCAATTTTGTGAGCTCTCCTGAAGCTGGTTGTAAAGTCAAGGTTGATTTTTGGGTGACAAAAAGCAGTGCAGCTGACCAACAAGCAGAGTTTGGGTGCTTGTTCAGATCATGCTGCCTGTGCCAGAGGGGCCCTGGGTCCAAGGAGGGCAGCTCTTTTCTCCCTGCCCATCAGTTGAGTGTCTGAGGCTGCTGGGCAGGCACCGGGCTCTTGATTTGTGATGTGAACAGCAGGAATCTGGCGACTTTAACATCTCTTTTGTGCAAAAGTGTCCTTGCTGGACTCAAATTCCCAACCATTTCTATGGGATCAGCTCAGCTGGATTCTTAGCAAAGGGGGAGGAAAGAGACCCAGATTTCCTTTTCAGCACAAACCAACCTTTCTCTTGGTTGTTATCACAGAATGGTTTGGGTGAGAAGAGACCTTAAAGATGAGGCAATCCCAACCTACCATGTCCCAGGCTGCTCCAAGCCCTGTGCAACTTGGCCTTGGACACTTCCAGGGATCCAGGAGCAGCCACAGCTGCTCTGGGCACCTATGCCAGCCCTGCCCACCCTCCCAGGGAGCAATTCCTTCTCCAAACCCCATCTGATGATGTTGGGGGACAGAGCTGGGTGTTTCTGGAGTTGGTATTGTCAGCTCTTCCGTTGCCTCAGGCTGCTCCTTGCACCACAGAGCTCTTTCGTTCTCGCTCACTGCTGTCCCTTCACGTTTGACATTTTTTGACGTGACTTTTTGTGGCCTTTCTGGAAAAAACCAAACAAGGTTCCTGTAATTCAGAGCTTGCTGTGGCGCCTCGCTGGAGGCTCGGCTCGCCACGCCTGGTTTGTCACCACCCAAACCACCCCACATCCTGAGCAAACCAGCCCTCTGTCACTGTGCCTCCTTGTCTGGCTCTTTTCCTTCCCCAAAATGCTCAAAAGCCTCAGGTTGTATCAGAAAAGGGGGTGTAGCTGAGCAGTATCTTGAAAAGATCTCTCGTTTCGCTGTTTTTTTTGTTTTTTTCCTTGAGGTTGAGGTAGAATTGCTCTGTGTATTTGCACGATTTAGTAGCTGTGTGCTCAAGTCTGACCAAACTTCTTTGCTGCTGTTCAGGGATTCCTCCTTCTCCAGCCAGGAGGGATAAACAGCAAAAGACAAAGTGGAAGCTGTGATGGACCAGAGTCTGTCATATGCTGGGCTTGAAATACCCAAATTTTTGTGTGATGAGCCAACTCCAGCCTTTAAATTTACTCCCAGGATGGTTGATTGTTTATTTTCTTTACCTAGCACTTCACCTTTGAGATTTACGAAACAGTAATGGATAAATAAGCCAAGCTTCCCTCCTCTGCAGAGGGATGTTGGCTTTGGACACTCAGCTGCTGCAGGGCCTTGTGGCTTCATTTGGTTTCTCTCTGGCTGTGCACTGAACCCATTTAAATCTCTCTTAGGGAAAAATAGGTAAATCCCTTCCATTTGTCAAGGTTTAGAAAAATCCATGATTTCTTTGACTTGCACAATGCATCCCCTTGTCTGGCAGATACAGGAACAAGTGCACCCTTGTTTTTAGGAAGCCAAGCCCTAACCTCATGCTGGTAAATCTGACATGTCCACTGTTTCAGGCAGGCTCTGTTGATGTCAGCTGTGCCTGTGGAGGCTGGGGAAAACCCTGATTTTATCCATTTTCCCCTTGAAAGAGAGGCACTTCAGTTTTGCCTTGCTCTAATTCTTTTTTTTTATTCTAGGCCTTCAGGTCACTGGGTTGCCACCAAAGCTGGGGCAGAAAGCCTCTGGCACATTAGCCCATTCAGTGGTTTTGTTCCCAGATGTGTGTCTGCCCTCTGGACCATCCTCTGGGATAAATGAGTCTGTGTTTGCATGGGGCAGCACTTTGTGGAGCAGAATGTGAGCACTCAGGGTTTGCCAGCTGGGTCAGGCTGGAGGTCGAGCTGCCCGCCATCCTGTCTGTGCCTGGGCACAGGGATGGGCTCTGGGGCAGTAGCACAGCAGCCTGGCTGGGCTCTGGGCTCCCTTCTTCCCACTCCTGCCTGGGGCCATCTGGGGCTGAACACAGCTTGGATATTGTCTTAGTTTGGAGGACAGGTGTCTGCTGAGAAAGGAAAGAGCCTCTCTTTGAAATGGAGAATGTAAACTTCCTCCAAATTATTATAGTTTTGAAATCAAGGGGCTCTCAGGCAAAGATATGGGAGTTAGGAATAACAATTCTTTACTAGGAAAATTAAAATAGAAATAGAGTACTACAAAGAAACAAACCCCAAACCCTGACAAAATCAGAGTGCAACCTGACACCCCATTAGTCAGGGTGTTGTCAGCAGTCCCATTAAATGGTGGCTGCATCCTCCTGCAGTGACAGGTGGGGTTCAGTTGGAGCAGTGCTCCTGGACAAGGTGCAGTTTCCCTCCAAAGGTCCAGTGGTGATGTGGAGAAATCCGGTTTCCCTCTGGAGTCCAGTGGAGAAAGGGCAACCTTAGTGTCCCAAAACCTCTGGTTTTATCTTTGTAAGAAATGCTGGGCTCTTCTCCATGGCTGGAGCAACTTCCAATGGGATGCAGTAATTTTATCAGTCCCACAG
>VRYO01001681.1:23416402-23476604 GCA_009812075.1 Sialia sialis | reverse complement strand
TGGCACTGGGTGATCTTGAAGGTCCCTTCCAACCCAGTGTGGGATTGTGTGAAAGAGAACTGTGGGAAAACTGAAGAGGAAGGGAGGATGAAGGGCAAGGAAATAAAATAGTCCAGTAGCTCTGTATCCAGTCTGATCCAGTATTTGTCTGTTCTTCTTGATTTTAATTAACTGATGTCCATCAGTTTGCCTTAAGAGTGACTGGAGAAACCTCTCCAGTTCAATAGATAAAATCTGACAAGTATCTTAATTGGAAAAAATGATGTTTTCTGGTGAGGTTGCTCTAGGAGGACACATGGACTTCTTAGATAAAAAGGCATTGCAGTTATTCCTGAACACACACCCTCTGAGAAATGGAGAGTTGGAGATGGTCCCAGGGACCTCCTCCCATATGCTGTATTTTCACATACTTTTTCATTTAGGATATTGTTCAGCTGTTCTGTGTCTTTTGTAGGATTCAGGCAGAACTTACCTGCTTGGGGGTAGAAATTAATTCAGGATCATCACCTTTTTGGCTGTATTTTTGCTGGATTTCTATGTTGTTGCTTAAAGATTTTTTTGTTTGTTTGTTGTTTCTGTTTATTTTGTAATGAACTGACCCCAGATGGATAAGTAAAAATTTTATTTTCCTGCTTTGAGTTGGACAGCTTATGACTGTGGAATGGGGGAATTAATTTGAAAGAAAAGTGGTTCTGAAGTTATAGTTAATTTTCACCAACAGCAGCTGTTGAAAACTGGGGTTGCCACTATTTCAAACTTTATTACTAGTCTTGTGATAGAAAGATTTAGGGATGAGGCCAGTCTGCCCTCTGTAGATATATTAAACCAAATGGGAGGTGGCTTGGTGTGTTGTGTAAAAGAAAACAGAAAATCAAATAAAAAGAATCCTTCTGCTCAGCCTGGACTGAAATGGCAGCCAAAAATTTTAAAGCTACCTCTGCTTTTATTTTGGCGTGTTAGTACCAGTTTCACTGGGATGAGCCCACACAGCTGAACAAAGGAATAGCTGGAAAGTTAATTTCTTTGGGATTAAAGACAAGAGTTGTCTTTTGCTGGAGCGAGTGTCTTGTTATGCTTCAGAGTTTTAATTGTTTTCAGTGGGAATAACTAATGAATAGATTGATGTGAGTGTGGGATTTACTTTCACGAGTTTTGGATTTGCAACAGTTTTTAATTACAAAGCAATACTTAAAGGGGCTTCAAGAGAGCTGGAGAGGGACTTTGGACAAGGGCCTGTAGTGCCAGGACACAGGGAATAGATGGGATTTTGGGAAGGAATTCTTGGCTGTGAGGGTGGGGGAACCCTGGCACAGGGTGCCCAGATTAGAAATTAGGATTAGAAATTCTCTAAGTAACTGCCATAGGAGCCAATCCATCACCTCTAAAAAGGTCAGCCCTGTCCGGGAGCCACTTGGAATGTTATCCAGAGCCTGGATTTGAAGGCAATGCAGCTAAAGCTGCAGGGAACACCCTGTAACCCCCCAAATGAGCTGTGATTGCTGGTGGCATCAGCCCCCGTGCCTCACCTCCAAAGCAGTGGGCAGGGGTTGGTGCTGCCAGGAAGCCTCAGGTACCAGGATGATCCCAGGAATTCAGTCCTCAGGGGTGACACCAGCAAGGTTCTTCCATCCCAATCCGTTCTGTGCTTGTATGAAATGTCAATTTCAATGTGTTTGGGGTTTTTTCTTTCAATTTTTCACTTGCTCTCACTTTCCCTCTCACCTCCTTTCCTGTTCCCGTCTCAGAAGGAGCTGCACTGGGGGGAGCTGGCAGAGGAAGGAACTGGGAGCTGTTTTCTGGCCCTGGCTCTGTTGTACATCTCTGCAGAAACCCCTTCCTGAGAGGGGGATGTGCAGGCAGGGCACTCAATCTCATTTCCAGCTAAAACAGAGCTGGTTCAGTGGGGTCAGAGGAACTAATGAGGGGTATTTCCCTTGGGATTCTGTACCAGCACTCCATCCTTGGAGATAAACGTGTGCTGGGAAAAGGGGGCTGTAATTCAGCAGTGTGACAGGGCAGCCTCTTGAGAGCATCATAATTCAGGCAGCAAAGCAATCAAGGAGCTTTGCCTTTCCTCTCCCCACCTCTGGAATGTGGGCAGAGCTGATGCAATGGATTTGTTGTGATTTCAACCCCCCCAAGCACTGATTTGGGTGGAGGAAAATGCTCTTAATTCAACAACCTACATGCTGAACTGTTACCACTTCTTGGGCGATGTAAACCCAAATGTTTGCATTTGGTAGTTGCTTTCAACCCAAGTTCCTCATTCAGTTTTCTGGATGGGTTTTGGATGCCATTGTGTGCTGGTTTTTTTTGTAATACTTGGTATTTCTCTGGGCTTGTTTTGTTTTAATTGTACTGAAAGCCCTGAATGATGGATATGATGAATTAAACACATGGCCCTTACCTCACCAATCTTTGGCTTTAAAGGTGTCAATTTAATGTTTCTTCTTCAGGTCAGTGAAGTGGCATTTGACACTTTAAGTCCCCTCCCAGTGCCTAAAGAAGCTCCAAAAGAGCTGGAGAGGGACTGGGGACAAGGGATGGAGGGACAGGACATAGGGAATGGCTCCCAGTGCCAGAGGACGGGGATGGATGGGATGTTGGGAAGGAATTCCTGGCTGTGAGGGTGAGCAGGGCTGGCACAGGGTGCCCAGAGCAGCTGTGGCTGCCCCTGGATCCCTGGCAGTGTCCAAGGCCAGGCTGGGCAGAGCTTGGAGCAGCTTGGTGTCCCTGCTCATCGCTGGGGAGGTTGGACTGGATGGGATTTAAAAGCTCCCTTACAACCTCAAACTATTGTATAATTCCATGATTCTCACTCCTTTTTCTAGAAAATCCTGAGAAATTCAGGAAAACACTTTTTTCTGCTTTTGGAAGCAGAGCTTTCCTGGGCTGGACTGGTTCCTTTAAAGCAGATCCATGTGAGAGCATTAAAGCAGCTCCAGCTGGGAAAAAGTGATGGAGAAGTGACCCAGGCCACACAGAGCTGTCAGGATGTTTTAAGGTATTAAATCAACTGACAACTGCTGCTAAACAATTATATTTTGCAACAGAGTTATAGTTTAGCAGTTCTTTGCCCTCTCTGTCTGGGTGTGATTCATGACTTCATACACTGCCTGTGCTCCCAAATTGTTTTCCTTATCAATTACCACTTGTTCTCCAGCTGTCATTTCATGCAAGTGGCATCCCAAGCGAATACATTTGCCTCTGGGGCTGCCAGCAGTGATGGATGGGCTCACCTCCAGTCAGGTGCTGCTCAGAAATGCTCCTGTTCCTCCCTCCCTTGAGTGTGATGCTGGGCAGGCACATCAATCCTGATGGATGGGGCAGTCTGGCACTGCAGGGGGTGGAGGCTGGAAGGAATTTCTGGTTGCTTTTCTGAGCCCTTTTTGGGTTTGTTCCTCTGCTGTGCTCTTGGATCTTGGTTTTATTCTCGAGTCTTACACCCCTTGTAATTATTAGAGGGCTTGCAAAGCACTACAGCACAGCTTTGGAAATGAAGACTTGTCCTCCTCTCCTCCTTCCTGGCTTATCTCCAAATGGGAGCAGTCATGTTCCTCCTGAGATGCTGCTCTTACCTGTCCTTTGTAAATGGATCCCAGCACCAACCTGGAGATTGCACCCCAGGGAGAATCTGGGAAACATCTGCTGTGGTGGCACATTAAGTGGTTATGAGCACTAAAACAGCTTTATGAGAAGCCAGCACTCAGTTTTGTATTAGTACTGTGCCTCTGTGGCTTGAGAACAAATTAAATCTGAGATTTTCAACACTTGCAACCAATGTTTAAAGCTATTAGACAGGTAAAAAGCTGAAATGGCTCTAAAGCCTCCATTACAATTTTAGCACTGATTGAAGGGCTTTTCAGAGGTGGCAATAATGATTTTTAAAGCTATTTCTTTAGAAGCCTGCAGGGAAGTTGGGGGTGGGAATGATGTCCAGGAGAAAGTTTTCCCAGCCTTGGTGCTGCTCTGTGGGGATGCCCATGGGTGAGGGGACAGTGACTTTGAAACTTTCTGTCTGGGGACAGAAAAAGCAACAGGAGGAAAAGAAACTCTCCAATTCCTCCACTTCTGCATTGCTTCCACCAGCATGGGCTTGTTCAACAGCTCATCTTGCCCTGAGTGAACTTTTATTCTTCCTTGTTTCCCCCATTTCTTGGCAGTAAAATGATTTGTGGAGCTTTGTGGGTTTTATTTAATTGGCACACGCTCCTTTCCCTCCCTTTTTTACCTGCTATGTTTTTCTTCCTCTTTCTGTGATCTCCTTTTTTTACTATTTGCTTGAAAGGAGAGAAATAGCCAAAATCCCTTTCCTTAGAGCTGCAGTAACACCAGACCGCTCAAAGGCAACTCAAATATTTCTTCTGCACCAGAGCTGGCTGAGGACAAGGATTCCTTGTCCTTTTGCTCCTGATGATGCTGATTAAAAGACAATACCAGACTAAGAAATTTTATTTTGCCCTGCTTTGAGATCTATAAAGAAAAGATCCGGGTGCTTCTCAGAAACAGGCAGAGTGTGTTCTTTCTGCTATTTGTGTTTTTCTGTTTGTTTTTTATTTATTTATTTATTCTTTTTGTTTGTTTGTTTTGTGGGGGTTTTTTTGTTTTTGTTTTGTTTTGTTTTGTTTTGTTTTACTCTTTCAGGACTGACTTGCTCAGAGGCTGCTGGGTGTTAAAATTGAGTAGGAACTCCTGGTGGAGAAGAGAAAATTTAAATTTCAGATATCATTGTTTACTCTGGACGTGTTTTGTCCTCCTTGGAGCAAGTTAAAGCTTGCCCTCAGAATCAGGAGATGCATTAAATGCCACCCAGTTACCTCTGGGAAGTAGTTTTTCAGGTGGAAAATGGATATTTTCTAAATTATGGTGCCTTTTTAATGGAAGTCTTGATCTTGGCAGGCTCCACCTTTTACAAACACAAAAGATGACTAGGAAGGAGTTAGTAAGGGGATAAAAAACAAATATGTGGACATACTTTGGGGAAAAATAATTCCATTCATGCACTTCCCAATTTTTGGACTCTTGCTTGTGGGGTTGGGATGAAATGCTTTTTGCACTGGTGGAAAGGAGGCTTTGAGCTTAATAATTCATGTATGGACATCTTGAGCTTTGTTTAAACACTTTTGTCTGTCATCACAGAGCTGGTTTGAAATAGGATTAGGGTTTGTTTTCCTTGGCTTCCCAAAATTTTGCTTAAGGAGGATTTCAGCTCTGTTATTAAGCCATGTTTACTATGCAGGGACAGTGACACTGGTGAGGAAAGCCTGTGAAATAAATCATGTGCTCCTCGTGTGTGTGGCTGCTGCTTTTTGTTTGTTAGAACTTTCTGCAGTGGATTTGCTTTCATGTAAGTTGGTGGGAGGAGGGTGATTTAAATGTGAATTTAGTTATTTGCAGTGGTAGGAAAGGAGTCCTCTGTAGCTGTGTGCGCCTGCAAAATTGCAGCTATTTATCCTCCTCAGGGTCCTGCTGCAGTCAAATTCCAGATGTCAGGGTTTGCTGGGGTTTAAAAATGATTTTAATTTTCTCAGAGGTCCGGAGAGGGTGTCAGGATTGATTTGCTGTCTGTGAATAGAGGCTTTAGTTTTTGTGGCCCCTGAGCATGAAAGACAAACTCAGGGTCACTGTTTATCTCTTCAGAGGCTTTGTGAATATTGAAAACCAACTTATCCAGATCAGTCTCCTCTTGGAAAGGCTGCTTTTCCAGAGAAGGCTGTTTGGGAAAATAGGATGGGTTGGGTAATCCTGATGTAATTACTTTTGTCTGTAACAAGTGCAGGACCGTGTAGTGGTGTCAACCTAAGCAGGAAATATTTTAAATTGTTTTCAGGCCTCACAAAGAGTATTGTGCCTTTTACATGCAGGGAGATGGCTGTGAACCCCTGAAAAATTCCAGATTTTCCCTGTTCCTGAACTGCAGGATGTGGGGAAAAACAAAATAGGGATGCTTAGATGTTGTGTGAAGTTGTTGATTGCAATGATTCCTCTGGAAAAGCTTCCTGGTAGTGAAAATCCCAGCAGAGGAAGATAATTTGGTTTAAAAAGAGGCTGTTGGAGGGAAGATTCACAAGCTGCAGGGTTCTTGTTGTAAAATTAATGCACAGCCCCAATGTAATGAAGAATAAAAGAAGGGAGGTGCAATGTGTCACTGTTTATGTTGTTGTGGTAATTCTGCTTCCCAAGCACATCTTTAATTTGTACCTTGCTCCAGTTGTTGACTCTGATTTATAATCCAACAAACCCATAGATTGTTGCTCAAGGCAGGCCAGGCCTAATAATTTAGGAGCAGTTTATTAAGCTCAGTAGCATCTAAGGTGCAATTGCTTTTTTTGGGCTGGTTTATCCCATGTGGCACCACCTGGTTTGTTCAGGGTGCTGCTGTGTCCTGAATCCATGGCTGATTGCTCCTGATGGAGATTTTGTGCTGTCCAGTGGTGATTGGAGCTGTTTTCCAACACCTCTGCCCCATGGCAGGGATTTGGAGCTGGATTTTCCAACCCAAACAGTTCTGGGATTGTGTTTGCAAGCCCTGCTGATTCTGTCTGTAACTGCTGTTTGTGGGGTTTTTTTGGTTTCTGTGTGGTTGGTTATTATTTTGTTTAGGGGTTTGTTTTTTGTCTGGTTGGTTGTTTTAAGTAGCATGTTTTTATGTGCCACAGGCCATCATTTTGACAAGGTACTTTTGATAAGGCTTGTTTGCTTTGCAGAAAACAGAGTTCCACCTTCTCTGAGCTACTGTTTGATTGTGTCAGATTTATTTTATATTCCCACACGACCCCAGGCAGCTGCCACGTCTGTCTGGTGGTTTCCCACACCCATCAGCTCTGGGAGCTGGGAGCACTGCATGTTAATAACTCAGTTTTGCACTCAGCATGGAGCACAAAACTTGGCCACAGAAATAAATCTTCCAGTTCCTCTGAAGTCCAGATTTTCTCCTTCTAATGCAGGGTGGTGTGTGAGGAGAAAGCATCAGGCTGTTGATGGGCAGAGCTCAACTTCTGGATAAAATTCTCCAGACAAAACCCCCAAAGAGCCAGAAGGTCCCCCCTGAGCCTCCTTTTCTCCAGGTTGAGCCCCTTTCCCAATTCCCTCAGCCTCTCCTGGGGCTCTAGCCCCTTCCCAGTTCTGTTCCATCCCCTGGACACGCTCCAAAGTGTCCTTTTATATATATATATATGTTTTGTTTTTTTTTTAATGGATCAGATAAGTGACCCCAAGCTCGATCTGCTGCTGTAAATGTTCCAGATCTGTTCTCTTGGAGACTTGGCCAAACTGGATGGTTTTGTGCCTGGAATGCCAACATCTATATGCACTTCTCCCTGTGGCTCCTAATTCGAGGTGTGGGGGGCATATTCCACCTTTTTCCTGTCTCTTGCCTCCTGTGAGCTCAGCTATGAATCAGGTTGGCTCCTGGCCACAGGCTGCTGCCAGGAGGTTTATTGACACTACTTTTATTATTTTTTTAGGGTTTTTTTTTCCCACTCTGGCATAGTGCAGTCGCTGCTTTAGGCAGGATGTTTTGATGGAGTGGGCCTGGGCTGGAGAAAATCTGTTCTGATGTTGTTTCTTTGATGGATGAACAATTGGTAGGAAAGCTTTGCTCATCAAAGATAAAAAAACTAATAATGCCAGGCCTCCCTGTTTTTGTCCTCTCCATCCTTTGTGTTGCTCCCCGAGGTGCTTTGGGAACTACCCCTGTGATGAGACAGGTCAGGGAAAAATCAGCCCTGTTTGGGTGTTAAATGCAGCAAGAAAATGTGCAAGATCACATCCCTCAGGGATGATGCTCCTGCTTGGCTCTGGAGCTGCTGCTTCTCTTTTCCTTGCTGCTTCTCCTGAGAGCTGCAGCCAGTTTGGTTCTGGGGTGAATCAGGGAGAGGTTTTCTGGAGCCCGTGGGCTGAAGCAGCAGATGCTCCTTCTCTGAGCTTCCTGGGGAGAGGAAGGAACAGAGAGTCCTTATGGATCTCTGAAACACTCCTCATCTTCTCTCTGCAGATCTGGAGCAAGAATAACCACACTGCTGAAGAGGCTATAAAAAAAAAAATCGGAAATATGACTTAGCATGTGCTATGTTTAGAAGCTCCATCAGTCCTCCCCTGAATTAGCCGGGGATAATTCAGATATTTCCTGTGCCAAAGGATTGGATTTTGTGGGGTGGGTGTCCTGCAGGCAGACAGTTGACACCCTCAAGTGGGTTGGTAAATCACTTTTCACTTTTCCTGTGCTTTGTGTAGGCAATGCTGGCTGCTTTTTCATTTTGAAAAATAAACAGGTGTCTTATACCAAATGTGCTTTGATATAATTAGTCATAATTAAGAACCAGGACTGCTTTAGCTGTTGATTGAAAAATTTGGCATTTTTCTCACCAGCTGCTTCTCACTGAAGCAGTTTTGATGCTCTGAGACGCACAGAAAAAACCCAGCCCAGCCAAAAGCAGAACAAGTTCAAGGCCATTCCTCCCCAGAATTCCCCTTCTCCGTGGTACAAACCTCTGCTTGGGGATTGTGATGACAAAGCCCACAGAGGTGACAGATGACTTTGCAGTGACTCTGCAGATGACTTTCCTGCCGTGGGTTTTGCTGCACAAGCAGTTTTGCCCTTGTAAAGGAAGGAGAGAAATGGGCTGCCAAAAGTTTCTTTGCAGGGGAGGTAATAATTACTGTAAAATTCAACTTTTTTTTCCCTTTATTGTGCATTTATCTTGCATTCCTTCAGGTCCAAGATGTTTGTTGTGATCTGTACAGAGTAAGAAGAGAAAAAATTGGTTCTGAGTGTGGTCAGCAGCCTTCAGAGCATTTTGATATCTGCCAAGCTTCCCTTCCAAGAGGTAGATGGAAGAGCTGCTTTGCTCCATGAGGAAGGTGAAGGATCACTAAATGCAGGTGTTACACCTTGCTATGGCACAGCTTGTGCCTCACTTTGGGCCACATTCTCTTCCATGAGCAGGAGAGAGGTTGGGATAAAACCCAACCCTTTTGGGCTGGCACTGTTGTCACTCTGGGCATGATCTATTCCTGTGCTTGGAAATATTTTTTTTAGCCTCTATCCTGGATGTGAAGCCAAAAGCCACGTTTTCCATTGTCTGTAAAAGCCCAGGCTGCACATCAATGGTGATTTGGGAATTCTTTTCCTGAATTCTTCCCTCAGTTGGAATCTGTCTGGTTCGGCTCTCTCCTGGCCACCCCTGGGGCTTTATCCCAGCTTGCTGAATTCCACGTTGGGTTGTGCAAAGAGATGGTGAGAAAGCAGTTTGCTCATCCAAATTGTCCACAGTGGGATAGCTGCAAGGTCAGAACCTTTTTTCCTGGTGAGTTTTACAATCCCTGAGTGTTGGAGTAAGAAAATTTTGCGCTTGGGGTTATTTTCAGTGCAAGCTTTTCTGAACTTCCAGAAACTTTCCTCTGGAAGGGGAGTGGAAAGTCAGGCTGGCTGTGCTGCTGCTTTGACAAACCCTGGAGTGCAGCAAGGTGCAAGAACAGCAGTTTGGCAGATTTGTTATTTCTGTCCATTGGAGGTGCTTTAATCAATGTGCAGCTCTTGAAGAGAGGGATAATTATTCCCATTTCCACAGAGCTGAGAATATGAGCCACATTCAAATGCCTTTTCTGGAATTTGCAAATGATTTTCTGATGAGGAAATGAACTGAGTTTTCTCTCCAAAGAGCAGCCATCCAGGGTGCTGCTTTTCTTCCAAGGGCACTCACTGGACATCCTGGCAGAGATTCCTGGGCTGATCCCCCAGCCTGGGCTGAGGAAAGGGGGGATTCTGTCCCTCTGTCCCCGTGCTCAGGGGCAGAGCTACAACATCAGAAGGATCTGGAGCTGCTGGAGAGTCCAGAGGAGGCACCAGGATGATCCAGAGGGATGGAACCAGGTTGGGAGTGCTGGAGATGCTCACCTGGACAGGAGAAGCTCCAGGGAGCTCAGAGATCCTTTCAGAGCCTAAAGGGGCTCCAGGAGAGCTGGAGAGGGACTGGGGACAGGGGATGGAGGGAAAGACACAGGGCAGGATTAGGATGGGATTTTGGGAAGGAAATGTTCCCTGTGAGGATGGAGAAACCCTGGCACAGGGTGGCCAGAGCAGCTGTGGACTGCCCTGGATCCCTGGAAGTGTCCAAGGCCAGGCTGGACAAGGCTTGGAGCAACCTGGGACAGTGAGAGGTGTCCCTGCCCATGGTCCATTCCAGCCCAAACCCTCCTGTGGTTCTATGAAATGTTAAATTTTCTCTGGTTCCATAAAGGTTCCTCCCTTGGGAACTCCTCATCTCCCTGGCAGTGCCTCTTGCTCCAAGCTCCCTGCTCGTGTCTCTGTGCTTTTTCTGCAGATGCTCCAACTTCAAACGTAGAGAAATAAACCAGATGAGATTGAGCATGGCCCCTGTGTTGGGCCTGGCAGGGTTGAGGTGCTGCCCTGGCCTGGGAGCAGCAGGGAGGGCAGGGGCAGTGCCAGGGCCTTTTCCAAACCCACACTCAGGCATTCCAGGTTTTCAGCAGAGCACTGAGGCTCTTCCTTGGTGCTGCTCAAAACAGGATGGTAACACCTTGTTTCTCTTGTCTGCAAGCTGTCTGCTTGCCTTTGAGCCATGGTGCTGGGTACTGAGAGGAAATAGCTGCAGGGGAACCCCTGGCTCCTGCCCAGACGCTGTTGCTGTTACATAATTTGACTTTGCCATGCCACAATTGATAAACATCACAGAAAATGCCCACTTGCAACCACAGTGAGGGGAGTGTGATGTGGCAGAGCTGCTGGGAAGTGGCAAGGGGACCTTGTGTTAAATCAGGCCTTTTTTCTTCACTGCAACTTTTATCAGCCTCTACGTTTTGATTATTTTAGTGCTGGCTTTTGTGCCTCCCAGTGGTTTAGCATTTAGACACCTACTGCTTTAGCATTTTCCTTGCTGCTGTCCTCAGCTGGAGATCAGCTGACCCTTCAGGCAGAATTGCTGGATGATCAACCCTTCCAAATGCTCTTTTAAGAAGTCATTTCCTGTCACTTGTGCCACCAGTGGAGAGAGAAGAAAGAACCTGTGTGGGTTTCCATGTGGGGAAATGTTCTGGTTTGCCTCTTGGTGTCCATGCTCCTGGTTTAGCTTTGTCCTTTTGCCTGTGCTGCTGTGGGCACACCAAAGTGACCTCTCTGACACAAGGGGGGCTTTGGGGAGGGCAGATGTCACCTGCTCTGGAGGTACCACAGGCTGGCATTTGTTGGTTATACAAGGCAAGGTTTTCCTCGACCCAGACTGGGTCTGATCTGGGGTGTAATCCAGGGAAAATGGATATTAGTACCAAGAATGGCACCCATGTCTCTTCTCCTGTCAGGATTTTGTCTTCTCCCACTGGCTGGTGATCTCTTGCCCTTTATGCTAGCAGAGAAATCCTTGGTCCATTTTTGTTTATTTTGTGCCAAGCATCATGACAAAATGTTATTTTTAGAACTTGCCTTGCAGACATTTGCTGCCAAGGGTAAAATGCAAGGGAAAAATTGTCCAAGGAATAAACTTACTGTCTTTCTTCTCCCAGCCCAGTCATTTGCCCTTGGATCTATTTGACATTTATGTCAGATTATTTAGGATATTTTATACAACACAATTCTGAAATACAGTAATTCCCTTTAAATAGGGATAAATATTCAGGATTTCTCTCATCCCCTGTTCTTCCTATAAAGCTGTGCTTATAAAACTCATAAGCACCCAACAGGAGAGAGCTGGGGGCACATCTGAGCCTGAGCTGGACACATGGCAAAAGCAGTTTGGGGCCAGGACAGAAACAGGAGCAGTAAAGGCAAATGTGGAGCTGTTTGCACTGAGTGATCCATTGAGGTGCAGGGTGGTTGGGTCACAGCTTTGCTGGGGTTTTTAGAGACTGCAGTATTATCTAAGCCTGGTATAGGGCACAAATGTCCTATTTCCACCTGGAGCCAGAAGCTGACCATTAAGAAAATCCCCAGGATGTGTACAAAATGTTCCTCTTGCTGATAATAATTTTTTTCTGAGATTTCTTTGAGTAAAATGTAATCTGAGGCCGTTTCATTGGCTGTTTTCTTAGGTAGATTATATAGTCCTTTTTTTTTTTTCAATTGAGACTGTTTTTATTAAAGCTGTTTTTAATCCTAACCCCCTTTGCCCCAGGATGCTGGTGCTTTAATTAAAGTGAACCATTAGCTGAATGCAAGTTGCCAACATCATGTGCCTTTGCAAAGGACTGTCAGGAGGCTGGGATGAGTTAGCAGGAATAACACCCTCAGGAGGCTCTGAGGATGAAATCCTCCTGCTGCTTGATGCTGATGAGAGCTCAGCAGGGATGCTGTGCCCAGCAAGGTGCCCCACTTCAGGCAAGCCTTGGACCTCAGCCACTTGGTCTCTGCAAGAACCACGGGCTGTGTTGGTTTTTTTTTATTTCTCTAGATGAGGCTCATCAGTAAAGACTGAAAAATCTGGACTTAGGCTGGAAAAAACAGTTGTCTCCCCTTTGCCTCCAAGTATGAAAGTGTTTGGTAAAAAAGGTTACAGTGCCTTGTTAGCATCAGGAATGGGTTTGGAATACTTGGCTCATTCCCGGAGCTTGTCTAGAAGCACTGGTTCAGGTAGCTAGACAAAATCCAGTAGGTTAAAAACATGTTACTGGGAGCTGTGGAAGTAGAGTACATCATGCTGTGGGGGATGGATTGGGGATCCCCTATCACTCTCTTCTGTTTCCTCATGAATCAGAGGCTCCCTCAGGGACTTTTATTTACCTCAGCCTTGAATGAAAAAGGGAGGATGGAATTGCCGGAGGCAGAGCTGGTCCAGGACGTGATTATTGCTGCTGAAAGTCCCCAGGGGCCTCTAATAGGCAGAAAGAGCCCTGGCTCCAGCTGTGCTCCGCGTCTGGAGCAGCGCAGGAATTCCCATCTCGCTGCCATCCAGGGTTGCCAGTGCTTTTTGTGCTGGATGCTGAGCATGCAGTGAAATGCTGCATTGTTGGGTGATGGACACCTGCACAGAAACTGCTCCTCTGGCTGGCTGAGTGGGGAGAGAAGGGCAGGCAGTGTGAGTTATCCCTCAGTTTGGATCCCTTTATCCCTCTCCTTGCTGTTTGCAAGGAAAACTGCCTGATTGCTCCCAGCTTTGCAAGCCCTGGAGCCTGGAGGGAATCAGCTCTACCTTTTCTGGTTGTGTTTTTGGAGGCTGGGAGCAGGGGCTGTTTTACAAAGTGTAACAATGATATTTTTAGAGGTTTGGCTCTCTTTTAGTTGCATCTGTTGAGTTGCAGTTCAGCTCCAGCAGCCCCAGCAGGAACACATATTTCAGGAATATGTTCTCTGCTGCTTTCTGGGACCTGCTAAATGGAATTGTAAATGGAGCGTGTCGCAGCTCAGAAATCTCATTCATGGCCTTTTCTAACAAGGTGTGCAGAGAGCTATTAGCCCATTCTTTGCAATAATCAGACAAGATGTGCCTGAGATGTGCAGTGACTTGCTTTAGGAAACATCTGGTTAAGTGTTGAAGCCTCAGCAGCCAGAGCAGCAGGGTTTGCTTTGCTTTGCTCCTTGCTTCAGAACCACTATCTGTCAGATATTCCTTCCTTTTTGTTCCCTTTTCTTCCCATAATGATTGGCAGGACTTATGCAAGACTACAGGAGTTATCAAAAAGTAAAATCCTTGGCAGTATTACTGAAATGTCCAGACTGGCTCAAATCGATTATGTTCCCAAATTTATCCTTCCAGTCACTCCATCTCCTGCTGGAGAGGCCTGTAGCAATCAGGGAAAGCCCCATTCCTAATGAAATTTAAAGTACTTGGCCAAGATGGGGGTAAAGCAGAAAGTTGTGGATGAGGAGTAAAAAGCAAGAGGTGGAGGAGGAGTTCAAGCGGAGCTTTGCACCAGCTGGTGGTGATTGTTGGATGGAGAGAAAAAGCTTTTGGGCAGGTTACAAAGTCCTGTGGGAGCTGCCTGATGCTCTGTGGAGTCTTGCAGGCTCCTCCTGCTCTGTTGAGTTCCTGAAAGTTCAGTCCAAGGAGGGATGAAAGCCTGATCCCTCTGCAGCCTGTTAGGTGAGGGAATTTCAGCCCAGGTGCCTTGGTTCTGCTCCGGATGTGCACGAGGTGTGTGAGGCCAACATTTGCTACTCAAGAATATTGATCTGCTCACTGAAATGCTTCAAATCCTTGGAGTGCAAGGTGCTTTCCATTAGTTGTGTCCCTCTGCAAGACGAGCTGGAGCTGCTGGATGTGCTTTTGGCAGTGAAGACTGATTGCACTAACAATGACAATGTCAGATGTGGGTTTTCCTCTCCAGGGACACTTGAGAGAACACATCTGAGCACTGAGGGCTCCCTACAACCATGGCAGACTTAGAACAGACAGCAGTGATCCCACTGGGCCACCAAACTGTTTGGAACAGGAGCCAGGAGCAGAGGAGGAGGAGCTGAGAGCTGGAGGTGAGAAGAGAGGATTTTGCTGCTCTCAGCAGCTAAGGAGAGAGCGACTGTAGAGAAGGTCACAGAATCCAATTTTTTGCTGTTGAAGAGACCTTGAATCAATCCCATTCCACCCCTTGGGACACCTTCCACAAGACCAGGTTGCTCCAAGCCCCAGTGTCCAGCTGGCTTTGAGGACTTGATGATTCTTGGCAGCAGGCAATGGGCATCACCTGCATCACAGGAAATTCCAGTGGGACAGAGGGGAAATTTCTCCCCAGGATGGTGGTGATGAATCCTGGAGCAGAATTCAGAGGAGGGTGGGAATTCAGAGCAAGCCACTGCTTCAAGGACTCTGCATTCACACACTGAGGGTTAATAATGGAAGTTTGTGGCTTCTTGGGGACTGAAGTGTTCCCATTGACAAAACACTCGAGCTGATACTTGTTCTTGGTGATGCTCACTTTCTGTTCTGTTGGGAGATGGACTCATCTTTCATCCCCAGAGATGATTTAATAACTTGCTTGAAGATAATCTTTCGTTTGTTGAGACGAGGCCTGATTGGGTAATCCCAAAATGAAGAATTGTGCTGTCAGTTTTCTCTTTGTGTTTGCTGGATAAATGTTTGCTCTCCTCCCTTCCTCTCCAAACTAATACTGATAAATGCCTGCAGCAAATTGATTCTTGAAAATGCCAGGAAACAGTGGAGTGCAAACTCCTTAATAAACTCTTTGTTGGATCCAGGAGTGAATTAAAATGGTCTGAAAACACATTTGAGTGATGCTGGTGTTCCACTCTGACTCCAGCTCTTGGACTTGCTCCTGAGGTAGAGGGAAATTGTTCAGGACTGATCCCTGAAAAAAATCCATTCATTTGCTAAAGGCAGGTGTCTGAGCTGGTGGAATGCACTGCAGGCAGATAAAACACCTTTTTTAGGCCTTGGAGCATTTCCAGGTTTGAGGGTGTGGTTATACTGGATCTCTCTGAATGTTGTGTGCACATAAAACTTCCAGCAGGGAGATTTACAGTCTGGAGCTGGAGGAAGATTCCCACACTGCATTCTGTTTGTGTGGTCAGATCCACATGCTGCTGTTTTCCATGTGCTTGTGCATGCCCTGCCCAGTGCACTGCCAGATTTTTGGGAGGGCTCAGGCTCCTTCCAGTTTCCTCTCAGCAGAAATTCCATTCTCAAGCCAAGATGCCCTTCAGCAAGAAATTGCTTTAAAAGATTAGATTTTCTCTCAAAGGCTTCTGTTTTTCAAAACTTGAGTTTTTCTGATTATTAAAAAAAAAAAAAATAAGGAAGAGGGGAGAGGAGGGTTCAAAAGCTTCTTCCTATTCTAGTTAGATTTTTATTTAGTTATTTAATTATTGTAATGAATGAACAGGAGGTTCACTGTGCTCAGGAGACAGAGGATGGGTAGGGTCCTCCAGGGATGGAAAGCCATGAATTCCCAGAGGCACTTCAGCTTGAATAAGAGCCTTCTTTATGGTAGATGGCTGGTAGCTCCAGAAACAAGAGAGTCAACTTTCTCCTCTCCCTTTCTCCCCCTTTTCCCCCCATTTCTGTTTTCTCTGCTCAGTCTCAGTGGTGGCTCCTTGTAGAGTTCACAGAACCACGGAATAGTTTGGATTGGAAGAGAATTTAGGGCTCATCTCATCCCAACCCTTACCATGGGGCAGGGACACCTTCCAGCAGACCAGGTTGTTCCAAGCTGTTGATGTTCTCAGGCTGTCAGTCTTTCAAAGAAAATACCTTTAATGAGGAAGATCCATCTGCTCTGAGGTGGATCTCCTCAATTCCAAGCACCCACAACCTCCTCCCTCCGTTTTTGGTGGAATTCTAAGGTGAACTCTGCAGTGGTTTCAGCTGCTCTGGGAGAGCTTTGGGCACAGAGGGTTTGATGTGAGCCCGGTGCAATCCTCACTCTGGGATGTGAATCCGGGAGGGGATAGAAAATCCATCTGCTCCCCTCTGAGCTGTTCTGGGATGAACTGCAGCACGCTGACATTTGAGTTCCTTCCCAGGAAAGCTCCTGTGGATTCACATGCTGGAAGAGCCCCAGCTTCACCCACGTTGTGGAATGATTGCTGTGAGCTCATCCCTGTGGGAATGCAGCCCTGATCCATCAGCACTGGCATTTCCTCATCCCATTCCCAGTTCAAAGCAGGCTTCTCTCTTTCCATTCCTCCTGAAGCTCTGTGTGGGTTCTGGGTGCTAGGGAGGATGCTGGGTTTGCTTAGGAAGGGCTTCTGATGTTTCATCCCAAGGCTGGGAGACGTAGGTGGATCTCAGGGATGCCAATCCTGCTTGGGATGAGCTGACAAGGACTCCAGCAAGCAGCACAGGTGTAGGATGGCATTTCAGGGCTGGTGTCAACTGAGGTGACTCCAGCAGCTTCTGTGGAGCAAAATCCTTCTGTTCTGCTGGCTCCCTGGGCTGCCAGGCAATCAGCTGGCTCTAGTTTTGGATTTTCTTGGCTTTCATGGAGCAGATCTGGAGCCAAGAGTCTTGCACTGCCCCTGCTTCCCAGCTGGGTCCAAAGGAAGTGTGAGGGGGCAGCTGAGTTCATGGCACAGCATCTCAGCAACCTTGGGGACTGTGTGTGGTATTAATAAGGAATTTAATATAGTCTCACATGTTGAACCCTCTGTTTTGCCTGCAGGCCTCAGGCAGGGTTTGGGACAGACTTCTGATAGAGCCAGCTTAATTATGTAATTGAAATCAATGTTAATTCTAAATATATTGAAATTATTTCTATATCCTATCCCTGTAGAAATATTAATTATATTGCTCTTTATCTAATCTGAAGAATATTAATTATATGGTTGAGTTTGATGATCTTAGAGTTCTTTTCCGGCCTAATTCTATGATTAATAACACTGTTAAAATATTTAAACTTCAGGAAGAGGGGCACATGTAAATACAGTGATAAGCACTTCAGATCAATGCAGTCTCACCCTGAAAAGTCTTGATTTTTAAGACCTTAAGTGTTGATAATCTGTTCTCAGTTCAAATCACACTCTGAATCCTGATACAGTGCTGATCTACTTTTTGGGAGGAAAATGGGCAATTTACAGATTTAAAGACTTGACAAGGAATCATCAAGTAGATATCAAATGGTCAAGAGTGTGGCTTCTCTGGAATTCTCTAGAATTCTGTTGTGTTCAGCAGGGAACAGGTCTGACAGACAAATCATAGATTTGTAGAATTGTTTGGGTTGGAAAAGACCTTCAAGATCATCCAGTGCCACTGGGCAGGGACACCTTCCATTGTCCCAGGCTGCTCCAAGCTCTGTCCATCCTGGTCTTGGGCACTGCCAGGGATCCAGGGGCAGCCACAGCTGCTCTGGGCACCATGTGCCAGGGCTTTTCCATCCTCACAGTGAACAATTCCTGCCCAATATCTCATCCTAATCCTGTCCTGTGTCCTGTCCCTCCGTGCCTTGTCCTCAGTCCCTCTCCAGCTCTCCTGGAAGGGCTCTGAGCTCTCCCTGGATCCTTCTCCTGCCCAGGTGAGCACCCCCAGCTCTCCCAGCTCTGGAGCAGCTCTGTGCCCTCCTCTGGACTCTCTCCAGCAGCTCCATGTCTTCCTGATGTTGAACCCTGTGGCACCTCTGCAGGTGGGGTCTCACCTGAACACAGGAGCAGAGGTTAAATCTGCATTGGCCCTGCAGGTTGGTTTTGGCAGAGGATCAATTTCTAAGGAACCTTCTCTGAAGGGACTTTTTTTAGAAAGCCTGGATTTCCTGGTCAAAGGATTTCTTTAGTTCACAATTGGTACCATGCTGGGAGGTGTCTCCTGGCATATGTGTGATCATCTGGAATGAAATAGGTGAGAAATTCCTGTTTCTAATATAGGAGGTTTGACTGAATTGCAAAACACTTTGTAGGAGGGGTTGGTGGGAGTGTGTGTGTAGTTAAACCTCATAACATCTCCTACAGATCCTAGAATAAATGAAATAAACTTCCTGAGCCTCTCTGCCTTCCTGTGCCACTGCAGTAAAGAATGCTTTGTCTGGCTTGGGGAGTTGCAGCAAAAGAGACTGGCAGACTTCAGTTAACCAAAACTAATCCCTAAATTGGAAAATCTGTCCCCTGTGATAGGAATTTCAGTGCTGTTTTAAACAAGATTAAATCTTCAAGCACAAGAGTAGGTAAAATCCATGAGCCAGTGTCACAGGTGAATCAAACATTGACTTTTTGTGGCAAATTCCTTGGCTTTTTGTGGCAAATTCCTTTAACATGTAGGTTGGGTTTTTTGTTCCAAAACCCCTTAACCTGGAGTTGGTTTTGCTTCCACCTGGCATGCAGTGGGGATTGGGAATGTTCAAAAGTGGTGGAGAATGTGTGTGAAGCACTGATTTATTTATTTACTTTTTATTAAGGATTCTGTGATTTTATTGAAAATTTTAAAACCTGGCAAACTACAACTTGGTAAAATGTCTCTGTCTCCATTAATTTCCTTTTGGGGCCCTTCTGATTGTGTCTGTTGATCACTGAATCAGAGGATGGAAGAGACCTTAAAGATCAAATATTCTGTGTTTTTCTGAAAGCCCACCGAGAACTGTGCCTGAACTCACTGAAGGATGCCTTGAGATAGAATTTGCCTGGGTTTTCACAAAGCCAGCAAGGCATGGCAAGGGCACCCTCAAGGACAGACCCAAAATAGCTTTTGGAGAGCTTGCCACAAGCTCTGCATGTAAATAAGGGGGGGAAGTTATGTTCATATTTATGGCGAAAAGCTCAAAGGTTTTAAAATGTTTTCCTTGGCTTGTTTTTCAAATCAGTGTCATCCAGGGCATGAACATCAGCAAAGCTCAGCCCAGAGTGATCTTTAAAGAGCTGGAGGGTGGGATTTTTGTAGCAGTGTTGGTCTCCAGCATAAAAGGTACTTAAAACCTCACTTTCCTTGGAAAAGCCCAAATAAATGTGGGAATACAACCAATATTTAACTTATATATGCAAGGAGAGGCGTTAGACCCAAATGGAGAGGAGGAAAGAAAATCCCAGCAAACAGTGGGGAAATTGAGGTTTGAGATCTTGGGGATGTACAGACTGGAAGGATCCAGAAGGAGGGGAAGGGTTTGGGTTGGAAGGGACCTTAAAGCCGATCCAGTGCCACCCCACCATGGGCAGAGACACCTTCCACTGTCCCAGGCTGCTCCAAGCCCTGTCCTCCCTTTGGAAAACTTCCAGGGATGGGGCAGCCACAGCTTCTCTGGGCAAAATTGGGTGTCTTGATGTGGGTTATACAGCCAAGAATTTGGAATTTCTAGCAGAAAACATCATTTTTGGCACAACAAAAAGGAAATAATTCCAACCCTTTTTATGGCTTTCTTTTGGCTTCTTTTTCTGTGATGGAGGATGCAAGGAGGAGCTGTATCACAGGATTGGTATCCTGGGTGATGCATAATGAAAAATAATCAACACACAGTTAAGTAGATAACTCCAGCCCTTAGCATGGAAAGGGAGGCAAAACCTTGTAGTTTTAGTGTTTCTATTGTTACTGTATTGGTTACACTGTTTTGCATAATTAAAAAGCCAAGAGAGTTTGCATAATTAAAAAGCCAGAGAAAAGAGCATTTTCCAGAAAGATCAATGTGTGCTCAGGAAGGGAATTATAGTGGTAGAGGTTCTCATAGTCTTTTCCAGCCTTCATCCTTCCTTGCTTGTGGGAAGAGAGGGCTTGTTGAAATATTTTCCATGTAGAATTTATTCCAGTGTTTTCCTTGTTGAAATGAAAACGTGGGATGTGTTTAAGGCCAAGGAGTAAAACCAACCAGGAGCTCATGGAAATGTTGCTGGTGAGAGAAAACTTGAAGACACAGATTGATGTCCTCGTGCTTTAGGATTTTACCCATGGTATCGAAGCAGGGGAACTGAAGAGATTTATTTGAGGGATTTCTTTTGCATGTGTTGAGTAGAATTTGAAATGTTCATGAAAGCTGAATGTTGGTGCTGGTGGGGTCTGTTTGCAAAACACTTAAAATATGTGGTGGTGGTGGGAGGAATAAATGTTGGGGATGGGTGGTTTGGCTCTGCAGGATCTGAGCACCTCAGGGGAAGGAATGAGGAGTAGGAACAACCCTAATCCACTGTGTAATCTTCACCATGTGATAACTACTCACTCATTTAGGCTAAGCCCAAGGGAAAGGAAGATGCATGAGAATGGAAAAGTTAATTAAACAATTGCCTCAAAAAATACCCCACACGAAAAAACCACCTAAACAACCACCAGCAAAAAAAACCTCACCAAACAAAACCCCAGCTCCCTATCAGGAAATGTCCCCTCTTCCCTGGCAGCTGGAGAAATGCTTTTCCAGCCCTCCATAAAATGAATCTATATAAGATGAATCTCCATAAAATGAATCTAGCCCTCTGCCCAGAGCTGGGGAACAGGGCTGCATCTCCCAGGGAGCAGAGGTGTGAAATCTGCTTTGGAAATGCCTCTTTACTCCACTTGGATCCCACCTGGGATCAAATGGGATCCTGTTGACACTGCCTTCTCTTTTCCTTCACAGTGGGAGCGCCTCTGGTTCCTCATCCTCACCTCGTCCTTCTTCCTCACCCTGGTCTGGTTTTACTTTTGGTGGGAAGTTCACAATGACTACAATGAAATCAACTGGTGAGTAGAGCTTCTCTTAGGAAATCTGGTTGCCATCATGCACCTGCTTGAGGCAGCTTTGGATTCATCTGGACCCTTTGGATGGAGCTGAAATGAAGGGAAAATGAGGAGGGCAGTGGAACTCAAGGAGAGCTGATCTATGTGTACATGTAACTGTGGCCTTGCATCTCCGCTTTGTGGCTGGGTTTTTGTTTGTTTATCTTTATGGCTGGCTGGATTTGAAAGTGACTGAGCAATTTGGCTGCAACTCTTCCACAAAACATCCATGGCAAAAATTCAGCCTGAAGCACATGGGTGTGGAAAACATTATACAAAGTTGGAAGGAGCTGAAAAGGAGCTTTGCAGTGGGATGTGCTGGAATTTAGGGTGTTGCCAGCTGCCTCCAGTACTGGAAATTATTCTCTCTTTATTATCAGCAACATCTTAAAACATTTTGACAGCACCTTGGGCTGTATTCTAACCAAACTGCTTTGACATCATCTTCTTGTCAAACATAAGATGTAAAGTGTACTTTAAAACACAGTGGGGAGCTGATCCCTTAAATAAATCATCTGCTTTAGATGCTGGAGCTGTGGGAGGGAGAGTGTTTACCAACACGGTGATGTGAGCTGGCTCCTCCCAGGAGGAAATGGGCTTTTTCTCTTTGCTCACACCCACACTGTGAGAAGTGAAACCACCACCATGGCTCTGGGTTATTTCTAACAGCAGCATGATAAAAATTCCTTTTTTGAAGTGGCATTTTGTTACCCAGCTCTTCTTCAATTTGTACCCTCAGTAAAGGATGTGATGTGCTCCAAGTTTGCCCCACTGTAAAACCAGCTCTGTCTGAGCTCAGAGCTGTGAAAGGGCTAAATGCAATCCTTCAGAAGTGAAGGAAAGCCCTGGGAATGCTGTGAGTGCCAAGTTTTGGGTCCCCAAATATTCTTGCAGGTCTGCTCTGGACTCAAGAGGTTTTTAGGATTTAACACATCCAGAATGTGACCTGCAGCCCAAAGCCCTGTCCCTGCCATGCAACCCAATCTGGATTGTGCACAGCACTGGGAAAGGATTCTGTCTTTGCACCAAAGGTCTGGGAGAGGCTGTCTGGATGGAAAACAGCATTTCAGCCTCTGCCTTTCAGTGCTGAAAATGGGTCAGTGCTTTGTGTGTGCTGTAACCCCAGTTAGATCCCTGCTGTGCACACTGGCACCAGAGGTCAGGCAGGGTTTCTGGAAAACAGCTGTGGAAAGGCTGGCTAGGAGGAGGAGAACACAGGGTGAGGTTTTAATTACAGCCATGCCAGTTCCAGGCAAGGGGGAGAAATAATTTCCATTGAGTCGTGCAGGCTAAGCCTGGCCCTCTTCCCTTGCAGCACAGCTGCTTGGGCTCTGTGAAAACAGAGCAGTTTTGGGCCAGACAGGGTGTGAAGGAGTTGGAAGCATCATTTTATTCCCAGCAGGGCAGGGAACCTGTTGCTGATGAGGCACAGTGAGGTCCTGGTGTTTAGAAACAGCACCTTTGCTGTTCCTCTGTCATTGTCACTTCTGGGTCGTGTTTTTGGACAAGGTTTCTTTGCTGCTTGCTCCTTCCACTGCTCTGTGGATTTCTTGGGGAGCTGGGAGCTGTCCCAGAGAAGAGGAAGGGCTCTTTGGGGCAAACAGCATCTCTGCATGGGGCATGGCACCCTGAGCTGTGCCAGAGAAACTGGGACAAGGAATTCTGTGATATTGGTGTGAGGAGCTGCTGAGCTTCTTCTGCCCTCCAGAGCTCATCCTCGGGAGCTCTCCTGGCTCCTGGCACGTTCAGGCAGCTGCACTGAGCTCCTTCAGCCTGTCCCACCAGCTGGAGAGAGACTGGGGGTGTCTGCTGTGCCAAGGAGGTGCATTGCCAGCAGCAGGTCACCATGAAGACTGGAGGAAGACTTCCCCCCTCTCTGAGACTTGTTCCAGCTCTGCACCACCCTCTAGGAGGAGATTTTTCAAACCAAACCTCTGAGGGCCTTTCCCCTCTGCCACCCTTGAGGACGTTTTTCATCTTCTGACCTGTGTGCCAGGCAGCTTGGGCAGCAGTTAGGTCATTCCAACTTGTAAGGACCAAAGGGACTATTCTGGGATTCAAACAGGCTTTGGAAGGACAAGGCAAAATTGTGGCCCAGCATGTATTGCTTCAGGCTTTTAGTCTTTGATTTTTTCTTCCTCAAGGCAGAATATCAGTGAGGATCTTGTTAGTGAAGGTGCTTTGTGCCTCTTAAGTAAATTTTTAAAAAAATTGCTTCTGGCATTTCCATTTTTGTTGTCTTGCATTATAGTCCCAATTTGCACTGTGTGAGGTTTATACTGCACCAGAAAACTTCACTCTAGCTCAGGCAGGCTGTGGGGGATACTGTGATTTGTGAACCTGCCTGTGTTCCCCCCAGAGCAGGACCATAAATGCAAGTCTGAGTAGCAAATGTTTTCCTCCTTGGTTCTGGAGAAAGCTCATCTGCTCCATAACAACCACGGACCATTTTAAAATAGCATTTTAAAACAATCAAGCACATTAAAAGAAGGCCTGGTGCTCTCAGGGAGGCACTGAAGGGACATCAGAGCAAAAACTTAAATGGACTGAGAGCTAAGGAAGCTCTGGGTGGTGGCATCAGTAAAGACTTCAGAGGAGCCCTCTTTCCTTTCTTCCCTCTTTTTTCCTGACAGCATGTCTGAATCCCTGCAGATGCTGGTTCTGTGCTCTTTGACCCCCTGAGCAGAACCTGGACATGGGCCATGCCTGTTGAGCTCAAGGGTTTGCTTTCCAGATCCCATGGGGGAGCTTTACTCCTGGACAGAATTAGAATCAGAGAGTATCCTGAATTCTATCATGGAGTCCAACTCCTGGCTCTGCAGCCCCAAACATCACCCCAGAGTTTGTCCAACAGACCAGAGGCTCTGGCTGATGAGTGATGCTGGGTTTGAGTCCTTGACCTGCATTTACATAATGCAGTATTTCTGCCTGTTGTGACCAAAAATAAGGCACCAAAAGGCAAAAATTAAAAAAAAAATAAAAGAACCCAGCCAGTTCATTGAATGAGCTGATTCCACCCTGCAACCATGCTGTCCTTGTTGTGCCAAAGGGTTTGCATGGAGATAATGTCAACCTTTATCCAAGACAATTTAGGGATGTTGTTTTGTTTTTTGTTGGTTTTTTCCCCTAAAAATCCAGTGGGATAATTTGAATCCAGGTCAGGTTTGAGCTCTCAGCAGCTGCAAGAAGCGTTCTGGGATTTCTCTGCCTCTCTATCTAGTTAATTTCCACAAGGGATTAAAGCACTGGGTTGTCACTTGTGCTTTTTGCTGTCTATCTGTTTTCTTGAAAGTTCTATTTTCTAAAGTCTTCTCTAACCCTAGTGAAGCTGTTCTGGTGTTGAATCCCTTCTTGATCTGTCTTTCTCACTTGTCTTCCAGGTTTTTATATAACCGAATGGGATATTGGAGTGACTGGTCCATTCCAATCCTTGTAACAACTGCTGCTGGCTTCACCTACATTACAATGTTACTGGTGAGTGCAATGAAATCCCATTTCTTTGAGCTTTGTGTGTTGGCTTTAAAAAGGCCACAAGCTTCTCAGGCCATCTACAAGTCGAGGGGTTTTCTCCCAGAAGTGATTTCTCTCGCTTGCTTGTAGCCTTAAGTTGCATAAAATTAAAAGTGGGAAATTGATGGACTTTTACCTCAGATGATCAAAAGGAAAAGACAGATGCTCTCAGAGAGGGAATACAGCCCTTGTTTCCCACAGAATGGCCCAATTTCCAGTTCTGGGCACAAGTGGCAGTTGTTTCAGGATGGTGTCAATTTGGGTGGCCACACACAGGCAGTGCCAGGTTCTGAGCTCCCTGCACCTTGGAGGGCAAAGCCTTTTCTTCCACATCCTTGGCTTTGGAGAGGCTCTGCTGGCCCATCCTGCCTCCATTCCTGCTGGTTCCTGTGGGTGTCCCCTCGGATGGTGACGTGTCCCTGCGTGCTCAGATGCCTCTGTGTGACTCTTGGTTTGTCCCCCCCAGATCCTGGCACTGTGTCACATAGCTGTGGGACAGCAGATGAACCTGCACTGGCTGCACAAGGTAAATCTCAGCTCCAAGGGCAGCAGGATCTCAGGAATGGGGGAGACTGAGAAGCAGGTGGGGGGTGGCACTTCTGTCACTGTGTCTTTGGGAAGAGCATCAAATGTCTGTGGTGAATGTGTGGCTTCATGAGCAAACTGCTCAGGAGAGGCCATCAAAGCCTGGGGGCAAAGGATTTGGTGAAATGGTTTTGGGCCTTGCTGATGGAGAGGCCACCTGTGGAGATGGAGAAGCAGCAGCCTGATTCAGCCCCAGCTCAGGTGCTCCATGAACCTCTCTGGGGCTCCTTTCTGTGCTGAAGCCAGCCCTGGAGAGGGGCTGGGCAGATGTGAAGCTGTTCAGAGAGTGCTTGGAGAGAATAGCTGGAAAAGCCTTGGGAGAAGATGGAGGTGTTAAAGCTGAGGGTGTGCAATGTGCAGGGTGAGGTGTGCTGGGCCCAAGGAGATCTGTGTGTAAAGCAGTTTGAGAAACACTGCTGTGAAACACAAGGAAAGATATTTGGAGCACAGAAGGGTGTGCAGGGAGAGAAACTGGGTTGGCAGGATCCCATTGTAGCTGGCAATCTGTTAATTGGAAATGAAGGGACCAGTCTTGAACCTGCAAATACACAGAGCTCCTCCTGAAATTCTGCACGTGGTGAGGTCTGGTAGGATCAGAGCCTGAACACCTCCCAGGATGGGAGAGCAGAGACTTCCCCACCTGCCTTTTCCTTTTCCTTTCTTTCTTTTCCTTAGAGATGACAGATATTATGCATCCTCAGGGATGCAATCAGAGAGGGGGCAGGCACTGACTGCTGCTGCAAAACAAATCATCAGTTCTTGAGGCTGACATATGTTTCTTCATCAGGGAAAATGTTATTTTTCAGACATGCTGGTGGGCTTAGATGAGTAAATCCGGAAGAGGGATGTGTTGGTGGAGATCAGTTCTATCCTGTGGACCCCCCACCCTTCCTCCCCCTCTTCCAAAGAAGCCTCCTTTTCATCACAACTCAAGTGTATTGCTCTGTCTCTTCCCTTCTCCAGCTTCCTAAGGAGGTTGAGATAAAGGACTGGAATAAGTTAATATTCTTCTCTGAACGACACTGAATTAACTTCAAATACAGATTAAAGTGTGTGGGAAAGGCTGGGATGGCAAACCTCACAACTCCCTCCAGTTTTCTCTAATTCTGTGCAAAGAGCTGAGAATTGTAATCCAGGTTGAAGATGAGTGTGAAGGGAGGAGAAGAAGCAAGAAATTGGAGTGGAGATTTGTGTCCTGACACCTGTGTGTCACACAGAATACTGTTTGGATGTACCAAAGAAGTTCTGTAAATGTTGGGAATGTGGGATTTTATTTGCTCATCTGGGGTGTATTATACCTGAAATTGGCCTAGAGGAGCCCTGTGCACCTGACATGATCTATTCATTTCTGGAGATCAATTTTCTGCCAAGTCTCCCCTGCAGATTTTGGATCTGCAGCAGCATCCTTTGGCTCTGGCAGAACAGCAGAGGCTGAATACCAGACAGAGAGTGGGGAATTATTTTTAGACAGACAGCCCAGATTTTCAGTCTTTACAGCTGGAGTTATTTCTGTGGCACTTCTCAAAGGTTTGAACTTTTTACCTTCAGCATGGAGGTCACCTTTTCATTTTGACTGCTTTGCTTTGACCTCTGAGTGCTTCCACGTGAGAGGGGAGGTCCTGATGGTCTGTCACCTCAGTGCCACCCCTGTCCTATCCAGAGTCCCTTCCCCAGCCCCAGTATCTGTTACATCAGGTCACAACATCAGGTCACAAACTGAGCCCAACCTCCTAGACCCTGAGTCTTCACGCTGCTTTTTTCAGACCTTGTATTACATGCAAAGGTTTTCTCTCTCCATTTCCCAACCTGTACAATTTTTATAAAAAACACAGTCTCCAGCCTGTGAATACCCTCCTATTTGTTGCAGATTGGCCTGGTGACAACCTTGATAACTACTGTGGTGACCATGTCATCGATAGCACAGCTTTGGGATGATGAGTGGGAGATGGTATTTATTTCACTGCAGGTAAGTTGTCTGCAAGGATGCTTCCCTGGGGATGAAAGGGGTCAGTGCAGCTGAATTCCATGGGATTTATGTATTTCTGTAGCATGAAACTTCTTGTCTTGATCATTGTTACCACCCAAACTGAAATCTTGGCAATGAGAGAATTGTTTTAAGGAAGACTTGTGGTATCCTGCAGGGCTAGAGAAGTATGAAAGGGAAATATGTACAGACTTAATTTCTTACAGATCTGCTCTCTGTTCCTTTTTCTCCTCTTCTTAAAAAAAAAAAATCCAAAAATATTCAGCTCATTTTGCTTTAGAGGTGACCACTGACGTGTATTTGGGATTATGCAAATCTATGCAAATACAGGGGGTGGAAATGGCATTCACACAAGTGACTAACATTTCTCAGAAGTGCTTTATTTTATTGGGGTATTTTTAAGATTTGGGCAGGCAATTGGAGAGCAGAAGCATGATTCAGATGGTGCATCTCAACGTTGTGTCATGGTGCTGCACCCTGATGATCGATACAGTTCAGTGTGTTCAGAGAAATCCAGAAGAGTTTGGGCTGGAACGGGGCCTTAAAGCCCATCCAGTGCCACCCCTGCCATGGGCAGGGACACCTCACACTGTCCCAGGTTGCTCCAAGCCCTGTCCAGCCTGGCCTTGGACACTTTCAGGGATCCAGTGGCAGCCAAACCTTCTCTGGGCACCCTGTGCCAGGGCTGCCCACCCTCATCCTGAGTTTTTTTCCTTATGTTCAGTCTGAACCTACACTATTTCAGTTTAAAACCATTCCCTCATGTCCTACCACAGCTGGCCCTAGTAAAGTCTGTCCACATTTTTCTTACAGACCCCTTTTAATTCCTGAAAGGCCACAATAAGCTGAGCACCCCCAGCTCTGCTAGCCTGGCTCCAGAGCAGAGGGACTCCAGCCCTTGCACACTCTGTGGCCTCCCCTGGACTTCTCCAACCCTTTTCAAAATCTATGTTATTGAGGGAGAATTTCCCCTAACAGAGGGTTAGAGCTTTCCTCCTTTCCCTTCAGAGCAGCCTGAATGCCAAAAGTAGGATTTGGAAGAAGCCAGAACATCTGCAGGAATGATGCAGAATCCACCTGGAAATGAAACCTGCAAAACCAACGGATTTTCGAGGTGCTGGGCTGTCTTTAATCACATTTTCCTCTCCTGTTCTTGTACCCTGCAGGCCACAGCCCCTTTCTTGCATATAGGAGCCCTGGCAGCTGTCACAGCACTGTCGTGGTTGGTGGCAGGGCAGTTTGCACGGACAGAGAAAGCCAGTGAGTACCTCCTGTGTCCCTGCAGGGTGGGAGTGATGGCTCCACTTGGTTCTCTTTTTTTTCTCTTTTCTCCCCTTTGTTTCCTTTTTTCTCCTCCCTTTTTCTCATTTTTTCTTTACTTTTTTTTTTGTTTGTTTTTTAAATTTTTTAATAAGCCAGGAAGCTGCTTTCCTTCTCTGCTTCTGTTCCTGGATTATTCTGGGGTTTTTTTAAGAAAAAACACTGGTATCTCTTGATCTTAAGATCATTTCTGCCTTGTGGAAGGCAGATTACCTGGACAGGTTTACAGGTTTTTTGGTGCAGAGATGTTGGTGGTAGGAACAGAAGAGAAGAACCAAAACATCTTTGAGAACCTGCAGTCACTTTTAATGGAAAATAGGGAATACCAGGAGCAGCAGCAGGCCTTGGTGCAAGCCTATTCTTGCCATTTCTTTGTGGCATTTTGGCTTTTTATTTTCTGAGCATATTTTTTCTGGGTTTTTTTGTTCTGATTTGACTGAATTTTCAGAGTCTATTGTCTGAATTCTGTGTCTGCCTGGAGGTTTGGGTGCTGGTGACACCTTTGAGGTGCAGGTCACAGCAGCAGGTCCCTTAGCAAGATGTCACTGAGTTCCTTGAATGTTCTGGGAGTGATTGACATCTCTTCCAGACAGGAGGAAAAAAATCCCTGGCAGAGTTCCTGGATTTACTTTCTGGCTTGTTGGAACATGTGTCAATGAGCCTGTTAGATGCTGGAAGCAAAAAGGAGCCAATTTATGAGTGAAACCAGATCACTTGTGGCCAGGAGCAGAGCTGGGTTGTTCTGTCCTTCTCTTAAAAAATAAAAAAAAACCAACCACCTTCTCTATCTTGCATCCATTGCAAATATTGGTTTTAAGGGGCTTGGTTGTAGTTTTTTGTTTTGTGCAGTTTTTTTGGGAGGGGGGTTTTTGTTTTGGTTTTCTTTTTGGGGGAGGTTATCCCTTGAGCTCCAAAGCCTTAATGAGTGTGCAAAATAAATAATAACTAAAAAATGAAGTCTTACTGTGACATCTGTGGATTCAAGTTGCTCCACATATCTTAGGAGTTCAAAGGTGCCTGTTGTTTTTTATAAGGAACACACATCTGTGGGGCACAGGGGGTGATCCACAGCTCCATCACAGCCCAGGGATTTATTTAAACATCTCCACTTGATCAGCAAAACATTATTCCAGTTTTTTTGGTGGAAATCTCAAGGCAGAAGCAGCTGAAGTGGCTTTGCCCTGGCTGAAGTGGGTGGTGCTGGTGAGCCACCAATATAAACTTCAAATGCACTTATGTGGTACCATGGCTTATTTTTAGCTGTGTGTGACTGGTGAATTATTTCTCTTGTCAGGCAGGGCAAAATTTGGTGCTGTCCCACCCAAAGGGTGGAAATGCCAACAATGTTTTGAGGGAGTTTAAGCAATTCACTTAACTTACTGTTTCCCCAAGACAAAATGGAGTGAAAACCTCCTTGAGGACTTGATTGTTTAAAAAAAATATGTTTTTCCCTAAACACAGAGCTCTGCTCTTACACTAGAGGCACTGACAGTAGATCAGAGGAAGGACAGAGGTGTTTTCCTTTTGCTCCTGTGCATGAGGAGGGCAGGGCCAGCATCTTCACCACCTCTTTGTCTCTCTCTCTCTCCATGCCAGCCTCCCAGATGCTGATGTTCTCTGCATACCTGGCAGTTGTAGTTGCACTTTACCTCGTCCCCCTCACCATCTCCTCCCCCTGCATCATGGAGAAGAAGGCCCTGGGCCCCAAGCCAGCCATCCTGGGGCACCGTGGGGCACCCATGGTGAGTAGTGATCCCTGTGCTCTGCTTTGCCTGGGGGCTGCTGGACCTGGCAGTCTGCAGGCAATGGGTACAACAAACACAACTTTTGGACACTCCTTCTGCCTGGGATTACTGGGGAGGCAAAGCAGGGCTTGAGCCCTGAGTCCAGTGACACCCCAGATGTTTGTGATGGAAATAAAAGGGCAATTCTTGCCTTGCTCAGGTTGCTTTGTGCCATTGCATTCTTTTGGCTGCTGGTTTTCATGGAATTGTGGAATTCTTCCCTTAATCTTCTCTTAGGTACCTAAACATTGCCACCATCTATTTGGGGTGGCCTTGTTTCTTCAGGCTCCTAAAGAGCTTTGGTTTGTGTTGCTTGTGCAGGTGAAATCAAGAAGTGTTTGCTTTGCTGCACCCCTTCTTTGCATATTAAAAATAAGAGCAGTTAACCTGGCTGCTGGCCTGATGGATAGCAGCAAACACTCACAATAAACATCTCCTGCCAGAGCAGGAGAAAGGCTTGTCTGGGAAATAAATCTGTGTCAGGTCAGGTTGTCTTTCATTAAATCAAGCTTCAGCATTCTTGTGTGGGCAGTACAATAATGAGGTCTCATCTCCTGTATCAAGTTATTAAATCCCTAATGGCTTTTCTTTATGAGTTTATCCTCTTACCCATCGTAGGGTTGTTTTTTTTCCTGTTTGTTTTATGTTTTTTCACTTCCTTTCAGTCTGGTGTAGGAATTTCCTGAAAATTTGGGTCACAGAATTCCAGAATGGTTTGGGTAGGAAGGGACCTTGAAGACCATCGAGTTCTATCCCCCTGCCATTTTATCTCTAAAATATTTGGATTAAAAATACATTTTATTTTATGTTTTAAACAGAACTCTGAGTGCCTTGGAGTGTTACTCACCTGGCATGATGGGACACTAATGCTGAAATCCAATGGACTGGCAGATCCCATATTAAACCCCACACAGGGAACTTCCAAAGGGCATCATTTCACACAAAAGAATTTCCATTTCTTAGGTATTACCTCTAATCCTGCCTTGTGGGATTTTTTTTTGTCCAGTTCGTGGCTCAGAGGAGATTAACACTGGAAAGGAGAGATAAAGAGGAAAAAAATTAACTAAAAATAAACTAAAATGATGGCCATGTTTCCAAAAGGACAAGAAAATACCCTTAAATCTTATTAATGAAACAAAAGATCAGATCCTCTAGTGCATAATCATAGAACCCCAGAATGATGTGGGCTGAAAGAGACCTTAAGACCCACCTTGTTCCACCCCCTTGCCATGGCCACACTTTCCCCTGGAGCAGCCAGAGGTTTGCAGTGGCTGCAATTAGTGTGGAATAAAATTTGGTTCATCCATCCAGGCTTCTTCATTAACCTCCCCAACAAATGATGCCATGAGTTTCTGTTTTAAGCCCTGGCTAATTAAGGGAGAAACACAATGTGGTGATGTCCAGCTGCAGCCAAGTTGCGCTGCTCTAACACAGTTTCATCATCTTCTTTAAGGAAGGCCACCAAAGCTCTTGACTCTGTTTGAATCCTTTGCAACGGATTTCTAAGCACAAAAATAACCAAAATGAGTTCATTCACGGTAATGTTCTAGAAATTACTTGCTGTGTCTCTGCAGCAGGGAGAAATAAATAGTAGCTTGATTTTTGCAGGGGATGAGTCTCTCAAACCAAGCACAGAGAGGAGGAAGAGCTTCTAGAAATCCTGTGCTGGCTCTGTCTGGCTCTCAGTATGGTTTATAAAAGAAAGAAGGTTTGGAAATCATTGCTTTATGCCCCAAGGTTTCTTTCCCTTAAGGAATTGCTTGTATCCCTTGTTACAAACCTGGATTTAGGTTTTAGACATAGCATGCCCGAATTTATTGTACCAAGCAGGTATCTCTTAAAAAAACCTGGAGAGATACAGAGCAAGAGATACAAGCAGAAAGGCTGTGCATTTTTTTAGTTACTGCAATTTGGCTATAAAGCCTTTTTTTAGAAAATAGCAATAATATCAGCAATTAATTCCTGAAACAGCAGCTGCCCCACTTGGATGCATCTTTGCCTTAAACATGCTAAGTTTGGGGCTTCAGCTCCCTCCTCCTTGGAGGAATAGACAGGCTGGTAGGATGGAAATTCCTGTGTCTCAGATTTTCCTTTCTCACAAAACCCCTCACATTTCAGGGTTTATAAACCCCTGGTGCAGAGCAATCCAGAGTGGTGCCATCTCTGGGAATAGGCAGCATCTGATACTGTTGGAAAAGTTTAAATTTGCTGTCCTGGCTTTCTGGCTGATGTGTGCTGAGTGATGTCATGGATGTCAGAGGTTCAGCAGCCGTAGAGAGCAGGTTTTGGGTCGAGGATGGAGAGACAATTATGTATGTCAGGGTGACAGGCTGGGGACTCACCACATGCTGACAGGGAGATCTGTCTTTGCCTGAAGGGTTCTAATCACAGGAGCACGGGATGGTTTGGGTTTGAAGGGATCACTCCTCAGGGACACTTCCCTTTTCCAGGATGCTCCAAGCCCTGTCCAACCTTGGACACTTCCAGGGATCCAGGGGCACCCAAGCTCCTCTGGGGAACCTGTGCCAGGGCCTCAGCTCCCTCACAGGGAACAATTCCATGCTAATATCCATCCATCCCTGCCCTCTGGCAGCGGGAAGCCATTCCCTGTGTCCTGTCACTATCTGCCTGTGTAAAATGTGCTCTCCTTTTTTCCAATCCCCTTTTAGGTACTGCAGGGCTGCAGTGAGGTCTCACTGGGAGGCTCTGAGATTTCTCCAGGCTCAACAAGCCCTGCTCTCCCAGCGTGTCTTTGTAGGGGAGGTTTTTATGGGAGGGTGGCTGCAAAAGCAAACACTGAAGGGTAGAGAGAGGATTTTCACCTTGCAGGGTCACCCAGGGCGATGTGGCTGGGATTCTCCAGCTCCTTGTGGCTGCTGCTCTCTGCCGACAGCTCTGGGAATGTTTGGGGAGCTGCTCCTGGAGCTCGACCTTGGGTGACCCAGCACAGGGCTGTGCCTTGGCCTAAACAAGTCTGGCTTTGACTGGGAGCTGTTTTAGGAAGATAATGTGGCTCTGTGCTGCCTTTGTTGAGCAAACATAAAAATGAACTTGTGTCGATGTGTGGCTGGAGCCAGAGGAATTCAGAGACACCGGGGCTGGGGGAAGGTTGGTGTGACATTTGAAAGGATTGTTTTACCCCAAAGCTCTGCTGACCTGTGGAGTGATCAGAAAAAAATGTCACTTACAGCCACTCGAAGTGCTTGAGCAAGTTTTTATATTTATTTTTGTTATTTTATTATTGTATCTTGCTTGTATAGTACAATTAGGCCTTTGCCCTTAATTATTCCTCTTTGCAGTTCCTGAGTAAATCATGGGATGTGAGTGCTCATTGTGTCCTGGTGGTGGAAAAACAGAGTGTTACAGGTGCTGTAAACCTGAAAAAAAACAGGGAAAAAAGTAATCTATTTTTCAAAAATAACTTTATTTTTTATGTGATTCAGTGCAGAAAACCTGCCAGGTTTTTTTTCCCTAGTTATCAATATTTTTTTCCTAGTCTGGATATTGTTGTTTCATGGGTGTTTTGGGAGTAGCTACACTGTACTGCTTTTGTAGAACAGCAAAGTATTTGTCCTCACACCATTTTTATTTTAAACAAACCCTAATTCTGTTACCATCTGCTCCATTCAACAGCAAGGAATTTCAAATAAAATGTGAGTCCTTCTCTCTGATAGCCACAGGGATACATTTTCTAGGCTTAAGACTATTTTTTAAATTGTTGGTAAAACTGACTAGAACATTTGTTATTAGAGAAACTGATTTTTAGACTGATAGATGACTTTATGGAATAAGTAGAAGTGGGAGTAAATTGTATCTTACAGAATGTGTGGTCTAGTTGTTCTCTGTGGTATGGAAGAGAGAGGAGTTTTTGGGCACAGATAGATGTGGAATAATAACATTTTGGGTCCCTGATATCTCCGAACCCTTCTCCCAGCATCCTTGCTGACACTGCTTTGTGAACTTCCCTTGTGCTACTCATCTCCCATTGCTTTTTTTTTTTTTTTGTGTGTGTGTGTGTGTGTGTTTTCCTGACAGCTGGCACCAGAAAACACTCTGATGTCCTTCCAGAAGGCAGTGGAGCAGAAGGTGTATGGAGTCCAGGCTGATGTGGTGTTGAGGTAGGTCAGTGTGCTGGCTGCCTGTGGATAATCCAGGAATGGTCCAGCATTTCCAGTGTGCTGGGCACTGCAGCTTTTCCCCCTGCCTAGGGCTCTCCTGGTGAACTCACCCAGTCACTCCTGTCTGTCTCTGCCAGCTGCTGATTATTTCAGTGAAGTGACGGTGAAAGGGGGACTTGTCCAAATGAGGGAGCCTGGATCTCTTTGTCATCTTCATTTGCAAGAAGGCTGTGATTTATCCTAGACCCTGTTTTATTCCAGTAAAACACAGCTAGCCTTGGGAAGAGACAGAGCTGCTTAAATGTGATTTCTTCTGGGATGCCCCAGGTGCAGACAGAGCTGAGATTCCAGTTTGACTTTGTTGCACAGGAGAGTTTTCACCAACCTTGAAAAACCATCCCAAGAACTGACCAGGAGAAAGCCCTTCCTTCCCCTCTTCCTCTCCCTCACATGGCATTAATCTTTAGGGAAGGAGGAACCTGGTGACTGTCAGAAAGTCATTCCTGGCTGGCAAATCTTGAGCTGAGTGGACAAAACCAATTAGAATTTGGAGAGGGTTATTTCCAGATCTGTGCTTTGTTCCAGGAGTTTGATAGTTCCTTAATATTCCTTAATATGCCTTAACATTCCTTAATATTCCTTAATAAATATTCCTTAATATTCCTTAATAAATATTCCTTAATATTCCTTAACATTCCTGGTCCCAGTTTGTTCCAGTACCACTTATAAACACAAGAAAGACTCAAAGCAGATATTTATTTTTTTTTCCCCTGACTGCTTTGGAGGTACATGTTGATGGACAGATATTTTTGCCTGGTAGAAGGAAGTTTTATTTTTGATTGTTTTCTTTTTACTTTGCATGATTTTTTTTTGGAGATAAAATTATTTAAAAACAGAAGGAATGATTTAAAAATAGAAGGGAATCCTTCCCAGCAGTGAGTGGAAGGTCACTGTGAAAGGATGGAGTATGAATGGGGATGTATGTTATACAATTCTTGATTTTTCCAAAATGAGTTCATCAGCTGTTGTGAGGGGACAAGTGTGAGTGTCCAGCTCCCAGATGAGCCCTGGGCTCATGTGGCTGAATCCATTAACACTGACCAAGGAGAAGGGTGGGCTGTGGGAGGAGGAGAGCTGGAAAAGCTCCAAGATCCCTCCCCACTCCTCCCCTCCCAGAAGAGCTTAAACAATGCCCTTGATGGCTCCATTTCCTGAGCCTTCTCCAGGACACCCAAATGCCTTCAGAAAAAGAGGATTCTGTTTATTTCTGACTGAAAAGTGGGATATTGGTGCAGCTGGCAGCACAGTACCCCTTGCTGTCCTCACCCTTCAGGAGGATGCTCTTTGTACCTGTGGCTGGATGGCTCCATCCCTCCTGGAATATTTCCAGGTTCTTCTAGGCATGGATCAGCATGGCTGGGCAGCAGGGACAGGCATTCAGAGCCATCTCATCCTGCTCCACATCCCAAACCACTTGAAATCCAGCTTTGGTTCAAGCTGCAGGAGCCTGGAATTGCTGATTGTTCCTCTTTCTCTCCCACACCCTCCTACATCTCTTCTTGTAAAGCTCTGATTCCTGTCTCTGAATCCCTGCTTCAAACCTGGCTCTGCCAAGACACTGTGGTTAGCCCTGAGTGGTGCTGGGTGACTCCATGAGGGAAGGATTGGAAAGGAGGGAGCAAATGTCAAGCCCCCCTAGGATTTCTGCACTGCGGTTAAGGCTTAGCGGTGCTCTGCTCTTCTGTGAGATGTTAAACTCAAGCTCCTGGCTCTTTTAAACACTCCACACTCTTCATTCTGCAGTTGCCTAGCATTTTTAAAAATAATTTTATTTTTAACTGTATTTATTAAACTCTTTCTGACTGCAGCACTGTGGGATTGCCATGTCAGCAGGTTGCTTTGGGCTAGGGGAAGGAATTGGCACAGCACAGGCCAGAAATAGCAAATAAAGATGCCACTGACCTTTGTGAGAAGGGACTTCTGAGGGCAGTGGTAAAGCTGAGGCAACATTTGCTCCATCATCTAAAATTTGGTTTCATTTTCCCTCTGGGAAATAGCTCTGGGTTGCCTTCTAATTCAAATGGGATTTGTCATTTCACCCCAGAAATGACAAATCTTTTTTCAGACTTTTTCTGAGTCTCCTGTTAGGAGCATAGGGGGTCTGTCCTGACTTCTGGGTGCAGGCAACTGTTCCCCTGCCTTTGATAAAAACTTGTCACTACCCTGTGGGGTTTTAACATTAATCTGGTCACAGAAAATTGAGTGGAAGAAAGTTTAAAGAGTTTTTATGCTTTCCAGAACTTAAAAACCCCAGGACATGCATTTGGCTGCTTAGTTTCATCTGAGAGGTGTAGGGGTTTTTTTTCTTTTTTTTTTTTTTCTTTTTTTTTTTTTTCTTTTTTTGTTAAAGCATGAACTTAACTCCTGTGGGCATGAAACCAGTTTTCAATCAGAGAAGGCTATTTCAGAGCATTTTTGATAGTTTGGAAGCCTTGCATCTTGCTGAAAGCCTGATGTTCACATACAGTCGAGAGGCTTTGAAAATTTCCTTCCTGCTCTGCTGTGAACAGTTTGAGGAGAGTTTGTGTGTGTCAGTGCATCCAGAGAAAGCTCTGATATTTTTGGGAGCTGCAGAAGCTGAGGAAGTAAGCTTTGATGAGCAGAGTGGGTGTTCTTGTGGAAGGCACCTGAGTTTGAAATTTTTGAGGGGATAATGGGGAGAAGCAGATGAGGCATGGACAGCTGACAACATCTAGCAGGTATCTGAGAGAGATTTTCCTCTTGAGGATGCTGGGGATTTTTTAGGCTGGTTGAGACCTTTGTGAGGATTTTGATGCGAGAGTGGGAAAGGGGATTTCTCTCCTCCACCTGTAACAGGGTGTGTGTTTCAGCTATGATGGGGTGCCCTTTCTGATGCATGACAAGACTCTCAGGAGAACAACAAACGTGGAGGAGGTGTTTCCAGAGCGGGCCTACGAGCACTCCTCCATGTTCAACTGGACTGACCTGCAACAGCTCAATGCTGGAGAGTGGTTCCTGCAGGTGGGTGCCGGGGATCACAGCTCCTCTTGGAGGGTGGAAGGTGTGGATCCATCTCCTTGGTGATGTGGTGCAGCTGGACCATCTTTAGTTCAGGCTCTACTACACTTAGGCTTGGTCTAAGCCATATTGTCTTTTTGTGCCTCTTCTGGAAAAAGGGGCCTCAAGCCTGGCTGACAGCACAAAGAACTTCAAGACCCCCAGGAAGCTGAATGTGATTATAAAAAAAAGACAGAAAAAAACAGTGTCTTATACACTGTTCCCCTCTTTAAAAAAAAAAAAAAATTAATTTTGGGACAATCATCTCCACAAAGTAAAAGAAGATTGGCCTTTGCACTGGGGGAGTCCTGGCTTTGTGGCAGTAATCATGAGATGTGCTCTGCTTTCAGAATGACCCTTTCTGGACAGCAGGGTCTTTCTCAAGGGCTGACTACTTGGAGGCTGCCAACCAGTCAGTCTGCAAGCTGGAAGATATGCTGGAGGTGATCAAGGACAACACATCCCTCATCCTGAACTTCCAGGACCTGCCAGCAGCTCATCCCTACTACAGCACCTACATCAACATCACCCTGGAAACCATCCTGGCATCAGGAATTCAGCAGCAGGCTGTGAGTTCCATGGGGGTGGGGAGATTCCCAAAATCCCTTTTGGTTTCCAGGAATCCTGGTGTGTCTCCAGTGGGGAATCACTGGAAACTGCACCAGTGGTCACAGGGGTTGGAGTGGAGCCCCTGGGACAGCTCAGGAGAGGTTCTCTCTGCGGATAAGGAAACTGGTTCTCCCTCTAGTTTTTTTGAAGCCCCCACTAAGGCCACAAGAGAGACGGAGATGAAGAGCAAGAGAAAAAGAGTTGAAACATGGATGTGGGGATGTGAAGGGGAATTTCTCCCTCATGTTTTTGGTTCCCTATTGAAAATGCATGTGGCTGCTTCAGTGCTGCTCTGATGCTTTGGTAGATGAGTGTCACTGGGTTATTAAGGCTGGCTGGGGCTTGGAGCAGCCTGGCCTAGAGAAAGGTGTTGAAAAGGCAAGGAGTTGGGATGATGGAACTCTGAAACCTGGGAGTTTTGAACTTTCTGTGCTTTCTGGCACTGACCCCCTGAAGAACACTGCTTTTGACTTGAGACTTTGGAGAAGGATTCCAAATTTGAATGATAGAGTTAAAGTCACAGGTGTGTAGTTAAATAGAAGTGTGTAATTTCACATGGTGAAGGGTTTTGAATTTGGGGTTTTACAATATACTAATAGGTATGGAACAATATAGACATTCTGGAGCATTGGTTCTTTCTTCCTTCTTGTTCCTTTTTCTTCATGATTTCAGGCAGTAGTTTTTGGTTGTATAGTTAGTACAGCAGTGCAGGTCACAGGTGTTTGGTCATTGGGTCGAAAGTAGAAATAATATAGATGTTAGCTTTTAATTGGATAGTTAGGCTTAAAGGACCTTGTAACTAACTAGACTCAGTTCCATTTTATCATTTTTGGCTTGATAGCTAGAAGTGCTGAAGAACTCTCTATACTTTAGATAAGATTTAATAAACAACCAAATCCCAACAAGAAATCCATCTCTCGAGCATTCAATCCTGACTCTGAATGAAGGCAGAAGAAAAAAAGCTAACCACTTTGAGAATGAGATGACTTTAAAGGTCCCTTTCTACCCAAAGCACTCTGTGATTCAATGACCCCCTTTACCTCTTGCAGCTGAGCTGTTAATTTGACATGCTCTGGAATGGTGGTGTGAGCTGAGGGAGCTGGAACATTCCCAGCTTTGGGGTTGGCCATAAGCTGTGCCCTGTCTGGATCCCCCCACAGGTGATGTGGCTGCCAGACACGGAGAGGCAGCTGGTCAGACAGGTTGCTCCAGGTTTCCAGCAGACTTCAGGCCTCAAGCTGGACGCAGAGCGCCTGAGGGAGAAGGGCATCGTGAAGCTCAACCTGCGCTACACCAAGGTCACCAGCGAGGATGTCAGGTACTGCTCTCTGCCAGAGCCCTCAGCATCCTGTCCTGAGCATCCCAGCCTGCCTGGCTGGGATCTTTCCAGATGGATTTGCTCTGGAAAGCTTGAGCTGTGCAAGCTTTTCCCTAGCCATCATCCAGAATCCAGGCTGCTTCTGGGAGTGCACAGCTGCTTCTGACATCTGACGTGCTGTCTCAGGATGTGATAAGCCTCTCTGAAATACAAATGTATGAATTGACTGATTCTTAGTGCACTCATAGTTCTGGGAAGAAGTGAAGGCCTGTCACACTGAGTTCCCTCCAAGTGCTGCTTCATCCTCATTAGCAGCTGCCCTTTGCTTCCGTTTGTCTGCTTCTGGCACAGAATTTTGATTAGCCCAAAGTCTGGAAATGCTTTCAGAAATTTCTCTTTGCAGAAAGAGAAACTCCTGTCCTGTATCATCAATTTAGACTGATCAGCTCTTCTCTGTAATGATCCTGGCACAGCAAGGGGTTCCTGACCTGCCTGAGCCTGTGTTTGAACTGTGTGATGTTTTAGCTCCCAGCTTTGCCCCTTTTCTCACAGAGAGCAGATTGTTTCTAGTAGGGCCTTTTCTGGTTTTTAAAATTTAAATTAAACAGGTTTGCAGAAGAGAAATATTTCCAAATGAGCTGTCTGTGTGCATGTTAGAGCTGAAATAGGGAAAAGCTGAGCCTGGAGCTGTTTGAGAGCATGGCCCTGTTTGGTGTGATCCAGCTGTGTCTTTCCATGCTGCCAGCAGTCAGTCCAGCTCCTCCCCCTTAAAGCCAAGGTTGTGCTTTACCTGCAGGAGAATTGTTTTTCCTTCTGTTTGCTCTGTCCCATAAAGAGGGCTCTGTGCCGATTCATCTATCCCAGCTGATCAGCCCCAGTCTCCCATCAAGCCCATCTGAGCTGTCCACAAAATAAGAGCTGTTACCTGAACATTTCTTGAACCCTATGGTGCCCAGTCAAATGTTGCTGCAGCTCTGCTTTAATACAGTTCTCTCAATTCTCCCCAAATCCAACATCTGGATGCAACTTTGCTGCAGCCACCCCTGCCCATGAGAACCCTCTTAGAGCATCTTGTTCCTGTTGGGAGCTGGGAGATGTCCATGTCCTGCCCTGTGACCTTCCACCAAAGTTTTTTACCAGTGTTAAATTGCAGGGATTAACCTGTGCTGCCCCTTGAGGGAGATTGTTGATGCTTCTGCTTCATAGATAAGGAAATAGAGCAATTGATATGAATTATCTGGGTACCAGGTAATTGCCAGTGCTTGGTGTGCTGCTGGCAGCTTCTGCACCCCAGCTGGCAGTTTTGGAGAGACTGAGAGCTGTAACTCTGCAATTGTCCCCAAAACAAGGGCATGGAAGCTGAAGGAATTGATGTTGGAGACAGGTCTGTCAGTGTTTAATGAAGCAAATTGCCCCTGAAATGTTAGAGGCGTGTGAGGCAGATGCTGATTTCGCATCAGCACGATGAGATGGTTCTTCCAGAAGCACACCATGCCCATCATTCCTGAGATTGGTCTGTGGCCTGTGCCAGACAGCAGCCAAGAGGTGAGGAAAGCTGCCAGCATCAAACCATTGGCTTGCAGTGCCCTTGGGCTGCTCAGAAAGCACCCACACACAGTTAAAACTCCAATTTCACACAAGTCAAACCAAGTAATAACCAAACGTCTGTGGTTGATGGCAAGAGTTCTCCTCGTGGGGTCCTGCACATCCCCCTGTGTGTGCCTTGGCAGGGACTACACCATGGCCAACCTGAGTGTGAACCTGTACACGGTGAACGAGCCCTGGCTCTTCTCCATCCTCTGGTGCGCCGGCGTCCCCTCAGTCACCTCCGACAGCTCCCACGTCCTCCAAAAGGTGCCTTTCCCCATCTGGCTCATGGTAAGCACCCCCCTGCTTGGGGCTGGGGGCCTCTGGGAGGAGGAAATGCAGTGGGGTGGGTGTAGAGGTGAGAGATTTTCCACTGAGGTTTGGTTGGGCTTTTCCCTCTGCACTGCTGAGCCCTGAAAGGGTGATGAATTGATGTTCCTCTTGTACAATGCCATCAGTTTGGCTGGGATCCTTCAAGATTGCACTGCATCCCCTATTTAACCCAAGTGATTTTTCCTCTGAGGGAAGAGCACCTTTGCAGAGCTGCTGAGGAGCTCTTCAGAGTTGCAGGAGAAGCAGGCACACAGGTGAACCAGCAAACCAGGCCTCTGTGTCTTGGCCCGGTTGTAAAATCAGGTTTTGGCCTGTTCTGAATCCCAAATGGAGGGCAGGTTTTACCTCTGGCTGCCCCATTGATGGACAAGAATAAGTAGAGAGCCAGTGATGATGGTTCTGCTGGGCTCAGCTGGTGTGATGACCACTTAGATCAGAACTATAACCAGTGCCTGAAAGGCCAGAAATTGCACTTGTGGCATGGGGCTGTGCCTGAAAGGTCCCATCTGCACTGAAAATGGACCCTGCATGGATATATTTCCCTGTTTTCCTCCAGACTTGGATTGCCAAACATCTTGCCCTCACCCTGAGGTACAGCTGAGATAGGAAACTTTCAGCCCAGAGAGCTCTGAGAAAATGTCAGCACACAAAAGGAGGGGGAGTTTCAAATTGTTCCTGTTTGCAGTTTTCCCTGATGGTTTTGGATGACAGCCTGGCATTAGGAAGGTCATAAATGTTGTGATTTATACCTAACCCCTGCAGCTCTGTGCTTTTCTTCTCCTTGGTGGTAACTCCAGCCGTGTGTGGTCTCCCTGTGATTGCACAAACTCAAATAAGGTTTAAGGTCTGCTTCTGTTTTCTGTCTTGCAGCCTCCAGAGGAGTACCACCTAATCTGGATCACGTCTGATCTCATTTCATTTCTCGTCATTGTAGGAGTTTTTATATTCCAGAAGTAAGTTTGTTACAGCTCTGCTCCTGTGTGTTTGTGACCTGTGCTTGTCCAGATTGTCGGGTGGAGATGGGAGAGAGGAGTACCCTGAGCCTCAGTTCTTGGATTGCAGTAGCAGGGGAAATAATTATTAAAAAATCCTTGCATACAATAATTCCACTCCCAAGGTGGGAGGGAGAATTGGATGCACCTTTTAAGAACAAGAGATCACAAATTAGTAGTGCCAGATGCCTTGCTTTGCTCCTGAAATATGTGGAAGAGAAACTGTAAATGCTTTAGGGAAATGGATGTTGAGAAAGACATTACAGTGCTTTAAAGGAAGAAGAGGAGAGGGACTTTGAGATTCCACCATTGCAGTGTTCAAAAAGAACATGTTGCAGTTTTCTTAAATCAGTTTGCTCCTATTTGGATGTAGGAATATTACAGAATCATGGAATGGTTTGGGCTGGAAGGGACCTTAAAGATCATTTACTTCCAACACCTCTGCCACAGGCAGGGAATTACTGTGGGGAGGGTTATGATCCTGCAAAACAAATCAGTTTTTTAGTTAGAAAGAAGAAGGAGAAACTCCAGAAGTTGGACTTTCCTGCAGCAAAGGGCTTGCTCTTCCAAAAGCCGCGTGCAGGACAGACCCCTTTCCCTGATGTTCCAGTTTCTCCACCACATAAAAGAATTGCTGCCAGGGTTGAGGATGCATAAAACCAAATCAGAGCAGAATTGCCCAACCACCACCTGCTGATGTGATTCAGCTCTGGGGAATGGGCTTGGCATTTGGCCTTCAGTGTATGGTTGATTTTTTTGGTGTGTTTTTGGTTGGTTGGTTTGGTTGTTTTGTTTTTTTCTTCCCCAAGTCCTTTTTGGGGCAAACCAGAGCTGCTTCCTTCCTGCAAGGATGAGGGGGTGGGTGGGAGCAGAGGCACTGCTTTGATGTGCTTGTCCTCTGTCCTCTGCATGGCTTCTCTCTCCTCCATAGCCATGGGAGGGACTGCTCCTGCTCTTCTGCTCCAGCCCCAGTGACAGGATCGTGGCAGCCTCTGCAGAGGGCAAATACCAACTGTGATGACTTCTAACTAACCTTTTTTTGCCTCTTTGCCTTGTTTATTTTCTTACTGCTCTGACTGTTGTGCATGTTCCTCCTCTTTCTCTCTCTGCTGCATTCTGGCATCTCACAGCTATCACATGATCAGGTAATTCTGGTGCTTTCCTCCTCTTTCTCTTTTTCATTCAGCCTTCCTTTCTCTCTTTCTTTCTCCCTCTCTGCTATGGCTTCACTGCAGATGGACAGGGTAGGATGCAGCTTTTCTGGTGTTTCCCAACCTCTGGCTTCAGGAGGGGACCAGGAGGGTTTGAACATTGCATAGTCTGTAGCCATGAGCACCATGGAAGTCTGATGCTGAAGCCAGTGGATGTTTTGAAGGCAATCTGACCTTCTGTTACAGTGATTTAGGTCACTGCTTTTTAAAACAGCCCAGTTCTGAGGTCCTGGGGCACATTGTAATTGGGAGATTCCCAGAGGATGTAATGCTTTCTCTGTGGAAATAATCCCACTCAAAATATCCCCTTCCATATCCCTGTGTTTACCCGAGATGTTTGAGACCAGCCTCTATCCTAAAGAAAATCATAGAATCTCTTCAATTATATGAAGTAGCACTTCTCTAATTAATTCTCTGAATTAATGGGGCTGATAACTGGAAAGGTTTGGCTCATCAGTTGCTGCCCTCAGCGCTTGGGTTCTTCCCGAGTTGCACCACTGTGAAACTGGGAACAGAGTATGGAAATGCAGAGGAAAATGTGGAATGTGGAAATGCAGTAGGGGAGGGAATTGCTGGATTTGAAAGTCAGAATTCCAGGTTCCTCCTGATTGTGGCCCTTCCCTCAGCAGCCATTCCCATCCCTTTGGAGGGATATCTGCACTAAAGCCTTTGCCACTTCCCTACTGGGACCAAACTGCTCCTGTTCTCCCTCTCCATTGCTCGTGCTCTGTGCCATGGGCTTGTATTCCTGAGGATTTGGTTGCCCACTCAGCCCCCTGCAGGTCCATCAGGTGCTCAGGTGTTACAGCATCTCCCCAAAACAGGGCAGGGCTGGGCTGAGCCCTCCTGTGGGTGCATGGAGGTGGGGTGGGCTCCCTCTGGCCTCCCCCTGGCTCGTGGGTGAGGAGAAGGCAGCGTGGAGGAGCTGGCTTGAGGCAGGAGCAGGCACAGCAGGGGGACTCTGCAGCTGGCTTGGCTCTGTGCTTGCTCCATCTTACCCACCTTAGTGCCCATCAACCCCATTTTTTCCTCGACCTGCCCCTCTCCCATGCCCTTCCCATGGCATTGAGCATCTCCCTTCCCACCCCAGGGTGGCCCTAACCCGGTGTATGCTGTCTCTGTGTTGTTGTCCCAGTATTTTTTAGTCTGTTCCCACCCCGTGTCCGTCTGGTCTGCTCTGACGCCAGCCTCCCAGAACAGGACCTTCCTGCTGTCTCTGTGGCCTTTTTGCACGCTGCTGTCCCCAACCTGGTCCATCACAACAGAGTCCAAGGGGGTAGGAGAGGTGCTGTTTTCTATTCAACCAGCTTTTTGGAGACCCTGAGGCTTCTGAGCACAGCACAGAGTGTTTCACGTGGTGTTGGTTGGAGTTGCATCTTGTTTCAATGTACTGCTGGCTCTTGTGAGATATTTCAAAGCAGCCCTGAAAGATGGGGTGAGCCTCTCCTGGCTCAGTCAGAGCAGTGCATCCCTGTGAGAGGAGCCACCCTCTCCTGGTGCTTGTTTTACCATCCTGCCCACAGCCACCATGGGGATGGCAGCAGGAGGAAAATCCTTGGTCCCTGCACATGCATGAGGCTGGGCTCTCTGTGCCTCAGAATGTTCTCTGTGGGATAGCTGAGATCTGGGGGTAAGAGGTCACTTCTGGCCACAGAGTGACTTGATGCTGAAAATCCTGGTGTGGTGGGCAAAGAAAAGATTTGTACCGATGTGGTTTTGGTCCTGATTTAGAGTTTAAGGAGGGTCTTATCCTGGGAGATCTTGCAATCACATTGGCCTTAGTGGGATCTGCCTGTAGGGGACACTAAGGTCAAAAATATGTTCTTCCAGGTCAGAGTGGCTCAGTTTAGATGATGATGATAGAAGAAATGTTTTGTTTGAGTTTTAAAATTTGTTTTATACTGTAATGTCTTTGCCTCCTTGTGCTTCCTCTGCATTGCTTCTGTGAGTTGTGTCACGTTGCCATTCCACCCCTTCTCTTCTGTGTAGCCTTCATCTGTACCCTGGTCACAGCCTGACTCAGGTCACCCTCAAGTGTCAAGCACTGGGATTTGGGAAGAGGGGTGGAAACCCTACAGAACTACAGCTACATTTACCTGGGAAAAATATTGCAGAACCTCTTTTTTGCATGTTGATTTGTCAGGCTGATGCCGTAGACTCAGGCTGGAGATTTGTGGGGTCCCCAAATCTTCTGGGCCTGGTAGAGGGTTAGAAATTGAAGAGAAAGTGATTGTTTTAATCACCTTCTCTTGTGTGGGTGAGCCACTAGATGGTGCCAGCAGATCAGAAACCTCATAAGCCACCCTAAATCCCTGCTGTTTCTTTATCAAATAGTTTCAGGGCATCCCAGGCAGGGAGAGTGAGATTTACTGATGGGATGTGGGCTATGAAAGCCTGGCCTAAGCATCATCCCCTTGTGGTGGGATCTTGGGAACAGCAGCTTTGGCTGAGCACACCAGGCTGTATTTTCCCCTATTCCCCCTTCCCTTCCTAGCGAGGGGCTGCCACAGGGCTGCTCTCAGTGCCACCAAGTGCCACATGGCTGTGAGATCCCTCCAGAGGTGGGCACTCCACCAGGGCCCTGGGCAGCTGTGCCAGGGCTGGAGAGCCCTTCTGGGGAAGGAATATTTCCCATATGAAATCTAAACCTCCCTTCACACAATCCGAGGCCATTTCCTTGCTTTTGAAACTTCTTTAAATTCTCTCTGAGCTCTCTTCTCCCACAAGTCTGCCCATGGCACTCAGTGAGGGAAAGTCTGTGGTTTCTTTACTTGGCTGGTGCTCTTATTCTGTTCTCTCTAAAAGTATAAACACCTCTGTCTCCTTTGTACAGCTGGAGAGGGCTGTGGGACGCTGCAGTCCTTGGGGAAATCAGTCCATGGATTTGTGAATCCATGGGTCTAATTCCTAGGTGGAATTAGGGTGCTCAGGGTGGTTAAAGATGCCTGAGGTACCACAGTCACCTCTGAACATCCTGTAGGTGCAAGGGAGCAAAGGGACTCGGTGGCCTCTTGCCCTGAGGGTGCTCCTGTGGCTGGAGAAATCCCTGAAATGCTGCTGCTGTCTTGCAGGTGGCGCCTGGGAAGCATCAGGACCTACAACCCCGAGCAGATCATGCTCAGCGCCGCCGTGCGCCGCTCCAGCCAGGACGTCAAGATCATGAAGGAGAAGCTGATCTTCTCAGGTGGGGATGGGGCTGCTCCCTCCCTCAGCTGTCACCCCCCTGAGGGAGGAGATGCTCTTCCTTCAGGGCTCTTTTCCTGCTGTGGGGGCTGGGCTGAGCCTGCTGCACTGCCCTTGTGGGATATGGGCATGGCTCATGGGGGTTGGAGTGGGATGATCCTTAAGGTCCTTTCCAGCCCAAACATTCTGTGGTTCTGTGACCCATCCCAAACTGGTTCAGGTCTGAGCACTGATGTGCTCAGAAATCCTGCATCCAGCTTCCTGGGTTATCCCATCTCACGCTGTCCCACATTTTCCCCACTCACTACTGTCAAAAGCCATAAAACCCACTAATAACAGCATATGTGACCACAAATAGGGTGATGAGTTTGGGGTAGACCTGGAATTCAGTGGCATTCCTGATACCCTTGTGCTCCTCCCAGAGTGTATTTCTGTTGGAATACATTGGTAATGTGTCCATCACATGCCACCTCTAAGAAAGATAGCAAAAGTCTGAGCAAAGGTGGAAATGTTTAGCTTTAAAAGGTTAAATGTAGTGCATGAAGCTGGAAAACTCACCTTTGAAGGAATGTGAATATAATCCCCCCACCCCCTGAGCTTTGTTATGGGTTTTCTTTTGTTGTATTTAGGGTCTGGAGATGCCCAGCAGGGATCAGGGTTTAGTGCACTGTGCACAGACAGAGCAAAAAGGCAACTTTGCTTATTGTGTGAAATGCCAGCCAGAGGTGGTGAAAATCAGGTATAAATCCAGGGAACCCAGACAAGGAAAGAAGCTTGGCACAGCAGAATTAAGCTTCCCTAGCATGTCCTAGACATAAAATCCCTTAGAGCTGGGAGGTGCAGACTGAAGTTTTGCAGTTCTGAAACAACTATTCCTGCCTAGGGTAGATGTTTTACCATTAAAACATTGCTGAGTGCAGGTTTTTCCCCGTGATAGCAGTGACTAGAGGAGTCAGACCTTTCCAGGACGACCATTTGGGTTGGGATCACTCCCACAGGTGATTTGCTCAGCATGTGACAATGACATCAGGTGTAGGGAGGCATCCAGCTCTGCCTCTGGTGGTGGCTGGATTTTGAAGGGCGGAAAAAAAATACACACCTGGATGCAGATCGTGTTCAGAACTGGTTCCAATGAGTGCAGTGCTCCTGATTCCCTGTAGGATCAGGTGGATGCACTGGTTGTCAGTGCTCCTAATTCCCTCTGGGATGAGGTGGATGCCCCGTGCTGGGATGGCTGCTCAGCACCTCCGTTCCCCATCCAGAGGGGAAGCCCCTGTGGTCACATCCCTGCTCTCTCTGCCCTTCCCAGAGATCAACAACGGCGTGGAGCCCACGGACGAGCTGTCCTTCTGCTCGGAGAACGGCTTTGCCAACGAGATGGTGACACCCACAGACCCCCGGGACACCAAGCTGCGGCTGAGCTGAGGGCTCTGCTCCATCCCCGTGCTCTGGCAGCGAGAGCCGTGCTCTCCTGCTTCCCCTGGGATGGGAACCTCTGAGGAACTGCTGCTGGGGCAGAAACCCGCTCCCACTCCCCACTACTGGCTGCTCCACCTCCCTGGTTGTGAGGCTTGGGGGGCTTATTTTTGTAAATATGTAGAAAAAAATCTCGATTTTTTTGGTCTTTTTTTTTTTTTTTTGAGTGTATTTTTTCCAGGGCATGAGTGGGAATACCGTGTTCATTAAATCCTCAACCTTATGGCTGAAGTTCTTTGAATCTTGATGTGAGAGCCTGAGTCCCCCCTGGGGGTTTTGGGAGCCACACGTTGGACATGTGTCCCCTTCCTCCCCCTCTCCCTCCTCCAGTCCTTCCCCTGGTGCAGCGACTGTGTAGCTGAATGTTGTGATGTTCTTGTGACGTGTTCATTTCGCTATGGTTTCTTTTCCTTTGTTTCTCCCTCCTTCCCCTTTTCCTGGGCAATGGAATCGTGGCTCTGATGCAGCAGGAGGCTGTTGGGAGAAGAGAAGCTTGCCAAGGAGAGGAACTCACGCTGCAATTCCCTGCTGAAGTTCAGAGCCAGGGAAGGGCTTGCACTGGCTCAGTCACTTGGGCACCTGCTCCTTGTCCCATGCTCATTCCCCAAAGCCTGGATGCTCGATGGGGAATGGCCTTCTTGGAATGTCCTGCCAGAGTTTTGAAGGCAAATCCTGAGCATTGGCTGTAGATTGGGCTCTGCTGGCAGCAGTTTTGGATTTTTTTTTTTTCCCCTTTTTTTCTCTCTTCTCCCCAAGCTGGGAGCCCGGGTGGCTTGTGACAAGAATGCCATGGGCACCATCCCTGCTGGGATCTGGCTGAAGTGCCTGCCACTCCAAGTGGCATTTGCAGTCACTCCATGCTTCCCTGCTGGAAGAGGAGCTGGTGGTGTAGTGGGATCTTCCCCTCTGAGGGGGGAGAAGCTGTAAAGCTGTAAATAGTCTGGAAGGTGAAGCAGCCCCAGGATTATAATTTATTCCTGCGAGGAGACCTTTGCTCCTTGCTGTGAAAGCAGGATCTTTAAAGCTGTGTCCTCCAAAGGAGGGAGGGAGGGTCTTGCAGCAGATGCTGACGGGCTCTGAAGGCAGTTTGTTCTCCTTTTTAAGGTGAAATCCAGTGGCATTTTGAAACCCTGAAGGTTAGGCTTGGTGTGTAAGAGTTGGGGGCAAAATTGGATGACTTAAATATGTGAAAAAAACATGTTGATAATGGCAGTGTGAATTTTAATGCTCTAAAAAGCACCACCTAAAATCATCTTTGCATCTCCCCTGGGTTTTTGTGAATGCAAGTGGAATAAGCCTCTGGTCCCTCTTACCTCCCCCAAATAGTGTCCTACTCCATGGTACTCTTAGCAGAGTGAAATGCAGTGTGTCTTGTTGTGCAGGACTGCCAGATTTTGGGTGGATTTGAAGGTATTTTGAGAGTTAGGTTGCTTCTCCCTTTGATGTGGTGCTGTGTTGGAACATTCCTGGTGGATTGTCATTGCCAAGTGAGAGATCTGTTGGTGATCACCTACCTGCATGTTCTGCTTCTATCCTTGGAGATGACTATTGAAAGGTTAAGTGCTTAAAAGCTTGGAAGTGATAAAAACCAACAAAGAGTTGTTTTTGCAATTAACTTTTTTTTCCCCCTTTTTTTTTTTTAATGACAAGACCCACATTTCATGCATAATGCACTGACTGTTCTCCTGAATATTTGCCACCTTTTTTTTTTTTTTGAAAAAAAAGAAGAGGATGATACTTTTTTGATGAAACTAGAGCTAGACCAAAATAAACTCTGCAATGCTCTGTGAAATAAACTGTCAGTATTCCCCTGCCAGTCTATTGTTGTTTTGTGTTGTGGCACTACATGGAGGCTCCCACTGCCCCAGACAGAGACTTCTGCCGTTATTTGCAGTGGGAAATTGAAACGTGAGCTCATTTTAACCCCCAAGGTTAAAATTCCAACTGGGAGCCGTTGGAATCAAGAGCAAAACAAAAACCCGGCTGGGAGAGAACATGAGGTGTTCCAGAGATTTGCTTTTCCCAGTGCGTTCTTAATTTAATGCAGAACCTCTCTTTTCCTCTCAGACCCCATATCTTTTAATTTGGGGTTTTTCTCGATTAGAATTCTATGCCTAGGCTGGGAAAAAAACCCCTCCGAATTATTGAGGGTGCTTTGGGATGGTGTCAGTGGGTTCAGTTGGTCACTTGGAGCCTGTGTCAATAAATCCCTTATCTCTTGGCTTCACGGAGAAGCTCGGCATGAGCACGAAGGAACAAACAATAATAAATAAATACAGTTTTATTTATTAAACCCCCAAAGCGCGCTGCCCTTCCGCCGCTGCCCGCCGGAGGGCCCTGCCCTGCAGTGCCGGCTGCGGCCGCCAGGCGGCGACCGCGGACCCATGGCCTGGTTCGGATCCTGATCCCGGTTCCGATCCTGATCCCGGTCCCGGTCCCGATGCTGATTCCGATCCTGATCCTGATCCTGATCCCGGTTCCGATCCCGATCCTGATCCCGGTTCCGATCCTGATCCCTGTCCCGGTTCCGATGCTGATTCCGATCCTGATCCTGATCCTGATCCCGGTTCCGATCCCGATCCTGATCCCGGTTCCGATCCTGATCCCGGTCCCGGTCCCGATCCTGATCCCGGTTCCGATCCCGATCCTGATCCGCGTCCCGATCCCAATCCCGATCCCGGTTCCGATCCCGATCCTGATCCGCGTCCCGATCCCGGTTCCGATCCCAGTTCGATCCCGGTCTCAGGCCCCGCACCCCGCCCATCAGACCCCGGCAGGACCGGACCCCAACCCCGGCCCCAGTCCCGGCTCTGCGGGAATTGCGGATTTTTCACTTCCAAACCTTCAACTTGCAGCACCTCTTCCCTGCACCGCAGTATTCCCGGGATCCCGGAGTCTAAAGCTGAACCAAATCGTTCCCCACAAGGGAAATGTGCCAGCACCTAAAGCTGTCTCCGACCTCCCTCCTTCCAAGGGATAACCTGGAAATTTTCCAGCTACATCCTGCAGAGATAAGCCAGCACAAAAAGTTTGCTCAGACCTTATATTTGGACACCTGTATTCGCTCCACTTTTAAATGACAATTTTCTTTCCTTTACAACCTGCGAGCTGCACACGCTCTTTTATAATAATCTTTGTTCAGGCTGAGACCCGGCTCCCAAATTAAAAAGCCATCCCAGGCTGGTGTGTGTGCATCCTGACACATTTTTGAGTGTGGGAAGTGTGCTGGACTCTGTGAGGATCACAGCTGAAAATGCCGAGCAGAATATGCTCTTTCTAGCAAAGTATTTAAGTCAGAGAACACCGACAGCAAGGGCAACATGACTTACGTAGCTTTCATCTGTGTTCTCGTTTGCCACCTGCATTATGGTCAGTTCAGTGGCTTTAAAAAAAAACAACAAACAACAAAAAAACCAAACGAAAAACAAGTTGCAAATTGACAGTGGCCTGAACAAAAGGCAGGAGCCAATTATTCTGCTAGCAATATCAAATTATGTTTTTGTTACCATGCATCCCTGCACACCTAAACCTCAAATTTTGCAGAGATTTTCAAGCAGAGAGAAAAAAAAATAAATCTCTGTTTACTCATTGTTTAAATATACAGATAGAGAGATATCAGAACTAGGGAAAAGAGGAAAAAAATCATTCTTGCTATTGTGTACAGCATGACTTCTAAGCAATGCACACTTTTAAAGAAATTGCTGCTTCACATTCCCAGATGACCAAAGGAATGTTAAATACTATCAGCTAATGCAGTCAATATCCAAATCCGAATGTACATTAGTGCTGATTAATAACATCAATTAATCACCGTTTTCACATCAGCTGAGCTGAAAAAAAACCCAACCAAACAACGAAAACCACACAAAACCAAACCAAACAAACAAAAACGCCAAAAAGCAAAACAAAAAAACAAAACCAAAACAAACAAACAAACAAAATTACTTAAAAGCCAGCCCTAAAAATCCCACCCCTTTTTACCAGGTTTCGGAAGGACAGGCGGATTTTGGCTCATTTTTGACGCTTTATTCCGAATTTAAATCACAAATTTAAACTCCGTGCCCTGGCTGCCCCCTGGCGGCCGCGGGCCGCACCCGCACCCTGCGCTCCAGCACTCCCCAGCTAATTCAAATGTAATTAAAATTTAATTAACCGCAGCAAAGAAGCTAGCTCGAACTCTGTCCTGCAGTGATGCTCTACATGTGCTCTGTCAAAATCCAGCCGGATTCTTTAACTCGTTTAAATTTAAGCTTAGTTTAAATGTGTCTTCTGTGGGCGTTAATGCTGTATTTATTTATTAAAGTTCATTAATTTTTCTGGGCTCCTCGGGACAGGAGGGACAGGGAGCTCCCAGAATGGATCCAACAGAGGGATGCAGGGATGCTGAAGGGCCTGGAGCATCTCCCTGCTGAGGAAAGCTGAGGGAGCTGGGGCTGTGCAGCTGCTGGTGCGGCCATTCAAGCAAACAATGCGAATTTCAATGCACAGGAACCTCTTGCTTTATTTATAGCTTCACAAATCATGCAGGAGCTTTTATTTTTGATAAACACCGGATGCTGATGCTTACCAAATATCCTGTATTCCGATTGTTTTGCTAAAAATAGCTGCAGAGAAAGCAGGTCCAGCACTGGCGGTGATTATTCTGACATACCCCTGGGCTTGGCTGCAGCAGAGGATCCTTTCTGAACCTGCAAGCACTCTGTTCCTATTAAATGCTGCTCACTCAGGTGCTACACATTAATTGCTAGCTTGTCCTTTCCCCCACCTTTCTGTCTGAAAAAGAGAAGGCTTTGGTTTGCTTTGATGTGTAAGTACCTACAGCTACAAAGTGAAGAGCACAGATCTTCGATATTTATCTTCTATACCTTCCCATTAAAAACCCCCAACCAAGCAAAACCCCACAAAACTTTCAGTGCTGTGTTAATGTAACATTGATACTCACATCCAAAATATTACATGTTGTTTCACGTGCAGGTAAATAGCTGTAAAGAGTAATAAATTGAAATAAAGAAATGTATAATATGACATATGTGTAGATAGAGAACCTCAATGACTTATAATGGCAGAAAGGCTTATTGAGAGAGACCATATTTTTTACTAAAACAACAAAGACCTGGGGGGGAAAAAAAACCCAACATGGGCTTTTCTTCAGGTTTGAAATGTGTAAAAACCTTTGCAGCCCAGACTACAGTTGGCAAATTTTACCAGCAAATGTTGAGAAACGCAGTTTCAGGGCAGACAAAACCCTTTGCCAAATCTGAATTATTCACCAACAGTTAGAGCCAAGAAGAGAAAGAGCTAGAATGTCAAAAGGATTTATCTTATTTCTTCTGAAATGGAAACAGTGACCCAAGCCATAAACAAAAGCCCTGACACAGACACATGCAAACAGTTCCTGCTCTGTTCACAAAGCAGCAGGCAACACTCCATGAGCTAAAGCAGGGCAGCTGCGAGGTTTGAGTGTCCTCCTCACTTTTGGGACAGCTGATTTTTCCATGGACAGCATCCTGACTGTCTCTGGACAGTCCGGAGGTGCAGCTTGTCTGCTTGTAAATTGTGATATATTTTAACCTCACTAGTGAAAATGTTAAAATGTCAGGCTCAGATTTTGTGTGACATATCCAAGAGGGTGGGGGAAAGAGGTAAAACACCCAAACTGATTGCATTTCCACGCCTCAGCTTTTAAAAACATAATTTGGCTTTAAAAATAATATTAAAAAAAAATAAAATACCTTTAAAACTTCAACTCTTAACTCCTTTATGTTCAAAATACCTGTTTCAACATGATGTTCTAATATATGTGCAGCCAAACACCCACGTGCAGAATCTTGCAGAATTAAATAGAGATTTTTGAAAATTGTCCATATTCAAGCCATGAGCTTGAGCATTTTCATAGGATTGGACTCACCAGAAAGCCAAGGTGGACCAAGAAACACTGTAAGCAAAGCAGATGTTTAGATGACAGAATATATTAAATGAGACTGATTTACTGTTTGCAAATTATAGAAAGGGAAACCATCCCAACAACAGCACTGTAAATCTTGGTTCCTGGAGATAAATGAACTCTTGAGCTCCTAACTCTGTCACTGATGAGGTTTAGAAAGGTCAAATGCTCAGGAGCACAGCTGCAGAGCTGGCTCCTGGTTTTCCTGGGAAAACAGGATAAAGTGCCAGGGGATTTCTCCACAGCTCAGAGGGTGGCACTGGGAGCCTCTTGCTTGGCCAGGGAGTGCCAGACCCTCTCAGGACAGGTTTTAGGATCTGAGAGGTGTTCCTAAAACACACTGGAGTTGCAGCTGAGCCCTTCCCACCACCCCAATCCTCAGCTGGGGCTGTTTGACAGGGCACTTTGCAGGATTTGTACAGGGTCAGATCAAATCCATCCCTTTAAGAATGAATATTTACTGAGTTTGTGATGCTGCTTCTTTTCCTTCAGGTTAAACCCTGAAGTGGCAACAGGAGCACAGGATGGTAACAGCTAACAGAGAGGGGAGTTTTAGCCCAGAATTTTATTTTTGGACTCATTTTCAGAAGGGAGAGCAACAACACAGCAGTGATGTCTTGCTCTCCACACCTCCAGCAGACAGGGAAATCAGCTTGCAACAAGCAGAAATATTTCCTGACCCAGATTCAGGCATTTTATAAACTTTGAGCCTCTTGCTGGCTGCAGAGATAAAATGCTGTGCTGAAAGTAAGAAGCACTGATAGCTGTCAGGAGGAAAGGTCTTTGCCCTCCCCCTCTGTGTGGGGTAAAGGAGATTTATTTGGGATTTCACAACAAAAATGAAGGCATTTTTGGGTCCTCTCCACTTGATTTGTCCCATTGTTGCTGCTGGGCAGTGCAGCACTGACTGCAGAGCGTTACACAACAAGTGTTTGCTGAGTGCTCCAGCAGGGACACCTGAGCAGAGGAGTGGCATCCTCCCAAGTGACACGTCCTCCTGCTGCTCCAGGCATCTCTGCTGCTCTGCCCATGGAGCTGGCAGCTCACAGGCAGCAAGGCAGGGGCTTCACACCCACAGCACTGAAATATGAAAGAGCAAGGAGTGTTTGAAAGGTGAATTTGAGGAGTTAATGAAAATGGAATAAATCAGTGTTAAATAATCCCCATTTAAACACAGATGACAGCGCTCTGCAGACAGCAAAAACAGAAATTACCCTGGATTGTTGCACTTGATTTTGAAGCTAAGGAATACATTTAATTGTGCTGCATTTGCAAGTATCCTGATGTTTTCTAAGAACAGATGTCCAGTTTTTTGAATAAGGCAACGTGGCCCATTCCTGGCCCCATTCACTACCCATAACAAGAGGGTCTTTATACATGGCTACAGCATGAATGCTATTTGACACTTGAGGGGGAAATTGTATGGGAAGGCTGCAGAGATTATTTATTTATTAGTTAACAGAGTGTTCTATATTTATTCCTTCCAAACTAAAACGGTTCTTTCCAAAATTCCGATGGCAGTTCCGGTGGCACTGGTGTGTCACTTCACAGCCAGTGTCACAGGGCACTGTGAATTCCTCCTGTCACTGCTAAAATAAAATGCACCCTGTTGTCTCAGCCAGCATGAATGATAAAGTTTGGTTTCCCACTTCCACACCCTGAATCCTTTTCCTTTTTCCTGTTGCCATTCCCCCAACGCCCATCCCTGGGATGAGCCCCACGCTCCCTGTCTGTCCTGCTGTGGTTTCCAAAGGGAAATAATAAAAACCCACCTGAGCCAGGAGGGGCTCTGGAGCAGAGCTGGGGGTCAGCAGGGTGAAAATTCCCCTTGCTTTCCCCGTGGCAGGGCCGTGTTTTTTAATAAATTCAGTAAAAAAACCAAAAATGCAGCAGGGGCTGAGAATGACCCAGCTGAAGGAGTATAATTGGATTTGGAGAGGGGAAGCCTGTTTCAAAAGAAAATTCCTGGGATGCTTGTTTTTAAAGGGGTAGCAGCAACCTCAAGAAAACAAGGAAGCAGCTGCTGGAAAATGAAGGGTGAAGCAAGGTCTGGCCTCAGGACTTGCCCTGGTTCTGCAAATCTCTCACATCCTTGGGAGCAAAATAATCCTGAGCTCAACAGAGCCCAGGTGAATGGCTCCAGACTCTGCTGAGAGCACCAGATTGCCAGGGGGGTAAAAAGGGCAAGGGTAGAACAGCACAGGGAGACAGCTCTCAGCCACCCAAGGCAGGGACATTTCTGGGACAGGTTTTTAATGCCATTTTTTAGATGCTTGTGCTGCTGGCAGCAAGTTGTTTGCAAGGCACAGCTGAAGGAGCAGGGCTCTATTTATGCAACAATTATTTGTCCCACCACGCTGAACATGCTATGGGACAAAGCTGAGAAAAAATGATAAATCTAAACAAGAAAGGCAAAGAGATATTGCCATTAATGCTTCATTTCAGAGCAGACTGTGACAGAGACTGCCTTGAGTCTCAATTAAAAAGCTTCCAGGAAACTGCAGGGTTTTGTTCAGAGAGAAACAGGGTGAGCCAAAATTAGAGGCAAATTAAGAGATGGCAAAGTGCTGAATGTCTCTGTTACCCAAACAATTTCTTCAGAGGGTCACATTAATTCTAACTTCTGGGGGACTTTGGTCTGCTCTACAGAATCCATATTTTGCACAGTTAAAATCTGCCTTGCTGAGGGGAGAGCAGCAGAGGCTTTTTTTTTTTTTGAATTTTCCTTTTTTTATGAGTTGATTTGCTTTCAGATCACACATGATAAATGCAGAAGGGTTTTTTGCTGTAAGAATGTACATGAAATGCACACAGAGGAAAAATTTCGTTGCTCTTTGCCTGGATAAATGTGGGGATAAACTGGACTTGCCTCATGATATTTGTTCCCTGCAGACCATCACTTTCAAGTCAAAAGTATCTACCACAAACTGTGGTAATTCATAAAGGAATTAATAAATTCATAATGCAAATAAAGAATAGTTTCCAGCCTGGACACAAAGATATGTTATATATGATTTCCTGGTGCCAGGGGACAGCAACGAAAGAAAAAACAATGGATGGATATATTGCAATATACAGACATAATAAAAAAGAAAAGCCTGATAAAATCTTTCGATCCCAGCAGTTCCAGTATATGGTTTATGTTCACTTTTTACTACACCCTCTTCCTGTTTGCTTCAGAGCTTATCTTTGACGAAAACCATCATTGTTTGAGGTCTGAGTAATACCCACAAAAACAAGGACAGGCTGAGAAGGACACGAGAACTTCAATTTCTGTACAGAAATTGCATAAGTTAGACTTTTTTTTTTTTTCCCTGGAGTAGGACCACTTTTTACATATATAGGTTAAATTTATCACCAATTATACAAAAGCAAACAGTTCCTCTTGGGTTACTTGCAATGACTAATGATAAGTGTATCCCTTACTCTCTTTGGTATGGATTTAAGCTCAGGTATAAAACAGGTTTTTTTTTTTCTTTAAGACCTGAAGGACATTTAAATCAGGTATCTCAGCAAGCTTTTTGTACTATGGATTTCAATATTTACCTTCCCCAAATAACCTCTCTAAAATTTTCTGGTTTTTTGCACTTCTCTGCAGGAAAACAACTTGCTAAAGTCAAGCATTAAGGGAAATTTGCACAGGAAGAGGCAAATCAAATCTCTGATTTGTTCAACCAAGACACTCCCTTCCTCCATTTCCTACCTCCTTTCATTGAGGACTATTAAATTCAAATTACATCCTACAAATTGAATGAAACAGAATTCCTCTCTTACCAGTTCCAATTTTGTGAGTAACCCCACAGAGACACACACCCAATCATCTCAAAATTTATACAAAGGCTTAGCTCCAGCTATATTTGTCTTCATTGTATTTACTCGTGTCTAAATGCAAATGAGTCCCAAAGCACTTAAATAATCTGAGTCTGAGTAGCCACAAGTGCTTCTTTTTCCTTTTCTTTCCTTTGGAATTCTTCCTGTCCTCCCTGAATGTGTCTGAGCACGTTCTGCGGGGTCAAACACTGCCCTGCAAAATCACACTGAAATGTGACTTCTCTCCTTGGCAGGTTTGTCACAGGACAGGCTGGGAAAGCACCCAGGTACTTCACCAGGAGTGGAAAAAGGGATTTAAAAGAGTCTGATTAATTGGATCATTCACCACCAAATTTGTCTTTGGAGCATGGGCAGTACTTGCTCCACAGTGATCATTGGTTATTTTACAGAGATGAATAAATTTATTCAAAAATACTATTGCTCTACAATTTTACAGTTTATCTTCTGCACTCTAACATCTTTATTTATTTCATTTCTTAAAATTACACTGCATTTTCCCAAGCTCTTGGAAGGGGCAGGAAAGCTCTGGTCCCTTCAAACTCCCTTGCCAAGCTGTGCTGGCTAATCCCTTTACAGAATAACCTGGCTGGCCAAGGAGCAAAGCCAAGATTTGGTGTTGCCAAGCTGGTGGAGCATCATCCTTGAGTTCAAGGGGCCAGAGGTCAGTGCTGAGCCTTCACCTCTGTGACAGCAGCACGCAGAACCAATTTCCTCTGGGCTTTATTTAGCAGGCATGTGGCCAGCAGGGGAAGCAGCCCTTCCCCCAGATGTGCAGCATCAAAGGAGTTATTTATCAGAGAGCTGCACAGCTTGCGACAGAGCAGGATTCTGTGGCACACAGCAGCTCTCCTGTTCCTTCACACAATGCCTTACAGCAGCTGCCCCAGAGCTGAGCTGTGCCTGGAGCCTGCTTTCTGCCTTGATTCCCTCTCACCCATTTCTGCCCAGGATTCCTGCAGCAATGGGAGGGCTCACAGGACAAGTGGTGGCACTGTCCAAGGTGAGCTGGAGCAAACACCAGGGGTTCCTGACAGCTCAAACCCATCTCTGCTGACCATTCCAGCAATCCCTTTAAGACAAGCATTTTTCTTTCCAAAAAACCTCCCAAAACAGTGATCTTCTTGTTCTCATTAAAACCCTTCAACAAAACATATATTAAATAATTCTAAGCTCCTTTCCCAAAACAATTGGCTTTCTCCACTCCCACTCTGCCCTTTGTTAGTTGAAGTACCTCTGCACTTGTTTTGCATAGAAAAAAAAATAAATAAAATAAAACCATGATAAAAAACATGAGATTCTTCTGGGACTATGAGGACCACAGGTGTGAATCCATGGTAAATTGTGGGATTGGGTAAATTCTCTCCATTAGGCCTGTTTCAGTATTCTTAATTCCCTCTAAAGCCACCTGTGTCCTTTACAACCTCAAAGAGTAAAATAAGTCTCTCTTCTAAAGCCTTGCAACTGCAAGAAATATAACCAAATGTACTGATTTACTGAACTGACAGACTGAAAACAGTGTAAAATCATCCTTCTTGCAAGGGGAGGAGCAAAAAACTCTTTCTGGAACAGGCAGGGGGGATTGACATCAGAATATTTCATGTCTGGGACTGTAACTGAGCCATCCTAAACCTGGGCACTTTCAGAGTGAGGTTTTAAAATGAATCCTTTTAAATGGCTTTGAGAAATTGATGTTTTTATCCTCATTTTACTAAATTCTAGTGAGTTTTTTTAAACTGTAGAGCATTTCAAAGCATCCAGGCTCTGGTCTGAGTCAGAAAATTAGGGCTACAGAAATCTGAGTCTGCTCCCCCAGTCCCACCAGCTCCATCCTTTCTCTGGGGCATCATGACACAATTATCTTGAGAATAGATGACTTCTTTTATTTCCTTTTCTATTTTTTCCCCCCCAGAAATGTTAAGAAACCACACCAATAAGTGTAAAATGAAACTGCAAATATTCACTGACTGAGACAGAGGCCCGACACAAGAAATTTCAGAGCCCTGAAAAATAATTTGCCCCAGCAGGAGCAGAATTTTACAAGGGAAATTGTTGGCCAACTGGAACTCTTGGCAGCACTGCAAGCTCCACTTTGAAGAAATGATGTGCCTATGCAAATCAGCCAGCTCTCGAAAATTCACAGCCCCCAAATTCTGCACCTCAGTGGAGCAGCCAAAAGGAAAGGTTATTCCTTCAGTATTAGTTATATTTTGAGTAATTTCCACAGGGATCTGTTTTGCCAAGCTTGTACAGTAGTTTCACGATTATAAACCGCACCTG
>VRYO01001681.1:23390338-23415402 GCA_009812075.1 Sialia sialis | reverse complement strand
GATTCTTCAATGAAAAAGGTGCGGCTTATATTCGTGAAATTACTGTACTTCTCTGAATGAATTAGGATGAGGGAAGGGGGATCTCTACACCCTAATTCTGCTCTGGGCTTCCTGCAGTGTCACATTTCTCTCTGGTCAGGTGAGTGACATGGGACAGGGATTTTGGACACTTTGGGATCAGGGATTTGCTGAATTTGGCTTAATCCCACCCTGTCTCACCAAGCAACGAGAGCTCAGGAAGAGAGAGGAGGCAAAATCTTGATGCTCTGAATTTCTTCACCTCCCTCTGCTTCCAGCACACCCATCTTCCTCCCCTGAGGAAATGGGAAATGCAGATTAGGAAGAGAATCATTAAATAGCTCCTGAGCAGCTTTCCTCTTTTCCTGAAGGGCAGAGCTTGCCTTCTCTCCAGGCAGGAACAGCTGAAGGATGCTTGTTTTAGCTTTTACTCTGTCCCAAGACCTTCATCTCTCTGAGTTTGGATTTGGATGCTGCTCTGATGCAAATTAAAAAATGAAAGCTTAATTCTTCTTCTGCAGCGACAACGGCGTCTCGATGGTTTTAAAATTAAACTCATCCTTAATCTCACCAGGGAGTTTGGATTTTGACTTCAAAACAGTTGTCCCATTATCTCACCTTATAAATTCACTTTCTCTCCCCCTTTTATTTAGCACTCTTTGCCCAAGAAAAGTGCAAATTTCACAATAGGAGAAAAAAAAAAGATAAAAAGAAAGCAAGCAGAAAGAGAATGGAGGAGAAAGAGAAGATCACATGGCTCAGAAATCAAGGCAGACTAATGCTCTGCTCTTGGGCTTGAATAACACATTTTTAATTTTTTTTAAGGCCTACTCAGCCATGGGAAAAAAAATTAAAAATTATCTTCACCAATTTTAAACTAAAAGCCACAATAAAAGCAAAATGCTTACTTATTTATGTCACTACTGAGATTAATTATATGAATATAAACCATGAGAGATAAATTATCTTTACCAGCCGTTACAATGCCCAGCATTTCTTTTAGCACCTGCTAACAGCTTTTAAGAACGCCCAATGTTTGCAGCATTGCACAATATTTACACTTCAAACAAAACAGGAAAGCTTCCTGCTTTTAAAACAGTAGTTTCTGATAAAACCACTGCAAATAATACTCGACCTCCTGCTTTTTCCTGCTGCTGTGTCATCCTTGTTCTGTGCTTTTAAATTTTTTTTTTTTTATTTTAATTTTTAATTTTTTTATTTATTTTTCCATCTTTGCTCTCCAAGCAACAGGAATGTGGAATATTCCAAACACTACTTGATAAGTGCTTCCAGTCATAATTTTGACCTCAGCATTTCTGGGGCTGAAACCTCCTCGCTGCAACTTCACAAAGGGGAATGGGATGATTTTTTAATTTTTTAATTTAATTATTATTTATTTATTCCACTTATGAAGTGTATCTCATTGACCTGAGGAAGCTTTGCTGTTATCAGTGTGTCCACAGACCTGGACTCCTGAATTCTTTGCATTTATTGTTGCTCTGCAATAGCACAACATGCATTTCACTCCCCAGCCTCTCCCCGTCTCAGTGAGCGAAGTGTTGTGGAAAATCACTTCATGGGGAAGGAATCAAAGGCCATTGCGAAATTTTCCTTGGAGTAATCCGGTGCTCTGGCAGCTCCCTGAAGAAGTTGTGCATCTGTGATGTGCAGACATCTCACTGCTGGGGAACAAAGCTCGCCTGTAGTTACTGCTCCATGTTAAATTCAAGCTGTAGCTGCTGCTCCTGCACCACACAGCCTTCACATTTGTTTGGCATTAAATTGTTTAAACCCAGCATTTATTGTTTCCCCAAACAATGCTGCCATTCTCAGATTTTAAAACGCTGCTAACTGTGTTTTTTTCTTCTTAGGTTCCTCAGCTTTTCCATCCTAGACCCTGCTGAGGAGCATCTGGGGTGAGTTTTATTATCTCCAGTGGGCAAGTGAGGTGAAATTTTGACTCTCCAGGGTGTTGGAGGCTTGTTTGTGAGAATTCATGTCCATTAAGGCAGAGGCATCAGTAAAACTCCCATTCTACTCGGTGCCTGAAAGGTTTTGAAATTTCTGACAGCCCAAATATTTAAAAGCAGTGGATATGTTAGGGTGTGTAACACCCACTCTCCTTTGCAGCCCCAGCACTTTGCATTGATGTGAGGGGGAAAAGCAGGATTTTTCTTTCCCAAGAAGACTTCTGATTTCTTGAAGCACACAAGAAAGAAAGCTACTTAATTTTCTGTACGCAAATGCATTTGCCAAATTTGCCAACATGGCTTTAACCAGTGAAGCTGTTTCTGTCTGTGCAAAAATGCCAATCTCATTCAGTTCAGCAAATTAAACTGCCTTGCAGGTACACCTTAGAACGCTCTCAGAATAGAAGAAAGGACGTGGGCCAGTGTAAATGCATCTTCACGAGGATTTTTTGCTGTTACAGCCATCACAAATTGAGTTGTGCTTCGCTTTGCCGTGTTCTCCAGTGACATGACTATGCCAGCAATGCTTTTAAGAGCAAGCCTGACTCAGGCAGGTCTGGTGTGAGTTTGTCAAACAGCCCCCAGTAAAAAAAGCAAACAAGCTCTCACTAGTGAAAGGAGAAGGGAGAAGAGAGCTGGCTACAACACACATCAGGCTCCACCGAGGGAAAACATGAAGGAGATTGGGGCCACTGGAGGTTCAGGATATTCAGGCAAAACCCAGGGCCATGTGAATTGTGTCCAAAAGCAGCTGAGCACCTCACCCCAAAGATAAAGGTTCTCTGCAGTCCCAAACACTTTATCTTTCAGTAGCTCAGGTCTTGAGTAAAATATTATTTCCATCCTTTGAAGCACTTTCCTGGCATTCGGCTGAAATTGAATGTGATCTGAAGGATCTGGTTTTCCTGGCTCTGTAAAAAATCCACCGTATTTCTGTTTTCCACCACACAGCCCCACAACAGGGCTGGTCTTTTGGGGAGCAGTATTAGGACTGCCTGGATAACACCAGGATAACACCTCACTCCTCAGCTTGGTTTTCCTAAAGGACCCTCCTTCATCACTGATATTTAAAAAAAAAAAAAGTGATTCTCCCTCAGAACAGACTGGACAAAAAGCACAGTTAATTTATAAAGTTGGATTTTCTGCTCTCTGATAGTGTTCCTCTTCAGGTCAGGCCACTGAACCAATTCTCTGCTAAGTCTAAACTAAACTGTGTCCCCTCCTGATTTAGCAAGGTCCTTTACAAAGCTGTTGGAGCTGCATGGCTGGGAGCTGCTCTCTGTTCTTGGAAATTGTGCCCTAATCGCCCATAAAAGCAGCTTTTCTGCTCCACAACCAGACTTCAGAACAACCCTTTCCCGTGGGAAGCCCTTTCCTAAATTCTCAAGGGAATGTAGTGTGCGAATCTTGGCTTCATTTTTTGTTTTTTGAACAAATAATCTGTGATGCCAAAAGCTCAGTTCTTGCAGTAGCTCCGAGCAGAGCTGCTGGAATGGATTTTGATGATTCTGTGTCTCAGGACAGCCCTGCATCCCCAGGGAAATTCCTGGAGCTGGGAAGGGGAACCTGGCTGGAGAGGCTCCTTTGCCAAGCCCCAAAGTGATGCCAGCAGTTTGCTTTAAACCACCTGATCTTGTCAGTATCTCCTTCTCCTCCTCCACGTCTTGACACATCCCTCTTGATACTGAAAAGGGAAATTGTCAAACTGTCCCAGCAACACAGAGCCTGTTACACACCTGCCAAGCATCCTGTCCATGATCCATGAACCTTCATCCATGAACCTCCATCCATGAACCATGAACCTCCATCCATGATCCATGAACCGACATCCATGAACCATGAACCTCCATCCATGAACCATGTACCTTCATCCATGAACCATGAACCTTGTCCATGATCCATGTACCTTCATCCATGATCCATGAACCTTCATCCATGATCCATGAACCTTGTCCATGAACCATGTACCTTCATCCATGATCCATGAATCTTCATCCATGAATCATGAACCTTCATACATGATCCATGAACCTTCATCCATGAACCATGAACCTTGTCCATGATCCATGAACCTTCATCCATGAACCATGAACCTTCATCCAGAGGCTCTCCAGAGCCCATCTCCCAGCAGGAGAGTCCAGCTGCAAACCCTCCTGTCCTTTGAGCAGGACAGAATCAGCCCATCTCCTCCTTGTGCTACACTCACCCTCTCCTTCACTACTTGCAGTCATGCAATGATGAGAACATCTGTGGCACAGACAAATAATATCAACCTACTGATTTTTCAAGTCAGACCAACAGGAATCTGATTTAAACCCTGGGATAAATTTGTAACTAAGTGGCTGAGCCTCCCTAAAGTGTCCTTGTGTGAGTAATATCCATCACTTCAGCCTGAGCTTTGGGAATGGCCTTTTACAAATTTTTGTCCCTATGCAAATGGCAGAATTAGCTCAGAATTGCCTGGGTTTTGCTAGCTTAGAGCAGATTCAAAATTATTTTATGCAGGATTTTGGCATTTATATTTTTGATGCCTCTGACCCTCTTGTCCGCCAGGCAGCTGTTGCTCTGAGGACTCTCCTTTCTGACATCAACTATTATGCCTTTAAGAGTGCAAATAAATAAGATTATAAATTAAGGAGTAAAGAGGAAACATGTGCAGAAGCTTTTTAAATTTTTTTTTTTATTCATCAAAGGCAGCTCAGCCCCTCTATGCTTCCATGTTATGCTTTGCATTTGTTCCAGCAGGAGGATAATGAGAAATGGAAAACACCAGTGTTCATTATTTTAGCATATCCCCTAACGTGTGTGTTGTTCACTGGGAGAGAAAAAGGAGATGGGCTTTACACTGCATTTAATTCACTTCTAAATCTGCCCAGCCCTCATTCTGAAATCGCCAACATCTGTTTCAAAAGTTTCCACAGTTCAAAATTCCACAAAGTCCTCTCTTCCTCTTTGTCTTCTCCCTCTCTTTTCCCTTTTCCTCACACAGTTTCATCTCTGTGAAAATATTCTCACCAAAGTTTGACCTCTGGGGTTAATTCAACATGTGATTAAAACTCAGATTAAACACAAGAAGGCAAATTTTCCTTTGTTCTCAGGTTTAACCAGCGCTGTCCTGAGCCAGGATGGGTATAGGTATTCTATTAGAAAAACAAATTATAAAAGATTCTCCCTTAAATTGTGCTGCTTGACACTGAAATTTTTAATCAAAGTGTTTGAATTTCAGTAGTTTTCTCATCCCTAATTTCATCTCCAGTTTCTTACATGAGAAATGATACAAAGGGGCAGCAAATATTTAAATTGTTTGGGACAGGCATATTGTGTTAGTTATATTGAAAAAGTATATTTGGTGTACAATTAAAATGGCCACTGCTCCTAACTTGCCTGATTATAATCTCTACCATATGACTCCCCCTTTGGAACATGCAGCAACTTTTTGTGTGTTTGTAGGAAAAATATCTTATAGCTAATACTGGAGAAAATACTAATTTCCGACTGGAATATCCGTGAAGGATCACAGATAGGATTTGCAGCACTATGCCACAAAAAGAAAACATATTAAAGATGATAGATTTAGCAACTTAGGTTCTGGATATTTAAATTCAGATGTTGTTCCAGGGGTCTGGAATCTCCTCAGCAGCTGGTCCTGGGCTGCAGAAGGACCAAGGATGATCCTTGATCCCATTGATGCTGTCAAGCCAAGCTTCCAGGCAGAGGGGCTGCAGGAAACTGCCCCTCTCTTGCCCAACATGAAATCCCTTTTGCACAAGCCTCTCTTGCACTGTTGTGGGCTGTAAAACCTATCTGCCAGTCCAAACAAGGCTGCTTTCATCTCCACAATTATCCCTCTGCCCCGGGCTGCTTGTTCAAACACCCTGCTCACAGCACCACCTGATAACTGTGTTTGGAACACCGCGCTGTGTTTTGACTTCCCTTCTGTCCATGTTTTGTGTTCTAAGGGGGAATGTGGGGCATGAGTGAATGTTTGGAGCTGTTTGGATCATCGAGAGGGTGCAATCTCCTGGGCCACTCTCCTTCTGCCTGCACATGTTGTAACACACATCTCTGCTGGTACAGAACACAAATATTTCACCCAAGTGCTCTCCTACACTCCTGCTGCAGCCTGGACACGTCCAGGGTGGGATCTGCCTGCCAGGAGATCGCTTTGCTGTGTTTGGGTGACCTTTGCTAGGGATAAAACTTCACCTAATTACACCTGCTTTGCCTCAGCAGGCAGTGGCCACATCCCACAGGGCTGATCTCTGCTCCAGAAGGGGTTTGGCAGGCAGCTGTGCCCCTGCAGGGGATGAGGAGCCTTCCCAGCTGGATAATGCTGGGAATTGTGGCAGCAATTTCACAGGGAGCTGCAGAGCACAGCCCAGCCAGAACTGAGCATTGTCTGCTCAGCAGCCTGCCTCATTCCTCTGAAGATGCCTTTCTGAATTTCTCCAGGAGTATTTTCTTCTCCATTCCATAACTTAGCTAGTGGGTGAAGATACTTTGTCTAAAATATCCCAATTTGTCCCACAAAATTCAACAAATCATAGCACTTTGCATCTGCTGATCCACTTGTGATAAAAGCAAAATCTCACTTTTATACTGAAACATCTCCACTGTTTGGAGATGTTGATTTGAATGAGTTTTGAGGTGTTTTCCCATTTACTGTTAAGACAATTTCAAGCAGTAAATCACATTATTGTTTTAACGGCACCAGAGGAAAAGAGCTGCTCCATATTTTCTAGTTACACCATTTACAGTGCTCAGATACCCAGCACAGCTACCACAACTTCACATCTCATCAGTCTGGCAGGCTTCAGGGTAACTCTTCTCCTCTTAAAACTCTTGGAGATTTTCTAACCTAGATGGTGAATAAAACATAAATGCACATGTATGTCTATATATACAAATAATAGTTATTTCTTGTATTTATAAATACTCTGAACTATTTATAAAACCAGAAAGGGATTGTCTGCCTCCTGAATAATGTTGGGAATAAAATATTCCCCAGCATTTCCAATGCCCAATGAAGTGTGGCGTCATGAGAATTCTCTGAAATTCAGATGGGCCAGGACATTATCCACGGAATAAAACGGGAACTATTTCTGCAGAGACAGAATCCAAACTTTGGCAAAGGAAGTTTTAATAGATTCTTACATGACACAAAGCCAAAAGTATCCAGAAATGACTGATGTCTCAAATTCCATGGCAAAAATCCAATGGAGCCCAACAGAAGATTTTCTCTTGACTGCAGCGGTGATGAGATCAGGTATGAGGGAGCAAAAACCAGCTTTTGATGTTTAATATCCATTTTAACATAATAAAACATGCTACCAACAGCGTTAGAACAGCTCCTTACACAGTGCTGCTCGGAAAAGCAGCATCAGGAGAAAATTAGAGAGGGAAATTCTCCAAGAGTTGGTGAGGGAAACCTCTGGCTGCTCAGGAATGGTTCTGGTTTTTGACTGCTCCTTTCCCACCGAAGTGAAGTCAAACTGCTGCTTTTGTGCATATTTTGTTGGTTCTGAACTCCACTGACAGCGCTGCTCCCTCTGCAAGCTGTTATTACAACCAGTGGCATCAGTAAAGTTGCACTCCATTTTCTGAAATAGCTGAGTTAGTGGTTAAGTAATAAAATACAAAATTACCTCTTTGAAGGTATGGAGTTTGGAAAACTCTTCACTAACACAGGTAATTAGTTGCCTTTTGCTTAATGTTTTCCTCAGATTCCAAGCTCTTTTCTGCTCCATGGACTGGTTTTAGTCCAGTGAAATAAAGACACTCCATTTCCAAAATTTATAGGTTCATTTATTACCTCTAGTAACATATTATACTGTATAAATACTCTATCCTTGTTATATGTCCTTTTAAAAAAGCGATAACTTAGAAGATCACATTAGACAAGAAGTATAAAAATAAATACGCTCATTATATGCATTTATTACAAATTATAACCCTTCCCAGAAGGGAGAGAAATAGAAAATACTTATGAAGTATGTAAAATCTATAGTAATATATTTTACTATATACATATGGAAAGCCATATTCTCTCATGGTCTATGGACTGGCACAATCTTAAATGATGTGAATGCTGGCATTTTGCTGTGGATGGACCTGCTATCCCTCAGCTTTGCCTTCCCACCTGATCAGTGACTGAGCTCTACAAACCCAGCAGAGGCCACAGAGGACATTCCCATTCATAATGGGAATTTTTTTTTTTTTTTTACTTTTTGGCTGGGGTAAGGCCAAAGGTTTCAGTGTGAAAGCATGACTGGAATGCTCACACACTCCATGAATCTGTTTGGCAGGAAGGTAGGACCAAGCTGGAACCAGAAAAGCCAGTGGAAGGTATGCAGAAGGCACAAAGAGCAACTACTCAGACTCAGAGTTCCACTTTTCCAAGCCTCTGGATTACACATGTCACCACAATGGCACTGGAGTGGCTGAGAGAAGTGGACAGGCACACTGGGATGACATAAAGGTACTTAAAAAAAATAATTCTAGTGATTTGTGAAGTTGATATTTGTTCTTGGTATTTCTTACTCTTGACAGGTAGAGAATATGGCTTTATTTTTATATAAAACTATTCTCTGAAACAATAGCAGCCATGAATGACATAGTTAAAGCTCCTTTTCCAATCTCGTTTTTTGCCCTTTGTGAGGTAGGTAAGCCCTGACCAATTATTTTAAGCTATCTTTTTCCCTCCCCTTCCTACACGCGGGGATTTGATCAGTACCACAACATAAATCCAAAAGAAGGGAGAAATAACCAAACCCCAAAATGTTTGCTGAAATGCGTCTCGCTGCTCACGTTTGGCTTAATTCGTAACAGACTTTAAAAAAGGCAATGCTGATGCCTTTGGGCCTTATCTGCTGAAGAGAAATGAATGCCATGGGTCTGCAATCCCATCCAATTTTCAGCTGGCAGGGGATTTTTGGGATGCAAAGCCAACTCAAGCTGTTTGCACTGTCCCACCACGGATCTTCACCATGAACCTTTTTTAACGCAAAAACACAGGCGCTGCCTCTAGCTCTCTGTTGTGTTTTTTCAGTGCACTGGTCTGAAGGAAAAAAAAAAACAAAAAAACAAAAAAACAAACCAAACAGGTTTTAGCTTTCCCAAGCCATCCTATCTAGCTGCAGTCCGTGGCGTTGCAGAAGTCTATCAGGTGCTTGGGTTTCTTGGAGGGCTCACAGCTTTCTTGGGGCAGCACGCCGCCGTCGGAGGAGACACATTTCAACAACCTCTTCTTGAAGCCTTTCCCACACGTCTTGGAGCAGGGGGACCAGTCCCCCAGCTGCCACTGCGGGCAGGGCACGTCGGCGCAGGGCCGCAGGTTGCTGGGCTTGAGCTCGCGGGCGCAGTCGGCGGCCGGCCGGCCCCGCGGGTCCCGGCACTCCACGGCGCGCCGCTGCCAGCCCGAGCCGCACGACTTGGAGCACTCGCCCCACTCCTCGATCACCCACTCCGAGGAGATGATCTCCCTGATGGCGTTGAAGGATTCTTTCTTCCTGCCGGCCGCCTTGTCGGCGCTGGGCTGCGCCGGCTTCTTCACGAAGTAGGTGAACTTGATCTTGGGCTGGGGCAGGTCGCCCACCGTCAGCACCTGGATGGTCAGGGGCTCCTTCAGCGGGCTGAAGCTGCGGATGCGCTCCAGGGCGGCCGAGGAGCCGCTGTAGCGCAGCACGCTGCCCTTGTAGGTGATGTCCTGCTCCAGCGTGGACAGCGTGTAGTCGCCGTTCAGGACGTAGGAGCCGTCGGCCGCTTTGATGGCCAGGAAGCTGCCGTCGTGCCTTGCGCCCCGGTGGTTCCGCTGCTTCACCTCGATGTTGGTGGCCCCCGCCGGGATGGTGACCACGTCATGGTAGCCGGGCCTGCCGCGGGAGAGAACAGAAACACTCAGTCCTCTGCTCCTCTCTGGAAGGGAGAAATCCTGCCAGCGCAAGACTAAAGCTTGTCTGAAGGCACAGCTTGTCCCCACCCACCAGGACAAGGCAGCCCTGCACTCACTTGGCTCTCACGAGGGTGCCAGACACCTTCTTGCAGGTGGAGCCGTTGCCCCCGCAGATGCCGCACTTGTCGAACTTCTTGTTGGAGCCGATGGTGCGGTCGCAGCCGGCCTTGACGCACTGGCCCTGCACGCACACAGACGTGGAGTCGGGGCTGCACGGGGTGCCATCCACCACCTGGGTGATGCAAGGAGCCTCGTTACAACATGCACAGCGCTCAGAAACCATGTAACACCAAATACAGATGGGTGGGAAACCTGCAGCACCTGCCGTTCGCAGGGCTTTGGAAACTAAAACCGGAGCAGCCCACAGGTAGCTGCAGGTATATGGTGCTACTTCATCTCACTTGCAAAAACGGTGTCATGGTGAGAGGAGAAAACAATCTCAAGTTTTCATTAATACCTCCTCCCAGAACACCTATTGCTTTACTGATTTCATTGCTTTCTAGTGTCACTGGAAGGCAGCTATGTCCTCAAAGCACACTGCCAGCGTTGCTTTCAGAGCTGTTCAGCACATCCTTTATTTCTAGGAGTGCTGTTCCACAAAAGCCCTCTGTGTCATTGCTCTAGTAGTTCCTGGCTCTCACCATCTGATGACAGCGAATTCAAGTAGCTATGCAAGATGAACATTTTCCCTCGTGTTTATTTTAAGCTGTCAGCATATTAGTAACCAGTATGAGAAAGCACCAACGCTCTGGCAAAGATCCCTCAGAGTTTTCCAAACCTATCTCAATGCAATCATATTGGTGGAAGGAGAGGGAAGGAAACCAGGGTGAAGTGGGTAAAGGAGGTGGAAGAATTGTGCCAAAACACTCAAAGCATGTTTGCAATGATTCCACTGTACAGGAAGGAATAATCCAGCTTAAATATGAGAAAGACAATTTCAGATTTCTACACTGCTCGACCCTTCACATAAAGAGGGAAAATAAAAATCCTCCTCAAGATCAGCTGGAAGAGGTGCAGTTTTGAAATACCTTTGGCTGTAGAACAAAGAAGTATCCCGTTCCTTTGGCTCTGCAAACCAGCTTGCATCTGTCCTTTGGAGATACACCAGCAAACTTGGGTGTCCACTCCACCGCAGGTCCACTTCCAAAGGCAGACTTGGAAAACTCATTGTGCTTTTCACACTGCTCCTCCCTGAACGTTTTGCCTGCAGGCAGAGAGAAGGCAGGTGGGCATGAGATCATCTCTGTCCATGCTCTTCCTCCAACACCCCAATCCTGGGTGTCAAAAATGGGGAAAAATTACCATTGTTGTCGGGGCAGTCCTCGATGTTACAGGACCTGTACTGCACCCGCTTCCCTTCGCAGTACTTGCCCCCGTTTCTGGGGACAGGGTTGTCACATTCCCTGAAGGAATACTGCACTCCCCCACCACAGCTCCGGGAGCACTCACCCCACGCTCCCCAGGACCCCCAGCTCCCATGCACTGGCGTCTGGAACGACAACAAAAGCAGGACACAAGTTAATACAGGAAAACCCGTACAAAACCACACCATAAAAGCCATCATCATGCTCGTTTTTACCCAAACTCATTAAAAAACCTGCCCTGAGTTTGCTTATTAGCATTGACTCAACCCCTCCTGACAGATCCCTCCCACCGCAGCGTTCTCCACGCGGCTCCGCAACCCAAGCTGCGCCCATTTCTTTTTCACTACTTACATCATAATGCTTCTTCTCAGTCTTATTCACACACTTGCCATTCATGCACCACTTCCCTTCCCCGCAGCTGGTGCCGTCTGCCCAGGGGAAGTGTTTGGTTTGGCACACCAGTAGCCCTCCCGAGGTGCCGGTGCACCACAGCGTCGTGCACGTACTGGCTGTGTCGGGGCAGTGCTTGGACTCATCTCCAAACGTGAACTGGCACTGCCTGTTGGCATCGTACAGCGTGCCAGGCAAGTCTGAAGGGAGCTGGATGGGCCTGTGGGGTTTGTCCAACAAACACTCCCCTGAAAATGTTGACAGAAAGGGGGGAAAAAAAGTCAAATGATGCCGTGGGTCCAGTTTTAAAAGAGAACTGCTTTGCTTTGCAACAGAAGCATTCGAGCCCATTTGTGCCACCACTTTTGTAAAATAAGGCTCTTCTAAACTCACTGACAGCATGCAAAAGGTTAACTCTGTGCTGAAGCAGAAAGCACTCTTAAAGAAAAAAAAAAAAAAAAAAAGCAGTAAAGCACAAGAGCTCAAGCGCCACATGAATGGAAAGCTTAATAACCTTACCATGACCATTATCCAAAAATGTTGTAATCATGTAGGCACTGCATGGAGACCAGGGCTGGCTGCGGTCCAGGTTGGAGAGCATGGATGCCATCATGTGGAAATCCCGGCTCATTCCATTGATGCCAGCACACTGCTTTGCATCGTCATGAGGCATGTTAAACACGTGGCCTTTGAGAAAAGGAGAAAAGCAAAGTCTGTGACTTTAGAAAGTCTGTCCTACGCATTACCAACAGTATTTAAAATATTGCTCTAGAGCTGCTCATAGCCTGGTCTGTAATTAATAACCCGAATCTGAATGCTCCCAGATTTCAAGCAGATGGCACTGGATCTTCTCTCCCTTTTTTTTTTTTTTTCCTGCAGGCACACACACACAGCTCTTGCAGACAGTGCTGTGCAGTCTGGATTTGCTTTCCAGAGTCCAAGCCTGCTCCAAGACACGGCTTTGCCTCCTCCCGACCGCTCCCGGGAGGTGCAAGCTGGGCTTTACGGCATCAAGCTGGCTTCAATTAATCCCAGGGAATGGCTTTGCAAAGTTTCAAGTACCTAATTCGTGGGCTGTTGTGAAGGCAGCCTGCAAACCATCGTCTTCTATGATAGAGCAACTGCGGTTTAGATCACAAACTGTTCCCACATCAGCCATCCCAAGAGTATCACATGTCTTGGCACCGCACAGGTCCTGTAAAAAACGGCAGTTTTATTATTAATCAGATCAGAGACTTAACCTTGGCAAGAGCCATCCAGCCCTGGCAGTTTGCCTTTACTTATGGAAAGAGCATAAATATTCAGCACTTCAATGGGTATGATGGCAAAAATCTGTCTCTGGAACATAGGCGAGGGTTACACGTAGAAACGAAATGCATAATTTCCATCTGAAATCTGCTAAAAATATATGGGGCAGGAACAGAGTGCACAAACTGTGAGTTTACAAAGACAGCGCACAAACTGTCAGCTTCACCAGACACGGTGCAAACAGCAAAAAAATATTGAATAAAACAAAAAGCAGCTCATTTTTAGCCTGCTTCACTGCAGCTGTGACTGTGGACACTTTTTCGGAGGTCTCCTGGCAGAGGGGATGGGGTGCAGTGGGGCTGGATGTGACCTCGGTGTCCCTCACCTGCCTGGTGAAGAGGATGGCCGTGTCGTAGTGCTCGGCGTGCCGGTCGCTGGGCGGGTTGTGCTGCTTCTGCCAGCTGCAGAAGTTCCTCAGAGTCAGGGCGGCGTTGGAGGAGATATCCGGGCCCTTGCGCTCCTCGTAAATGACCATGATCTTCACCACCACGAGGCTGATGGAGTTGCGGATGCTGGGGTGCTTGTACAGCTTGGCGGCCACGGAGAGCAGGGTCAGCAGGTAGTGTTTCAGCCCGCTGCCGTGGAACTCAGCCATGGACTGGTCGGCCACCAGCATGGTCTCCACGTAGCGGGGGCTGGACACGAACCTCTTCTTCCTCCTGCTTCTCGTTTCTGCGTTAGGAAAAGAGAAGGAGGGAAAGCGCAGGTGAGCGCGGCGAGAGAGCGCCGTTCAGCACCCAAACCCACGCGACCGTCAAGATGCGCGCCCAAGGTCCGCGCCATCCCCGCGCCCAGGTGGGCACCTCGGGCCGGGATGCGGGGCAAGCGCGTCCGGGCATCCCCGCTAGACCCTCCCTTCCCCTCTGCCGGCGCGGCATCCCCACGGTACCTGCGGGCTCGGCGGGCTGCGGCCCCTCCGCCCCGGCCCCCGCCTCGGCCACGGCGCAGCGGGCGGCGGGGGCGGCCCGCGGGGCGCCGCGGAGGCGCAGGAGGTGCGGCCCGTGGCGGTGCGCGGTGCCGGGCGCCGGCTGGATCAGGTACTGGCGGCCCCGCAGCGAGAAGGCGCCGCGCAGCCCCGCGCACAGGCTGAGCGCCGCCGCCGAGCCGGGGTCCCGGTTCACCGTGCCGGAGTAGAAGCAGCGGGAGAGGTCGTCCTCGGGCGGCGGCGGCGGCCCGCCCAGGTACTGCAGGGTGAAGTCCGGGGCCAGGAAGCTGCTGTCGGGCTCCAGCTCCAGCGTCAGGCGCTCCCCGAAGGCCTCCAGGCGGAAGCGCTCGCGGGCGCCGGGCGCGCCCAGGCGCCGCGGCAGCACCAGCGCCCTGCGCTCGGCGCTGCACAGCCCCAGCAGCGCCGCCAGCACCGGCGCCAGCGCCGGCAGCCGCCCCCCGCTCCTCATCGCTCGGCGCAGCCCTTCTCCTCTCTTTATTTCACTTTATACAGGGATGGATGTGGAAGATGTGGGGTTTTTTTTTGCTTTCAGGTTTTGGGGGGTGTCTGAGCCTTTCAGCCGGCGGAGCACCGCGCGGGGGCCGCGTCCCGCGGTCACTGCAGAGGCGGCGTCGGCTTCCCCATGGCCGGGGCGCGGCGGCGATGCCGGGGAGCGCGGCTGTGCGAGGGCAGCGCTGCCCCTCGCTCCGTCCCTGCGTCTTCTGTGCTGCTCTGGCTGCCGCTCCTCCTCCTCCTCCTCAGCCTTCCCCGGCTGCAGCAGCGGCGGGCGGGGACCACGCTCCGGCGAGTCTCCGGCAGCCCCGGCACGGTCCCGCCTGCACTTCCAGGGCACCGAGGAGCCCTCCCGTCCTTTGCGGAGCGGAGCCCGTCCGCCTCCGCCGTGCGGGGTGAGTGCGGGAGCGGGGCTCGCCGCCGCCCTTTATGGGGTCCGGCCGTGCCGCCCCCAGCCCGGCGCTGCCGCCGCTGAGATCACTGCGTGCGTAACGCGGCCCGCGGGCGGCCCCCGCCGCGCCGCCCTCCCGCCGCCCCCGACGGGGCGGGACGGCAGCGCCGCGGCCCGGGGTCGGCCCCCGGCTGCCGCGCCGGGCTGGGCTGCGCCCCTGCGCTGCCCCCGCCGCTGCTCTGTGCCCGGCCCCGAGCGCTGCCCGCCGCGGGGAATCTCCCGTGGCAGCGCCTGGATGCGCTGCGGCTCCGTCCCGCGCCCCGCGGGGCTCGGGGAGCGGCAGGTGGACGGTCCGGAGCTCCCGGGGCGGGGAGGGAGGGGTGACATCCCTGCTGGCCTTCGTAGCTTTTCCTTCAATTTTTTTTCCTTTCTTTTATTTACATATATATATATATATATATTTTTTTAATTTTTGATTTCCCCCCCTTCCCCCTTTCCTAAGCAATTCCTGCCTTTTCTCGGCTGTAATAGCTGCAGTCGGTCATGCACCTGTACTTCTGAGAAATGGTTCCTTTCCAATCACTTAAACAGAGGCATTTACGTAGGTGCAGCCAATATTTTGCTTTGAAGCCATAACCCAAGCATGGTGGTGCTGCTAATCCCCTTAATTCTTTATGTGCACAGCTCCAGCTTTCTGCTTCTGGAGGCCTCTTTGGAGGAGCAGGGCAAAGAAGTGGTGAGTAAATGTGTGAATAAAAACAGAATGTGTGTACCTGTTGGTGACAACTCCTGGGCTTCCCAATTAAACAAAGAAGCTTGTGCGTCTGTCAACACGTCATTTAATACGAGTATGAAACTCAGGGGCTGAAAACAGAAGAAGTAAAACCTCGGGGTAGGGCAAATGTTTCTAAAACTTCATGTATCCACTGTTTTCTTGGGATGGAGCGTCCCATTTATGCCACTAAATCTAATAACCCTGAGGCTTTTCTTCCTAATTTAAACCATGTCAGACAAACTTGGAACCACATGTGTGTGTCAATAGCACAGTCTGACTGCCTGCTAAGTTCTGACAAGGCTTCCATTTCCCATGGCGTTCTCTAAATGCTGCAAGTTTAGAATTGCGCATTGTTTGAAGTTGTTCAAAGAAACATAGGAAAAGATGAACCCAATTTCCCCAGCTACTTGCTCAACAAAAGTGCTCTTGTCCCGCAGAGTGATGAGCAAAATCAGAAGTAGGCCTCAAATGTGGGATTTTCTTTGGGACACAGCAGGAAATGCTGGATTGACTTCCAGAGGCTGCGACTGCTGCCTGTTAATACATCAGCAGCAGAAAAATCCTTCCAGTTCTGGCTAATTTTTCACTTGATTTGGAAATGTGTGTCAATCCTTACCTTTGAGGCCTGTGTGTGCCCAGCGGTGCTGTGCTTTTTCTAGGACAGAACAAAGGTACCGTTCATTCACGCTGCTAATTAATTTGGTGCTGGCTGTGATACCAAATCTAGTTTCCTAAATTACCAGTTTAAAAGTTTGAAAATAGAAACATGGAATTTAAAGGAAAACATCTTAATAATTTGTTTTTGAACTTGAATTGGTTCAAGATAGAAATGAATTAAAAATACGAAAATCTCCTTGTCTGTCAGCATAATCAGTGTCACTCATAGATCAGCAGGGACCAGAGCCAGGCACCAAAGATGTGTTCACCCAGCTACCAGATGCACCTTTGGTTTTTCTGCTGTTTGTTGATGTTAACTCTCTGATTTGAAAAGATCCTGACCACCTTAAAACAGCTTTTTCAGGCTGAAAAGTCTTTTCCATATTCCACCAGGTGGCACTCGCCTATAAAAAATTGTTATCAGAGAGTTTCATGGTTCATCTCCCAGCTTTCCTGGAGGAAAACCATTATATTTTAGCAGAGAGCTTTACAGTTCCCTGATTAGGACAGAAGCTTTCCTGGCCTTTATGTAACACCCAAGGAAGTGTTTTAGCAAACTCAATTGTTCTGTTGCACTACCTGAGCACAAATCGTGTTGGGAAGGAACTTTTACAACAGGTTTGCTGCCTGTCACGCCTAGATCACCAACTGGATCATCTGGAAAGTGCTCGAATTGCTTCCTGTGAGCAGCCCTGTGACTTTACCTGGATTATTCAGGGCACTGAAACCTCCGTGTGTGTGTTTTTAATCTATATTGTACTAAATCTGTGCCAGCTGCAATCACACTTTGTATGAATCAAGACTTAGAAAGAAACTCACTTTCCTTTCAAAGGATTTAACTTAGATAAAGACCCAGGAAAGTCATAAAATTGTTTGTTGTTTTTTTTTTAAAGGAAATTTCTAGTGCTTGGAGGAAGAAAGCGAATCCTGTCAGGAGTAGAAGCCAGTGTAATGCCAAGTGAGCCACCAGATAGCGCCACCACATCATCGTTTTTGGGTCAGGTCATCGTCTTTTGCTCTGCAAGAGCAGTTTTCACGGCTCAGACCCAAGTGCTGTCGGTCTCTGAGCTGGATTAACAATGCCGAAGTTTTAATTTCTTTTACGCTGTTTGCAATAATGACTGCTTCCAGTGTTTAAAACAAGCAAACAAAAAAAAGGCACCACAAGCAATCACCTCAGCCTTATTTGTTTCAGTGTTGCAGAATGATTGCTTCTTTCAAAAACGGTTATAATTTAAGAATTAACTTAGAATTAAAACAGCAGATGGCACATTAGGCCCATTGAATAAAATACTTGATGCTGTTGAAAAATTCCTCTGAAAGACATTTGCAAGATTATATGTGTAGATTGTTTCTCTATGATGCCTTTGTGTTGTGCATGATTAATTTATATATTTCCATTTATTGTTCATTAACCATTGGGTTTTTTTAGTAGGATAAGAGAGTTAAGAGAGAAAAATCTCCTGTCTGTTTTGATAATCAGCAGAAATGGGGAAAAGCAAAACAATGTCCATCATCACTTTAATGAGAAGTACACATTTTTATTTTGGAGGAGAATCATGAGATTTAACGTGGTGATGCATTTCTCTGTAATTTCTGCTTTTACATTACTGATTATCAAAGTTACTTTAAAAAAAAATGGATGCAGAAATTTGGGCAGCCTCCAAATTTTATAGCTAACTAGCCCATGTAGGCCTGGGTGCACTGAAAATGAGGTGCTCATAATTCTTCCTACTTTCCTTTATAAACTTTTATCAACATGGGATTCAGCAGGAGCTTGGACTGACACTTCTGGCTGCGTGAGTCAAATATTTTGCTGTTTAAAAAGAAGGAGGTTTGCATGAGAATTCGGACCTGTCCATAGCCTACAATATGGTAAATCCACAGTATCTGCTTTAAAAGACTGCTGAGGTCTGACTTTGTGTCTCACTTTCTGGTAGTAGAAGTATTCCCACTGAAGAATTTGCACCACCATCTAAGTTTGTTGTGAACAGCTGACCTAAATCTCAATTTTCATGGTCAAAACAACTGCCAGGGATCAAATAAAAGCAACCAGGCGAAACAAAATAGTGCATTATGGCATGGTTGCTTTGAAAGTGTTTCAGAAGTTAAATCTAGCTTTGAAAGTGTTTCAAAAGTTAAATCTAGCTTTAACAATGGCTCTGAAGCCCCATGGCAAATGGCAAGGGCCACATTCACAGTGCCCTGAGCTCCACTGACATTTTGATATTTTTATCACACTGGGATTTCAACAGATCCCGCACTTTCTGCTGTGGACAGAGAATTTCACAAGCACTGCAAGACATGATACAGTTTCCATGGAATTCCTCCTAATGAAAACTCATTCCAGCACCTATTAATAATTTTTTACCGTTGAGATTTTTGTATGGGATGTCACACTCATTCCAAAGCCTCTGTCCAGTAAGATTTCCATGCTGTCCTGGATGTGCTGGTCATTCTTTCTGACCAGAGCCCATATTGGAGCTGGCACAGATTTAGTACAATATAGATTAAAAACACATTTACAGAGGTTTCAGTGCCCTGAATAATCCAGGTAAAGTCACAGGGGTTGTTCACAGGAAGCAATTCAAGCACTTTCCATATGATCCAGGTGGTGATCTAGACCTGATAAAAAGAAATTTGAGCATTAGCAGCGAACATTTTCAGTGGAGTTAAATATCAGTTCCCTCACTCTGGTTCATTCCCTCTTCCCCCACCCTTCCTCCCTGTTCTGCTGGATAATCAGAAGTTGATTGGCAGTGAGTATATTTAACAAAGGGCACAAACCTTTAAGGAAAGTGATTAACCACTCTCCACTCTCCAAACAATTTATATACGTGCTTAGACTCATCTAATCCATGCTTTGCTAAAAGGTTGGATGAGCTTTTCCCTTGGTTTGTAGGGATGGGGCTCAAATGAGCAATTCACTGCCAGTAATGAGAATCTCCTCAAATCCCCAAGTGAGGCTGATGCTTCTTGAGCAGGTGAAAACCTGTGGCACAAAGAGATTTTTTAGCAACAAGACAAAATACCTTTGTTACATCAATGCAATTTGTAGATATTTGCAGAACCTGTAGCTCTGCCATAATTTTCAGGATGGGGCTCATGATGTTGCTGATCAGTTCTTGCTTTTTGAGAGTTTTAGGCACATTTTGAACAGGACATAGGGTGGTTCCTTCTTGGTTTTTTCCTGCTTTCAATCCCCCTTGTTTCCTAATGTTAGGCTGTAATTTCAGATTGCTTTTTGCTTCTCTTTTAACATTGGGGATGAAGTGAATCTTTGCCATCAGGCAGAAGGGCATGTAAGTCAGCTGGACTTATTTAGATGTCTTGGGATGGAGCAGAGTCCAAAAAGGTCTCCCTAAATCCTGGATTTAGGTCTCCCTGAATCCACATAATTTCTCTATGTCAATACTGACACGCTGGTTTAATCAGGTCAGCTGAACTGGAGGCAAGACATCATCACATAATTTGTCTGACACATTGCTTAATGTTTCCATTTTATCAGTGAAATGAGAGAAATAAAATGTTGTAACACTGATCTTGGGCAAAGAACTGCAGGGTATCATGGTGGGCTGGATGTCAGCTGATCCCTCATTCCTCCTCAGCAGAACAGGAGGATGAAAATGAGATAGAAAAGCTCATGAACTGAGATAAAGACAGGAGCTTGATTGCCAGTTACTGTCCTAAGCAAAGCAGAGTTAACCTGGGGAAAATTAAATTTTCTGCCAATTAGAGTGAGATGGTGAGGAGCAAAGAAAAGATCTTGCCTTATTTTTCCCCCCCTGAATTCCTGGCTCCTCTGCCTTGCTCTGGAGTAGTGCAGGAGGATGGGGAGTGGAGGGCTGTATGATTTGCGAGCCATGCCAAAATCTGCCACCAGGAACTGCCAAAATTGATCAGGCTGAACCATTGGGTTTGAGCTGATGCTCTGTCCCTTCTTGGCTGTCCCTCACTGGCACATCCCCAGAGAGGTGGCTGAGCTGAGGAAACTTCTGGCTACCAGGTGGGTGCTTTGGGCAGAGGAGCTGGGAGTGCCAGCCAGAGCCTCCCTTCTCTGCTCCCTCCCGTTTTTGGAAGGTTTGGCCTCTCTGTCTGTCCCAGTTCCTGGTTGTGTCTCCCTGGCTGAGCTCAGGGCGTCCCTGTGCACAAAACCTCTCTTGCACAACTGCAAATCCCGCTGTTAATACCTCCTCCTGGGGCACAAAATGGGAACAGAGGGGACTCAGCAGACACGTCGGCCCCATTCCTGGGAATATTTATAAGTCAGGCTTAACTCCCAGCATCGTGCTAACCCCTCACAGCACCGAAAGCTTCATAAAAACTTGGCTGAAATGCTGTGTTTACAAATGGTATCGAGAGGAAGCATGTGCAGTGTCTTCTACAAGAAATGAAGTTTTTCAAACAAAACACTCATCCATCCCCCTTGTCAGTTTATCCCACAGACACAGCAGGAAATAAACAGACAGTAGTAAACCCAGGCAAACCAAATTTGTATTTTCACTCTTGTTGTTCTTAGGGCTTCTGAAACAAACCTTGTTACTGCATAAGACCAAACATCAAAAAGTTGGTTGACAAAACGTGTAACTTCCATTCAGCATCACTCTCTCCTCTTGCTTTGATATGCAAACCTTAATGCAAAATCCTTGCTGAGAGGGAAGGGGTAAAATAGGCATGGGGAAAGCTTTTCCCAATATTATTCTATCTAACAGTTAATCTCAGTATTTTGACTCATTCTCTCATAGTTGTTTTCCATCTTCGCTTTAATCAGAGGACTGTAAGTTTTAATTCCAAATACATTTAGGTATGCTGTTAAAGTATTTCAGCCAGAAAGATGCATCATTGTTTCTCACGGGATTTTTTAATCAGAATAATTGATTTAATTGCCTGCACAAGATCAGCCATCCTTAATGACCATAAGATGGACATGACTGGAAGGTGGACATCATGTCATTGTCCTCTCCTGCTGGGAAAGAGGCCTGGCTGTGGTGCCCAGTTTGGGTCCATGGGGAACACAGCTGAGGCAACCCCAAATTCTTTTGGGTTGCAGCTGGCTCTGGCTGCCTCAGCTGCACGCTGGGCAGAGGGAGCTCCACGTTTTCTTTGGGAATTTCAAGTGGGGGAGGAGGACACAGAGTGCTTTTGGTGACTGATCTGGGCTGGGTTGATGTGGCTGCTGATGGGCTGATCCTCAGGGCTGCACTGGCTGGAGTAGGGCTGGTCCCCATTAAGTGTGGGGTTTAACGAGGGATATGGACTGGAGGACACCTCTTGGACCAACATCCCAGAGTAGATCAGCACAATTTCCAAGCTTCTCTCACCCACTTTTGCTTTCTTGATTATTTAAAAATCTCAGACGCTGTTGCTCAAAACCATTTATGAACTGAGTGTGGTATAAAAAATCCCAGCTCCAGTGCAAATATGCACAGCTGTCACATATAGCACACTTTTTAAAACCAAAGCATCATCAGGTATTTTAGCAAACAGGTAAAAATTTTCCACTTTAGAAAAACATACGTTTATATAATTCTAGTGATGCCAGCTGAGCTGGCTTTGCTTTATATGGTAAATACACCAGCTAAAATAGGTTGTGTAAAGAAATTGCTAATAAGGCAGAAAAGTGAACCCAAATTTAACTGAGAGTGCCCTGCCAGCTTTGCAATTTGGATTTCAAAACTCTCCAAGAAAAATATTCTCTTTTTACCTCCTCAAAAGGATCCAAACTCAAACATAGTGTCGGAAACAAATTGAAAAGCTATAAACACTCCAGCTATGACATCAGGCACTCAAAAAGAGCAAGAAGTGACAACATTAACTCGTGATTTTTGCTTCAGGGAGGGCACATGTGTAGATGTGTTTTCCAGCAGGAGGGATGGAGACAGAGAGCTGTAAAATTGAATTTGCTGAATTTCAGGGCTGAATTACGTGTATCTACCTCCTACCCCAGTGGAGGAAAGGATGCAGTGGTGAAGGAAGCAGCTTCCAGTAAAATGCTGCAAACCATCCGTGCATAAACTCCCTGCCTGAGCTTGCTTCAACATCCAAACACAATTGCGAGCAGTTTTGATTATCCAAGAGGAGGGGAATGCAAACCTTCTGACACTTGCAGAAAGCCTCCAACAAGCACTTGGAGCAGGAAGCAGTGCCTGGGGAACATTACCACACAGAGATAAGTTTAATTACAGACATCAGCATTTTGCTGGAGAGTTTGCCTCGTCCAAAATGTTGCTCTGTGTGTCGTTTCGACCCTCCCAGATAGCACAAAAAGCATCAGCTGGTGTTCTAGACTACAGGGCCAAGTGCTGGAAATCAGTGCTGCTCCACACATGAGTAATTCCCTTGGCTCTGTGTGTGCTGCCTCTGGGTCAGGGAACACACGACAAACCTTGCTCTTTGTGCTCGTGTGGGGTACCAAAGCCCAGCTACTTCCAAGCCTTTTGCTCTCCCCACCAGGTGAAATTAAGCTTTGCTGCAGAAATGTCTCATTTCTACAGGAACTGGGGTGGAAAGCTCTCTCATCCCATTAAGGCAGAAGGAAAGCATTACCTACTTCAGTACACTCAATTTCTTCTTGCCTAAGGTGGTGGTAGTTGAGCACCAACCTTTTCAAAGGGACATTGTAATCTAATCCTATTTAAAAGCCTGTGAAAATCATTGCTTTATGACTAGATTTTGTAGTTATCATGTACCAGGTACCATGAGAGCAATATTTTAGAAGCACTTTTAATTCTTGCATTGTCAATGCAGGTGTTAAGTTGGAGTTTGGAATGCTTGGGTTTTGTCTGGTTTTGGCACAGATCTACTTTTAGGATTAGCAAGGAATATTGAATAAAGACAGGAGATAAACAATTAAATTAGTGAGTTTATTGTTGATCATGTGTTGAGAGGCAGGAGAAGGAAATTTGGTGCTATAGGGTGTGACTGAATACATAGATAATTATCTTATAAAATAGCATGAACATTGGCCAAAGCTGGAAAAAAACCCCAGTGTTTCTAAATAGGAAAATATTTTGCTGCTGGGGATTTGGGGATTTGTGTGCTAAGAAAGGGCTGGAGGGGCTGGTTCTTTATGCAGCATGGAAATACTCTCAGCAATTCCAGCTCCCACTGAGTTTTTGTCATCCCCACACTTTCTAGAAACAAGTAACACGTGGCTTCCTAGGCACAGAAATGGCAAATCTATAATTGCTTTGATTAAGCTGCTCTGTAGTGTTAGGACCACCCAAAAGATGGCACTAAACAACCTTTAGTCTTGCTCACAGGCACCTCCACACACACAAAATTTGCTAATAATACTCAGAAATAGTTTACTAACTTAATTTTGTGTGCAAAAGTAGGAATCATTTTAGATAATTCTATGTTAGACCAACAGGAAAACTGGGAGACTTTTATGTAAGCAGGTAAACTTTGCACTGCAAATATGACTTTCCTTGGCCCACATGAAAGCATTCATGATTTTGTAAACATGACAATGTGACATTTGGTGGGCTGTGAAAATGGGTTAAAATGACACAGGAGTTAGGCACTGCACTTAAAATATTTGTTTCTTTAGAAGCTGTACATTGGCCTTTATAAATTTGTGGTTATTGGCCCAAGGTATTTTATTTATGTGGGTGCAATGTGGGGCCATCCCACCAAAGCCTGTGGAGCTACATGGAATGACAAGTGTTAACAAGGGGTTGACTGTCACTACCTTCTTTAATGGGTAGGGTTGCTTGTTTTGACTTTTAAATCAGCTTATTTTCTGCAATAGGAAGAACAAGACATGTTTTTACTAGTCACTTTTCATTTTATGATGTAACAGTTAAAGGAGGAAAAAAACCACCCCTTTCATATTTATAACCTCTAAAAACTCAGAAGTGGCCTCTAATTTATACCAAACCATAAAGATGAGAGTGTTCACACAAAATGCTAGAGGAGGAATCCTCACATCCTGTGGGAGTAATTTTCTACAATTACTTCAGTTTCATGATTTTAATCAAATACATGTTAATAATAAATGATACAAATGAAAGAACACTGAGCACCACCTTTGCTTGGAGCAGAAATCATTTGGGTAGCAAAAGAAGTTGAGAAATCCAACACCTTCCACAAATATTTGACTCCCCTTTTTATGAGGCTCCTCTTTTGAATGTGGTTGCCTATAAAACTGCAGCTAAAGTAGGAGGATGAAAAGAAGCTCCCCAGGAACCAGACACAAAAATTTGCACCAGTTGCTCCAAAGCTTGTCCCCTCCATGAGTTCAATAATTCAATCACTTCTGCCTTTCTTACTGCCTAACTATTTGGTTATAATCAAAATAAAAGTTGGGATGTTGGGGTTTTCTTCAGGAATGAGCTGAAGCACATTCAAGAGAACTGAGTGCCACCTGCAGAAGAACTGCACATGAAAGCAGCAGATGGCTTGATCACATTTATTCAGCGTGGAGTAAAGAAGGCGAAAGAGGAAAGATAGTGGAAGTGCACACAGAGCAAATGGGTGAGGACTGGGTTCCCTTTGTGCTGGTAGCACAGCAACAAGAGTTCCTCACCCAGATTTTCTGCACAATGCAGAGCAGTCACAGCCTGTGTGCATTTTATTGCCACATTTTGGATCTCACAGTCCCAGCTCCCTGAAGCTAAAGCCTTGCCAGTAATGGGTGTGCAACAGAGATACTGACTTCTAATAAGCACTGCAAATACAGAATTCAATAACTGACTCTAAAAGCTCTGCAGTTACTATTCTGATGTTGTGTATCAAGGCCAAGTGTAGCAAATACAGTAGTTTCACGATTATAAACCGCACCTGAATATAAGCCGCACT
>VRYO01001681.1:23362213-23389338 GCA_009812075.1 Sialia sialis | reverse complement strand
GCGGCTTATATTCGTGAAACTACTGTACTTGCTCATTTCTCCAAGGCCTTCCTAATTTGATTTTAAACAACTTCATATTTTAATTTCAAAAAACCCCCTGAAAATGAGGTCCTTCTGCAGGAATATATTTTGGGCAGGGGTAGGTGAGCAAAGTAATTTTCTGACAATCGTTGCAATCTTCACATTTGAAGGGGATTTGAATGCACTGCACATATTTTCTATAGCAGAGAGGAGGTACAGTTTCTTTGGGCTTGAAGATAACTTTGCAGTGAAGTAAGAGTTGGAGGACATCAAGGGGATGATAGGAGGGAGAGAGGCTGGATTGGAACATTACTAATTCTCACAAATGGTAGCTCAGTGAAAAAAAATGCTGCAGAACAAACCTGCCTTCATCCAGTCAATTTTTGGAAAGAATTATGGCCAGTTGGAAGTGAGTTCTTACTTGAAAACTCTTTGGAAACAGGATACTGCTCCCAAGCACTTTGAGCCCTTTGAGACCGGAATGAGATTCATCTCCCTCGGCCTCAGACATCTGCATTGTGGCTGTGTGCATCTGAGCCCCACGTCCCTTTGTCACTGGAAAGGAACACCCAATTGGATTGTGCAGTCCAGCTGACTCTCTACAGGATCCAGTGCAGGCTGAAAAGAAGAGCATGAGTGAAGTGCCCATTTTGTCCCTGCTGAATCCAAAAGACACCTATAAACACTGTTCGGAAGCACATCCAAAAGTCATGGGAGAAATCCTTTCCTCAGTGTCAAAATATTTTTTTTTAACATTCTTGAAAGTCCATTAAACCGTTGCAACAATTTTATATATTTAGGCTTTAAAAATAATTAAATAAATAAGAGAAGCAGTGTAATGCAGCCTTGGCAGACAGCATGCCACTGGAATAAATTATGACAGCAGTATTTGTCTTCAAAGATCTACTCCCAGAAAAGTCAGCCATTGTTCCATAATGCAGCCTGTAGAGCAGTCTGAGCCCAGGGATGGATTTGTCTGGTCAAAAGGAGTCTCATTTTCCATCTGTAAGGACCTAGAGCACTGAGGAGAAGCAAGAGCCTGTGGGGCACTGTTCATCTGATCCTAGGGTCTAGGGCAAGAGCCACAAGTGTTGTACCTCTCAGGTGCCTGCTTTTCAGTCCTGTTTTATAGCTTCAGTCCTGTTTAATCTCTTTATTGATGATCTGGATGCAGGGATTGAGTGCAGCCTCAGTCAGTGCAGAGGAAACCAAGCTGGGCAGTTCTGGGCCCCACACTGCAAGAAGGACGTGGAGTGGCTGGAGAGTGTCCAGGGAAGGGAATGGAGCTGGGAAGGGTCTGGAGCACCAGGAGAGGCTGAGGGAGCAGGAAAGGGGCTCAGCCTGGAGAAAAGGAGGCTCAGGGGGAACCTTGTGGCTCTGAACAACTCCTGACAGGAGGGGACAACCAGGGAGGTTGGGCCCTGCTCCAAGAACAGGGACAGGAAGAGAGGGAACAGCCTCAGGCTGGGCCAGGAGAGGCTCAGGTTGGACATCAGGAGTAATTTCCCCATGGAAAGGGAGCTCAGGCCTTGGTGCTGCCTGGGCAGTTTGGAGTCCCCATCCCTGGAGGTGTCCAAGGAAATTCCTGGAGGTGGCACTCAGCAAGGTGAGCTTGGGCACACTTGGACTCGATGACCTCCGAGGTCTTTTCCAACCTCAGTGATTCTGAGATTCTCTGTCAATTAGCAAAGGTACTGGCTTGACTAATTGAAGGTGCTGTAGGCAGGGCCAGTGCTCCTGTCTGCAGTGTGGAGCTGCTTCTGTGGATGCAGCTGCAAGAGGTGGCTGGAATGAAAAAATAGCTGTGAATGTAAACCTGATGCTGAAAGCAGCTGTAAAAAATCCTGGTAACAGAGGAACAGTTGTTTTATATCACTATTTTGGAGCCTAGGAGCCCACGGTGCATTCCTGGCTGTGGTTCTGCTCACTGTGTGACTTAAACCAGGATAATTATGACTTTTATATCTTCCAGTTGCTTCAGCAGGGAATTGGAGGGAAGGATCTCTTCTGGTACCTATTTGTCACCACTTCATTTGACCTGTGCAAGCCTAGACAAATTCTGAAATCCTGCAGCTCAACTTCCCAGTTAAGGGGGACTTGGGGATATTTGATTAGGATTAGGCTTTGATTGGCAGCACTATCTTTTAACTAGGCTAGGCCTGGATCAGCCCAATATAACTTACTTGGGAGAAAATCCAAGCAATGAATTAATGTCAGTCCTTGGAAATGCAAACATCAATTCATTTCATGGCATCATATGTATGAGCTTTGCCTTCTCATTTCTTTTGACTCTCCTGTTGCTGCAATGCAGTGCTGAACCTGGAAGTAAAGCTGCTAATATTGACCTCAAATTTTGGACTGAACCCATGTCTCTGCTGTTGCCTTCCCTTCTGTTTCCCATGATGTCCAGCTTGTGTCCTGTATGTGTGTTTGGGTGCCCACACTGTGCTTCTGCCATTTGTTTGCAAAATATCTCGTTGGCTGAAGCTACTGTGGTGGAAATCATTAATGACCCCAATGCGTGCAATGCCTAATTAGACCTGGAACTCATGCCTTATCTTCTCACAGGCAGCCAAAAAATCTCCAAGGGACTTGAATCATGATGCTTGCTGTGCATTTTGAGAAAACTTCCTCATTCAGTCCGTATTACAGAGTTCCTGCTTTATAAGCCGCTGCTCATTCTTGATTCACTCAATTTTTTGACATTCCTGTAAATTTAAATTGTTTTGCTGCACAGGGGCTTGAAAGAACAGCACATTGAGCTGTTTGCTCCAGTGCTCTGTTACAATGTTTTCCCACAATAAGAGGGCATGAAAACATCCAGCTATCTGCTGGAAAATGTATTAATTATTTTCTGCGTGGTGAAAGGTCACAGCCAACAAAGCAAGGGAAGGACAAGCAAGATCCACATAGCTCTGCATTGGAATTACACCTAGGGAGGGAAAATAATAGTTATTAATAGAGCCTATAAAAACAATTGTAAAGCTTTTCTAAAACCATGTTGTCAAACAAAAAATTTAAGCCCTATTTTATGTCAAGACCAGGAAGAACTGCCCATAGAAACAGAGTTATGGGACTAGCAAAGAATAGGAACATTTTATTTGCAAATTCATGCACCAAACTTTGATCATCTTGCAGGAAATACCCCAGACTTGAGAAATCCTGCCATTGACCTCAAAGCTAGTATAAAACTAAGGGAAAAGGGGAAATAACTGACCAATTTTTTAATTAGTATTATGCCAAGACTTTTAAGAGTTTGAATTCCAAATGTGTTCTAAGAAAGGAAAACATTTTCTTTCACTGAACAGCCCTGGGGGTTCGCTACCCTTTTCTCCCCCCTCAACCCTCCCTGAGAGGTGTTCTTATTTCTCGTCTCTTGCGTGTATGTGAAAAATACAAAGTCATTTGTAAGGAGTTCACTTAATTCCTCACTCTTAGCTCACATTCGTTACACATTTTGTTTGGCAGAAGGGAAGGGAAGAGTGTGCTCCAGCCAGGGAATGCTGCTGTCCACTGAAAAATGTGTTTGGATGGAGGAGCTCTTTTTCATGGATGGATTGTGGCTTTTGGCAGCAGAGGTGGCAGGAAGCAGTTGCCATAACTACTATACCATTAAAACAAAAAAGAAAAAATAAAAAAAAGGCTTTAAGTAAAGAACCGTTTTTGAAATGATGGTTTTACTAGCAATCCTGGTAGAATCCATCAGTTCAGTCTGGGGTGGCAGGATCCCGAATGTGGTCTCCTGAGTGTATGCTCAGGATATGCTTTTAGGGCTAAATTCAGGCTTTGGCTTGTAAGGTACATAGAAGAGGAAAATACACAGACAGCCAGAGAGCTGAACATAATCTGCCTTGCGTGGGATTTCAGGTTTTGGCTGGAGCCACACTCTGGTGTTTAATAGCAGAGTAAAAAAGAGTATGTTTTTCAGAAGGTTTAAGGATGGGATTTACAAATTTGCTGGAATGATTTAGAAATGAAAATTACATTTTAAATGTCAATCTAATTGTTGACATAATTTAATATTTATCTCTATTCAAGTGATGGATACTACCCAGATAAAAAGCCCAGATATAGTTGATAAACACTGCAAACAACTGGAGTAGAACCCAGGGATGGTTTATACTGGGCCAAACCCAGCTGAAGGCTTTTCATCCTCAGCATTACACCACACATTATTGTCACTGGCAAATTACTCTGGCACTATTTGCGTGCTGTTGGAATCTAAAAACATTTCATACTGCTAAAATAACCTCTGTCTGTTGCCATATAGACACCAATGTAGTTTTTGTGGTCCTCCAGCTACTTCCCTGCAGTGCTTTGAGCTGTGTCCCAAATGATTTACTCACAGGTAACAAGTCAGGTGAATTGACCTCATACCCCTGTCAAGGACTGGCTCCCAGGCAGGATTTATCCCTTCATCCTCACAGGTTTCTGGGGTCAGCACCTACATAATCCCTCAAGAAGCCTTTGCACCCATGGTCATGATGCACCTCCAGCAGGGACCCTCACCCTGGTCCCAGGCTTTTTATTTTAACCAAGAGCCATTGGGGTTCATCTTGTTAATCAAGCTGATGCCTAAATCCCGTGCCTGAGGTGCATCTTCCTGGTCTGAGCAGGTGTACAAAGAAATTGTATTTTTCCCTGCTAACATTTTGCTCTGAAAGCCACTGTTACCTTAAGAGGTACATGTGGAGTGACTGACTCACTCCCACCCCTTCATGAGCTGTAATGCATGTAGCAGCTACCATTGCTTCCATGCAGGAGTAGGAGCCTCCTGGAATATCTGATTAAATAAATCAACTAGGCTTTAAAAAGGCTTAAAATGTTAGACCCATCTGGGCTGCAGCCTTCGGTTTTTTAGTAACAATATCCACTTTCTCATAAAAAATGGGCTATGAATTCTGCAGCTACTGCTTCTAATGGAAATCCATAGTTATCCTTTTGGAATAAATTTTTTCCCCCTTATATTTATCAGTTAATTTTAACCTTGAATGAAGTGATCCTAAACCATGTGGGCTCCCTTCTTGGTTAATTCTTCCTCCTTGCTATTTCTAATTGAAAATTAAAGTATTTTTTCCTCTATCACTGCTCTATTCTCTTATTTTACCTGTTCTGCTTTATATTTTAAAGATTAGCCAAAGATACTGAGTTCCATGAGATCTAAATTAAATCCCTGAGTTTTCAAAAGTTTTTGGATGCTGCCTGGTTATGGCTTACATCCAGATTCAAGAGAGAAGAGATACAGTTCATAGATATTGTTCCTTCTTAGAGCTTTCCCCTTCTTTTTCTCTTTCGTAGTTTTTGTAGTAAATGAGAAGTAACTACACCTCCTAATTTCTTTTTTTTTTCCGATGTGGGTTTTTTCCCCCCTAATCTATTGGTATTAGACATCCTCTTTTCCATATTTCTAGAAACTTGACCAGCTCTGAAAGCAAACCAGGTGATGATTTAAATACACATTATGAATGCAGCCAAAGGAAATGGCTCCAGGGGTATAAGATGTGGGCTCTGGGGAAGAGGAGCCTGAGACTGGAGCCATACTGGGAAAGCCTTGAACATGCTGAGGCAGGCAGAGACATTCTGGAGGCAAAGCTGTTCCACAGCAACATCACAACTTGCCATAGGTTCTGGCTTCATCTCTTTCTGCCCTGTTTTGGGATGAAAAATAGCCAAAAATGCACAACAAACCCAACCCAAAACACTGAATATGGAGAGAGAAGCAAAGCATCCTTTGGTTCTTTCTTCTGTTCTCTGAAGGAGAAGTTCTTCATAGAGAATTCTTCAGAGTTTGATTTGATCCCAACAAAGGGGTGGTGTTGTGATGGAGATTTTTTTATTCCCTGTGTGCATGGAGAGGCTGAGGTTTCCACAGCCAGGTCCTGCCACCTCCCTTCTCCCTTTGAAACCAAGCTGAGGAGCATTGCAGCGCGCCTGTGCAGCCAAGTCTGCCTGTGTATTTTGGCATCTGAATGCCAGACTGGTTGGTAATTTCCCCTTAAATCCTTTCATAGCTCAAATTCCCGTCGAAACAACCTCTATCTCTGGTTCTCCATACGGAGCCTGTCTCAGCTCTGCCGCCCGCATCACCCCTCACAAGCAACGCTGTCGCATGTTGCTTTTCTTCCTCTGTGTGCAGCGTCTATTTAAAATAAAATATTGGCCCCAAATCCCCCTCTGGATGGCTGTCAAATCTTAGCATGCCACATAAATATCAGTGAGCAAACATTCCTTGCAGCCCACACAGAATGCGCCCAGCGCTGTTTGTTCTGGACAAAACCCGGCCTAGCGCAGCGAGGCCTTCGGCAAAGGCCGCTTCCAGTGGGCAGGGCTCGCCTCAAATCGACCACTTTAAAGTGCTCTCGGAACGTTTCCAGGGTAATTTTTGTTCCCCTTTAGTTACAGACCACCTTTACTAAGGTAACTAAGCCTGTTTGTTGGGCAGCTGCCATCTCAAGCCCTTGCATGGGTGGCCTCCTGCCAGCTCTCAACTATTTCAAGATGTGAACTCCCCGATCCTCTGGGGCACGACAGGACCGTCCTGGTGAAGAAGCTACCTGAAATAGAGCTAGACAGTGTTAGAGGAATAAAGTAGATATTTATTCAAAAGGCCTTCAAAGGATTCACCTTGGGCAGTACACGAGCCTGGCCGTGGCTCTGCCCAAGATAAAACCAAGATGGGCCTAAGATTGATGCTGGGTAACGAGTTTCCACACTTTTATAAGTTTTGGTTCATTTTACATATTGGGGTTAATTGTCCAGTTACAGCTCAAGCTTATGAAGTCCCATCCTCCCAGATTGGTCTCCTCAATTTGCTGTTGTTTGCACTTTTTGGGCCTGAAGCTGTAATGGTGTCCTTGGTTCTGGGGCTGGAAAAGGATTGTTTTGTGTGACTGAGCTGTGAGAACTTGCTAACACTTTATATGAAGTTCAGAGTTACACAACAATGCAGTGCAGAATCTGGAAAATATGAAAGCTAAAACTTAAGTCATCACTGGTGCTCACAGTGATGTTCCTCTCTGGTAGCTCCATGGCTTTACAGGGTTGCTTTCCAATGGGCCTCTCTGCTGCATTGCAGGTGCAACTTGCATGTTTTTTCCCCCAAAAATGTAGTTTATATGCACTAACACATGTGTATGGTCCTTATGTGGTTACTAGGGCAGAATTCACATCTGCAAACCTCACCAGGGCATTTGGCCTTTGATCATCAGCAAAATATTCCATGGTCATGGGATGCATTCCATCAGGAGAGGGCACAGCACCTGCTACCCAGCAGCTTCAAGCTCAAAAGGAATAAGGGCTCTTCACCCTTCTTTCTCCCACACCTACGTGTTCCAGAATTTCATCCAACTTCCTTGTCTCGCTGTATTTCTTTAGCAACACTTGGAGCAGTCACTATGGTGGCGATGGCCAAAATGGCTGTTTTAATAAGCTCAGCCTTAGATTGCTACAACAAAGCCTTCTTGAGCAGCTGCTTAAGAAAATGTCTGTGACTTTTCACTTAGATGTGGGTTTTTTCCCCAGAAGAATGAAGGGAAAACAAAGAGATTGCTGCTCTGGCCCTCAGAGTGTGGAAAATAATATTTTTTCCTTGGCTTTTGTTGAATTATTTTTCCCATGCACTTATTCTTCAACCCTGTCCTTGGGTCAGCTTAGAATGGCAAGTGGTCTAAGTATGATGGATTTATTGCTTTAAACTTCACAGAGTACTGGAGAATGAGGTAACAGCATAAGCAGTGTGGAAAGACTTGTACATATTTTAGTTTGATTGCTGGATGTACTAGAAGGTTTCCAAAACTGATGGTGCTTTTGTTTTTTTCTTTTCTTAAAAAAAAATTTAAAAAAAATCAGTTTGGCTAGAATACTGAAATTGGATCAAATCCATCTTGCATCCCCACCTAAAAACGAGATTTGGGTCTACAAGTTGAGAATCTTGGGAATAAAGATCTCCCTCCTCACATGTAATTACAGACAGTTTCTGAAGTGGTGAAATGTCACAGTATGATGAGATGGAAAATGCATTAAGAGAGAATGAGTTCATCTCCCTGATACAGAACAGTCCCCGTACAGTAATGGGATTATGGCAGCACTGGACATTTGGGAAAGTCTGTAAGGCTGTGTCTGCTCCATTTGATTTGTACACCAATGGATTTCCCTTGCCAGTGATGGCTTTCTCTGAGCTACTGCAAACTCTGAAGTGGGAAATGGAAATGGAATTTTGGGAAGACAGGAGCTGCCAAGATCACAGTGACACTGCAGCTTGTTATGCACTGATGTATCCCTGTGGTGATGACACTTTTGTAAAGAGCTTGGGCCTCTCTGTAGGTACCAACAGCTCTGTAAAGCTGCACTGCCATTGTTTAACAGCTTAGGAAGAAAAGCTGTTCCTAGGCATATATAAACTGTTTCTGTAAATGAAAACCAATTTCATTCATAATTTGTAAAACACTAGAAAGCAAAACCTCCAAGTTAATAAAAGGCAAAATCCCAAATTCGTAAAAATGCCAGCAATCAACAGATTAGACACACACACAGGGTAAGATTTAGACAGGATGAGTTTGCTTTTACTTTTGGGAAGAATATCTTTTTGGAAAGCACCATTTTTGGGAACAAGAAAAACTCCCAACATAGTGTTGTGGAATGTGAAAGGATAAGTGAGAAATCAGCATGAAAAATGAATCATAAGACTCTACTAGAAAAGTAAAGCTTTGTAATAGTGCCTCTGAAGAGCCACACTTCAACTGGAGTATCTGCAGCTCTGTCTCTCCAAAAAACCTGTCACCTTTCTGTGCCACCACCTCAGCACACAGAGTGCACCTACACCATCCCTTCTGGCAGGTCTTGATTGCTCTGCGATTGGCCTACATGGATAATTATGAATCTTATAACAAGCACCACCTTCTGCACTTTCCTGCTGTTTCACAACTCCTGAAACACTTTAGAACTCCACCCCACCACAACTAAAACACAGTGTTCCCATATAGAAATAATATTTATGTCTAAATTTATGTTCAAGATTTTTATGCTTATCTGCCTGCAGTGGGGCACAAAGAGCAAACAGAAGCCCCCAAGTATACCATATAAACAAATATTTTGGACCTATGATACAGTTTGTATTTATTACTTTTACTGAAATCACAGTCAAGTGTTTGAAGATTACAACTGGTAAATTATACATATGTAATAGTTTACAAAACAAAGTATTTGCCTTCTGTGTGTCATTGTACAGTGTAGACCTTGACCAGTTCAGTTCAAATGAATTTGTATTTTGCATAACGTTTTTATGATGTAAACTGGCTGACAGAGTGGTGCTTTAAAAATATTAACTCTCTCTGATTAAACACAGACTAGATGAAAAATAAGTTTTGTGACACATCTTGGTTTCTGAAAAGGTACTGGTATTTCAGCCAGGTGACAAAGTGACTTCCTAACATATGCTGACACCAACAGTGCATAAAGAAGCATGTGAGCTAAACTAAGCAAACCCAAACTTTGTGCTTTCCCCTTAGTCTTGCCTGCAATACCTTGTTTATTTTCTCTTATCTCACGCTAAGCAGATGACCTGGCAATAGAGGTTAAATGTATTGCTCTACAGAATTACACCCTGTCTCCAACTTACTTAATTCAGCACATTATTTCCTGTATCTGATGGGATTTTAACAATGCATGTATGCCTGTCACTATGTTTCACAAGTCAATCTATTTGCAGATTTCACAGTTCACATGGTAAATTGTGTAAGCCAGTTTCTATAAATAAAGCAAAAACTCTGCTGTCACAGTGCTGTAAGTCTGAAGCACCTCCAGCAAAGCCAAACAATGCCATGAAGTAACTCTAAATTTATGTAGGTGTTACTAAACCCAGTGTAACATTTTTCCCCCCTGTGAGTGGGAGTTTTGGAGACCCAAGCAGTCACCTGCACAAGCACACACACAAATGATGCACCATGGTCTGCACCAGGCTGATGTTTGTGGAGAGGATTTTACTGTGCTTACACTGACTCTGAGCCTCCTCTGAAAACTTCCAGGAAAAAAGATGCTGGGAATTTTGTCCTGTGACTCACAAAGTTCAGAGCAGGGGGATGGTGTTGGGAGGTTTGCTGTGATGTGGGGAGCAGCTCTTGCATGACTCACCTGTGTCCAGGGCTTTTCCAATTTTACCACTAAAATCTGTGCTTGTGGTTAAACCCTCTAAACCCCAAAGCATTTTTTGGGGTGCCAGCTGGGGACCCAATAATCTCTCTTATATTAACAGACATTGCTGGTGCTTGTAATAAACCAGAAGTATCTGCATTTGCAATGTTATTGGAAACCAGAATTGAGCTAGCTTTACTATACAAGTTAATATAAGGGCACCCACACGGAAAAATCCCTTGAAAATGTTGCACATGGCAAGTACGAATGCAGAGAGGCACTCTGGCAGCTCTATAAAAACCAAATCACTTTTTGAAAAAAGAGAAAAAACCCTCTAAACCACGTAACTTTTTTTTCTCTGAAAATTCTAGCCTATGTCCAGAGAATCTAATTTTGCTTCTTGCTATAGGCTCCACTTCCTCAGTGACAACATCATGGCATGAGGAGAAACATTCACCTGAACATACTGCTGAAAGCCCACAATTAATGATGAAATCTCACAATTAATGATGAAACCCTGTTCAAAGCCTCCTCTTAAGATCACCAAAGCCCAGGCTTGTATTCCCTGGCATTTTGGATTGGGCCTTGAGAGAGGAAGCATCACCCACTGGCCATCCCTAATCCCTCTAAAGCCTCGTGGCTGACTCTGGCCTTGGGCAGTGCCTGGGTGGCAGAAGAGAAGCTGAGCTGGAATTTAATTCAGGGAGCAAGGAGACTTCCAGCAGCTTGGAACTGTTTATGTGCAGGGTGTAGTACTGCTAGAAGTCCTGTAGTACTCACAGAGCCATTTGCATTGGTGAATGAACTGGCTGCAGAAAAGCTGGAGGCTTGTCCACAATTCCTCCCTCACACTGCACCCGACTCTAGTTCCCTTGAGGTCTGCACTAGTTGAACTGAAAGAAAAGTGGAAGCAAACAGAAACATGCTTTGCTGTCTTCTTTTTTTTTTCCATCTAACTTTGCCTGATGTGGTGCAAAGAGCTGAAACACAATGAAGTAAAACATTGCAAAGCCTTCCAAGCTGGGCTTTTGACATTTTATAGCCATATATACATATTTATATATGTATATAAACAGTGACAACATGGAAAAAGCAGATTTTTTAATGGTTCAGTCCTCATAAACCAAATCGTATGTTTATCAGGCTATTTTATAAAGAGACACCCAGGAGCTTTTTCTTTAGTGTTGTCACTTAAACATAAGAAGCTGCATGAGAGAAGAGTGCTGGCAACTCAAGAGGAGCTTCACTCCCAGTTACTGAAATTCTGCCGCAATTTAAGTAAGGGGTGGGATCACTTTGGGGCTCAATCACTGAGGCCTCCAGCATGAACTGCATGTGACTTTGAGACACCAATCCCTTTTCTGACTTCTTCAGGAGCCATTACAGGGCAATTTTTAGTCTGCAGACATTTGGGACTCGCTTGTTGAGAGCTGTTTGAAGTGTAACAAGGAGCTGGGAGCACGAGGTGTCATTAAATTAAAAAGCTACAACTTCTCTAAGGAAAAGGTGGCAGCAGAAAAAGAATGTACATCCATACATGTGTATACACACATACTCCCGTTCCATGCAGAAAGTCTCCTAAATAAAATCATACAAAAAATGACCAGTGCCATATATTATGTAAACTCACAAGGCATACTTTCAACACAAATCCGAAGCATAAATTAAAAGAGAGCCAGAAAGAGAGACAGAGACGATAGCAAAACATTTTAAATATAGATTTTGCACAATTGGTATTTTGTTAAATAAGAATAAATAAATTCATTACATCCGTTCACATACCAGTTGTAAAAACAATAAATTATTTTATTTTTTTCAGTGCTGTGTTGCTTTTTTTTTTTAAACAGTTGTTATTAATCCACAAGATTATTCCCTCTTCCCCTTGTGATAAAACTGTTTCCACAGGAGGGCAGCTGAACTTAATTTCTTGTACACAAAGCTAAGATGCCAGGCTTTTCCCTAATGAGAATATTATATTTGAAAAGCAGATGCTGTAAACCCCACTGATGCTCAAATTCACCTGAGGGCAGAGTGAATTTAACACTGAGATTGTTGCTGGCTGTGCCAAGAGCAGAATTCCAGCTTTCCATCGAATCCAGCTGTGCAACTCTGGGTAGAAATGTAAACAATGATGTCACAGTGTGAGTGACATGGAATTCAGCTGAGAACAGACCCTGCACCATTCTTCATTCATCAGGAACATGGGACAGCCATGACAGGCAAGCTTTGGAACTGGACTGATTTAGGAACACCTGAAAAGACAAGTGCTGACTTACCCTTTATCTTACTTGGCCTGTCCCCTTTGCTCCTCACATCTTTGCTTGTGTTCATTCCCTTCCTTGCTACACTGGTGAGAATCACTGCAGTGGTTTGTTCTTGTATTTATTTTTTACTAAACTCCTGCATTTTAAAAAGATACTCCTGATCTAAGGAAGCTCAGAATTTATACCCACATATGCCTAGACAGCATCCAAAGCTTTACTCAGCCTGCTGAATATGTAATAATTATCATGATGCAAACACAAATACTTGCACATTCTGTTTCTCATGACAGAACACAAACACCACTTAATGCAACAGCTGTATGCTGAGACAAATGATGTCTGTGCTGAGACACATTAAATCTCTGGATTTTTCCTCCCATGATGGTTTCTATTTGTTATAGACTCTTTGGAGAGGTTCTAGGACATGTTTAATACATATATAAGCATCAAAATTAGATTACTTGGAAGGAAAAATAAGGTATTTCAAAGTGATCTTATTTTAACAGGCAGAGGAGGCACAAATGTTTAGTTTCCAGCACCCTGCAAATTTTCTGAGCCTTGATCTCAGGTCTTAGATTGGGATCAAGAATAAATGGGGAGTATTCCTCAAGATCCACAGTTTTGCACAGGATATACTCCTGAACAGAAGGCCACACCATTTTTGAATGCTGATTAATAACATTTGTTGGCAATCCATTTAACAGAGGAGGAGGCTCTGCCCTTGGTACTGTTTATTTAAAACAGGGTAAAAAACCAGATCCTTCTCCAGATTTCACAGTTGTAGATGTAGCAACTCAATGCTGTTTTGAAATAATCACATGATTTTTGAGAGTTCACACAAACATGCCACAGTTGCAAAAACATGTTTATGTCAGCCTGGAGTCAGACCTGCCCTTCTTGCTCCACACTCCAGCAAGTTTTCCCTGCTGATTTCATGCCTGGGATTTTCAGAAGAGCCTGAGGTGTTTCAGTGCTCAAGTACCACTGACTTGCAGCTGAGGCTTGTCTGAAAATCCTCCTGCAGTCTGCTACTCTCCTGTGTGGATGAGCAAAGGAGTGTAATACGGGGTTCTACTTTCATCAGTGTTTTTTTACCATTTCTTTTGGTACCTGTTCTCTTAGAGTCCAATTCAAAGCCTGCTGATAACAAAGATAACAATTTTACCACGGTTGCTCTCAGGCCTCCACCTGCACAGGGTGAAATGCCCATCCTCAGTCACAGAACTTCCATAAGACAATAACAGAATTCAGGAACTGCTGCCAAGGAAAACTGTTACCAGCTACTGCCTTTGCTGTGGAAACAGTCTTATTGATATTGGACAAGTCCTCCACATCCTGATGTGGTTTGACTTTCTAGTGACCCCTCTTCCTCCCAAATGTGGTAGATATACAAAACATGAATGCCTTCTATAGCTTTAAAAAAAAACCCCAAAACACACACAAAACAATTTTAAAAAAAAAAGACAAATAGTTACAAACTTTTGCTGGTAAGATGAATACCAGAGTTAGACACGATGGACAAAACAGTGATAAAATATTAACTGCTTGCTGTGTTTTTTTGACCGTGAGAGCCTCTTGAAAAGATGTAGGTGCATTACACATTGTTAAATTCAAGGCAGAAGCCATAGAGAAAATACCAGAGAAAGCAGCTGAACACAGCCTCAGAATATCTGAGTCAGAAGACACTTGATTAGCTCACCTGTAATTTTGGTTCTCTAACTAGTTTTCTATGAAGTACAGTATGCGTTTGTTTCATGGAGAGGAGCAGCTGGAGCAGCTCTTGTTCAGTGACAACAAGGAGCCCAGGCTGTGACACAGCTGGAACCAGGGAGGTTTACACAGCGTACACAAACTCCTCCTGGCAGCCTCCTCCTCCTGACACATGCACAGGGAGGAGCTGCTGATGCTCCTGCTGTTGCAGCAAGGTGGGGTTCCCTGCCCTGCAAGCTGCTGCGAGGCTCCTCCTGAGAATTTTGGGGTGGAAACACAGGATTTGTCAGACATTATTGATACACTGTCAGGAAACTCCTACCACAAAAATGTATTTCCTTTTGTCAAAACCAAAAGGTATCACTTTTTAAAACCAGCAGCAAGCTCTTCATTTTCCAGTAAAACATCTGTGGCCCTTTCTGAAGGATGGACCGAGTCCACAAGGGCTGCAGATATACTTTGGTCAATCATTTTGCTTATGTAGTTTGTCTTTTGATTTCTTTAATAGAAGGAAGTGATATAAAGTGATATACCAAATGAAACATATTTACAAAACAGTATAAAATAAGCTACTGTGGGATCATGGGGACATGTGACATTTCCTAAGGACATACTGTAGTAGAGGTAGGTGAAAAAGGGGAGATGATTCTGTAACCTTCAAATATCCCAGGATCCTCCATTCACTAGTTTTTCTTCTTTTGCATTATTTTATTTTATGTTTTTGCAGACACAGAGGGCTTATAACAACTTTAATGCTTACTTTCTTTGACACGTTAAGACCACCCTACCATTATTTAAAGCAGTGCACATCTTCATTTGGTCCAAATAGGCAGATTCTGCCCATAATTAGAGACTGAACACGAGTACATTGAAGCCTTTGCTTCTCTCTGTCTGGGCAGACCTGACACCAGCACGCCAACAACGGCTCACTCCAACCCCTCGCAAAGAAGGCCGCCGCCACAGGTTAGCACTTTTTCAGCAAGCACTGTTTGAATGCTGAGGGTCTCTGGGAGAGCAGACATCCCTTGGCCAGTTTGCCGTGGCCATCCTTGCACTGGACAGTCCTGGTGTGCCAGCCCGTGTCGCACGTTCGAGAGCAGGAGAGCCAGGGCCCCGTCACCCAGCGGGGCTGCGCGGTCTGCGCCGGCGCTCTGCCGCCGCCACCGCCGCTGGGCACCGCGTTGGCCAGCTGGCCCTGTTTCTTTGGCACAAAGAAGCTGTAGCGCACGTCCACGGGCTGCGTGGGGTCAGTGGCCAGGATCTGCACGATGAGGATCTCCTTGGTGGCTGAGTGGCCCATGGCGTGCAGGAAGTCATCCTTGTGGCTCCAGCCGCTGTAGTTCATGACGGTGCCGTTGATGTCGATGATGGTTTCCGATGTGGAGATCATGTACTTGCCATTGACCAGGTACTCCCCGTTCTTCTTCTTCAGAGCCAGGTAGGCCGTGAACCTGCTCTGGTCCTTGCTCTTGAACTGCCGCACTTTGATGTGGGTCGCCCCTTCTGGGATCTTCACCACGTCCGTGTAGCCCTTGCTGAAGGAAGGGAAAGAAACAAAAGTCTCACTGCAATGACTTTGTGAGGTTTACAGCTGGCCTGTGAGCCAGAGAGAATTAACTGATAAGGTTTACTTCTGGAAGAAATTTTACCAAGGCTGTTGGTATGGAGAAGAGAAGAGAATTGAAGAGAACTGAAGAGAATTGAAGAGAATTGAGAAGAGAAAAGAGAAGAGAAGAGAAGAGAAGAGAAGAGAAGAGAAGAGAAGAGAAGAGAAGAGAAGAGAAGAGAAGAGAAGAGAAGAGAAGGAGAAGGAGAAGGAGAAGGAGAAGGAGAAGGAGAAGGAGAAGGAGAAGGAGAAGGAGAAGGAGAAGGAGATAAGCAAGGAGAAATCTGCAGCTGGGGAAAGTATTTTTAGAAAAGTTTTGTGAAAAACAGTAGTGGAGACTGCTATGCACCAATGAATGTTGATCTATTGTAACTGATGAATAAAGCGTGAACTTTGTGGAGTGTCTAAAAGGCAGCATGCTGCTACAATAAACAGAATTTATCCTTCTGAATTGTAGTGCATCCCTTAGTATATTATGTCCACCCCAACAGTGACATCTGGCATGATACAGAATCACAGCATCAACCAGGCTGGAGCAGATCTTTGAGTCCAACCTGTGGACAACAACTTCTTGCTTCATTTCAGTGCAGGCCACCTGGATTTTCCCTGAGGTTAATTTAACCAAGTCCCACTCCTGGCCTACTGTGTTGGTCCTCGTATTCTCCAAGAAGTTTCTACTGCACTTTTTGCAGATTGCTTAATCTTTAGCTTTAGGGACAGTCTGACGTGGGTCAGATACCAGAGGAATGAAAAACAACAGATAGCTTATAGATTTCAGCAAAGGGTGGGAGATATGAAATACGATGCACGCGCTGCCTGCCAAGGAAAAGATAATGAGATATGCATTGGTTACAGCTGTTTCTTGCTGTCTTTGCTATAATGATGATTAAGGAAAGCATGAGCAGAGGAGCAGCTGGGTAGAGGTACCTTGGGAACATTTAAAAATAGTCTTGATCACCGAGAAAAAAATTGTTTACTTTGAAATTTATAAAGCCAGAGATTAATCCTTAAGTGTCTAATAAAAAGGGCACCCAAAAGCTTCATTTGTACCATCATGGAGCTCTCTACTGCTTATGAACTACCTTAACTGGGATTTAGAAAAAGAGATTAAACTCTTTTACCAAAAGTGACAAGCATTCAAAACCTGCAAGTGTGCTGGAATTTGTCACTATCTCAAGTATGTTATTTTAACTTTACTGATATATATTAAAAAAAATAATTAAAGGCTTTACATTGCTGGACTTCGGAGATATGTTTTCATTCCTAAACCCATGACAAAGCCACCCTGAAAGTACTTCATATCTGAAAGGCTTAATGAGAAAATTCATTAAAGATACATAAAAGTGATGGCATCTCCTGTGGGATTGTTTAAAGAACAGACTGCTAATTTTGAGAACTTTTGGCTGCACAAGTAGAGACTGCACATATTACAGATGAAATATTTGTGCTGATCCCCTGCTATTTCAAGCAGTTATGGGACAATGACTTTAGACTCCATTGATTTGGCACCTCCATGAAGCTGGAGGAATATGGTGTGAATCCCAGGCCGGGGACTCTGCTCTACAGCACTGCACAAATATTTTTAAAAAAGAGTTGCCAGAATAACTCAGTTCAAACATGTCATTAAAGTTACAAAATCATTTGTTCAAAACCTACAAGCAGTCCTGGAGAATTCAAGTTGTCTGCACAAAGAGCTGTAATGCTCCATGTGCACAGATTAATTCCCCTCTTTCCCAACTTCTGATGATTTGGCTTTACAGCTTTTTAAACAAAAATCTTAGGAAGCAAATTTCCCAGAAGATTCTGTTTTGCCTGCTTTAAAAGAAAAAAAAAAAGCACAAACAAATGTTGTTATGGCAATTGTGTGCAATGGGAAATATTTGTTTTACCTTGTTCATTTAAATTTCCCTGTACATTTAATATAAAGTTTAAAGTTTATAGTGGACAGCAAAAAGGGAGTTGCCATTTTTCAGTGGAGGAAAGACAATTTTCCTATCACCAGTGCCCTTTCAAACAAAACTGTAACCACAGTTTACAGACAATTAAGATTTCACTATTTTTATGGGGGGTTTATTTTAACATCAATTAGTCACAGAGAAGAATTGCCTCAAACAACTTTACCAGTAAAAATAAACCAGCAGTCCCAAATCCAATCAAAATCATATTAGAACATAACTTTACCCTCTGGCCAGACTCATGACACTTAAAGGCATGATTTGAGGAGTCAGATGGTAACTTCACTGGGATAATTAGAATAAATCTCTCCATTTCCAAGTGTATCTCTGATACAAATCTGGCCTCCCTGAAATTCATGGAGCCCCTCTAACATCTTTCCTGGATACATCTCCCCCTGTCATCTTCATTTAGACACTCCCAGACATCCCAATATTTACAAATTGGAAAAGATTTGGTTTATATAATCACTAATTTGGTTGGAAAGCCATTCTTTTTGGCAGAGGTGTTTTGGCATCGTTAGGTGAGCAATCATTGGCTTACCAGGAAGAACATTAGTTATGTTTATTTTCAGAATAAATTCACTCTCCAAGCCATTTTTGACTGCTATTAATCAGTCTGTTGAAATGTATAGAAATAAAAGATCATTCCAGGAGTCAGATTTCAACTTCTGGTAGTTTTCAACATGCTATAGAAGAATTTGGAAGATATAAAATGAAGTTCACGTATCAAAGAACTGCCTAATGCAGTCACTGATTCTGAGTGGAAATTGTCAACTGAAAGCTTCTATGTGAAGCTCAGTCCTTTGAGACCTTGGAGTCTGTATAAATGATGATTAAAAATCCCAGTTTTTCTACAAATCTTAAGAATTAAAGAGGGAAAAAAAATATTTGACAGAAAGGACTTACTTCAGGTTGGTCAATCAGTACTGCCCCCAGTGTGGTGAGGGAAAAACCATGGCAGGAGTTCCTTTTATCTTACTTGTATTAAGTTTTATTACAGTTAAAAGGTGAACTCTGACAGAAAAACTGCAATAAGTATTTTGACTTTAAAAAAATCCATCTGGAGATTGGTATTATGCCAGTGGATATAGAGGGATATGAAGGGATACAGTAATGAGTAAGCCTGTGATATTTCTAATATCTCATCTATTTACCTGAACTCCACACATACTCAGCAGTGGGAAAAGGGAATTTTTGGGTATAATCTCTCTCAGCTTTTAAGGAAGGTGTTTACAGCTGTCTGCCTCTCTGCACTTCTAATACAAGGAATGTGTGTCACAAAATCAGGTGGGATGTCCTCGGTGCCATTTCAAATAGGTGAGATGAAAAAGCATTCTCAGAGTGAAACCTGACAATGCAGTAACAAATGGAAAAATGAAAAATTTCAGAGAGATGCAGATAATTCTGATCCAAACAACCTTCTGCTTCACTTCTCTCTTCCTTTTCCTGAGTCCTCCAGGAACCACAGTCCATCTGACACAGAGAGATTTGCAAGTGGCATGAGTTGTTATGCCTTACTCCTGTCACTGCTCACCTGCTTCACTGACACTTTGTGTCAGAAATGAGCTGGGTGCAGTGTTTTGCCAGCTGATGCTTTGCCAATTTCAGGATAATTCTAGGAGCCAGCTGTGCACATCTGGGAAGTGTAATAACTTACAGGCAGTGTGTTTTTTCCCCCCAAATGAAAGCCAATTGCATTTAGAGACAGAAAGCAAGCAGCATATGGCAGAGTAACTACTTGCACAAGAAGATGCACTTGCTGTTGAGATCAGTACCTCTTTTTGGTGAAGGTTCCCATGACTTTTGTGCAGCTGGAGTTGTCTCCCCCACACACCCCACACTTGTCATACTGCAGCTTGGAGCCAATGATGCCATCACAGCCCGTTCGGATGCACTTCCCTCGCACACACACCGAGTTGCTGTAGGGTCGACACTCCGTGCCATCTGTGACCTGGGCAAGCAAACAAAACTTGGTTCAGACTGCCACAGAAATTTGTGCTTTTGGATCCACCTGGCAAAACCCAGTTCCTTATTTAAGTCACCAACTCAGAGCAGGTCACCTCTCCTGAGAAACCAGACTAAGTTTCTCTAATATTGATGGTAAAAAAGCTGATGAAATTTAGCAAAAGGACAAAGGCAAGGACAGCAAACTTTCAGTTTGGATTGCATCTGATAGAACAAACTGACCACAGGTCACATCTGTACCACTAATTATCCTATGCTAATTGGTTCTTTAGTAGTTACCCTGGACTCCTTAAACACAGTTCAGGGTTAGACTTAGTCATTTTTTCTAGTCCTCCTCCTCCTCCTCCAGAAAACCCCATAATGACAGAAAACTCCAGGCAGAAAGTCCTTTATCCACCACTGAAAACGAACTAGTGCAGAGAAAGCCATATTTTTCATGCATTCACATACTGAGATGTGGAAAAACTTATCTCATTTTAGAGGCCAGTTCTGGCCCTAAGGTAGAATCACTGGATCGAACCATTAAATCTGATCACACAGTTAAATATTTGAATCATATGATTAACTTCTTTTCCCTGGTTGCAGGAAAAGATTTCTAAAATATGGAACACTTCTAAATTGGAGCATGAAACCCTGAATGGAGCTGCCATTACCTTCTGAGAAAATACCACATAATAACCAGTTCCCTTGGCTCGGCAGGTGAGCTTGCAGACGTCTCCAGGCAGCACTCCAGCATACTTGGGAACCCATTCCACAAAAGTCTTGACCCCCTTTGCATCAGACTGATAGCCATTCCTTGCTTCACACTGCTCTTGTCGAAAGGATTTAGCTGTGGAATTATTCACATCATTAGTGGCTATTTCAGACCATGCTGCAAATATCATTATGTCCATCTATTAGAACAATTTCTTTCCTACATCATTTTAAAGTTATGTCACACCACTTCTTTACTTAGAACTGGCCTTCCAATTCCTCTGTTATTTTAGCTTGGAAATCTCCCCGTGGCATAACAAGCATTGAAAACCTGAAGTTTGCATGATGTTTTATTTCAGTGTCCTTTCTTTAGGGCATCTGGGGCGAGATGTGGGTGAAGAATCAGGATACTGTACTAATGATGAATGTCTGTCTTGGGTTACAGTACAGGATGTGATCAAAGGTATCTATTCTATCACCATCTGTTGAGGGTGGGGCAGTGATCCTGATCTCCACGGGAGATATTCTGCTAATGGGCCATCCATTGAAACCAGGTGGGGCAGTGTTCTTTATCTTTTCACAATCCATACTTCCTCCAGGGAATTCTCTTCTGCTCATGGCCATTGAGTCCCACTGTGGGACTGATAAAATTACTGCATCCCATTGGAAGTTGCCCCAGCCAGGGGGAAAAGCCCAACGTTTCTCACCAGGATAAAATCAGGGGTTTTGGGACACTAAGGTAGCCCTTGTTCCCCTGGACTCCGGAGGAGAACTGGACTTTTTTTTCCCACATCATCACTGGATCTTCAGAGGGAAACTGCACCTTGTACAGGAGCACTGCTCCAACTGAACCACATCTAACACTGCATAAGGACTACAGCCACCATTTAATGGGACTGCTACCAGCATCCTGCTGGGACGGGTGTCAGGTTGTTTTCTGACTGTGTCAGGGTTTGGGGTTTGTTTCTTCGTAGTACTGTACTTCTATTTTAATTTCCCTAGTAAAGAACTGTTATTCCTAATTCCCATATCTTTGCCTGAGAGCCCCTTAATTTCAAAATTATAGTAATTTGGAGGGAGGGGGTTTACATTCTCCATTTCAAAGAGAGGCTCCTGCCTTTCTCAGCAGATACCTGTCCTTCAAACCAGGACAATGACTTGTCTGGATGAATTCATTTTGGGAAGGCTCTGCAGCGTGGTTTCAGGGCAGACACTCAGTGTTCAGTGCTGGCACTCACCATTGGCGGGGCAGGGGGTGACGTTGCAGGAGCGGTAGATGGCCCGCTTGCCCGTGCAGTACCTCCCGTTGTTCCTGGGGGCTGGGTTGTTGCAGTGGCGATAGGCAAACTGAACTCCCCCGCCACAGGTACGGGAGCACTGTCCCCAGGGTCCCCAGGATCCCCAGTTTCCATGGCTTGAAGCCTGAAAAACACGTGGAACAGCAGGAGGTGAGCTTGTCATCCAAACGTGAATGGAGTTGTTACCTCAAAGTCACTGCCAATGCTTTCCTCAACTGAAGACAATTCCTTCAATTGACCATTCAGGGATAACAGATCTTAGCAACCTTCTTTCTCCCAGCAAAATTAATTTCTATCTTTTACTTACACACTGCTGATATCTTGTTTAGGCACTGCTGGTGCAAAGCCAATGCTGGGCCTTGCTCCACACAGCTGCCTTCAGCCTCTTCATGGAACACATCCACATGGGCTGCTGTTTTAATTTTTGCTATTCCTACCAAAAAAGCCCCTAAACTGGCTCCAAGAGGTTCAACTCCCAGAATATATCCATACTGCTAACCTGAGATTAACTGAATCCAATTATCGTGATGCGTAGGTATTGCTTGGAATATCTGGCAAGAGATGGAGTTGTCAGCTCTGCCACATTGGATACCGTATTGCAAGATCATGTAGAAGTACAGAAATCCAAAAAAAGCTGTAGAAATCGATTTAATAAGTGAGAGAATTTAGAAGTAACAGCTATGCCGTGCATTGACAGCTCTCATGAGTCTGGGCATTCTTCAGATGTATAAAGGAGACAGTGGTTCTCTGTCACTGGAAAGCTTTCTGATCCAGAAGTTATATTCTGGATTAATTTAATCTGCTTTTTTCTTCATTAGAATTTGGGCCCTGGATGAGAGTTGTAAATTAAATGTGGAGATGTGATTGATCTTGCTTTCCATGCCAAGTCAGAAAGCCGTGACCTGATAACTATCATTAACTGAATGGGCAAACCACCTCCTCTGAAAGGATGTTCCCACTTTTCCAGGAATGAAGGCTTTCCTTAATGAAGAAAATACACTTCCTGAACGTCAGCAGCATTTTTCCTACATCCCTCACCAACAACACCCCAATTATGTGCAGTTGACAGCTCTCACGAGCCTGGGGATTTATCACTGGAAGCACAAAGTTTTCCAATCCAGAAGTTATATTCTAGATTAATTTAACCTGATTTTTGTTAAAAAAACAAGGCAGCTTTCAGTCTGACTTCCATGCAGCCCTTTTCATTGCCACGAAAATCATCACCTCCGAGGCATCACCTTTTCCAACTCCCCTGACTCACCGAGTAATATTTCTTCTTGGTTTTGTCCACGCATTTCCCTTGGAGGCAGATCCTCCCTTTGCCACAGGGGGTTCCCTCCACGGCAGGCAGCTTTTTGGTGAGGCAGACCATCTGTCCCTGGCGCACCACGGCGCACCAGAGGCGCGAGCACACGTCCATGCCGGGGCACACGGTGTACTCGGTGCCAAACGCCAGCTTGCACTGCCGGATGGCGTCGTATGTCTGCCCCGGCAGCTCCTCGGGGCCCACCATGTGCTTCCTGGGCTGGTCCAGCAGGCAGTTCCCTGCAACAGCAACCCAAGATGTTCTTTACTCCATTGTTTATTGGTTTATTATTTATTTCCCACTTTTCCCTGCACTGCTGCAAAGTCCTTGTTGGAAAGGTCACTTGTCACCTCTGAACCTGATGACTTTGAGGTCAAAATGTTCCCATTGTGTTCTGATCCTGCTGCTGACCTGCCTATTCATAGCCTGAGGTGTAAATGAGTTTTACCCAGGTCCTTTTGGCCTTTCAATCCTTTATGCAAGACTTGGGACACATTCCATGCCATTTATCCGTTTGTGATTTAAGTAGTGAGCATACTCATGTAAGACTCAAAGCAAGCACAGCTGTCATTACAGTTTTAAATCAGGATGTCAGAAATAGTAAAGCTTCTAAAGGGATGCCAGAAAAATCAAAAAGCACAGAGTTGTAGCTGATGAGGCCAAAAAAACCCAAACAAAACAGATCAAAAAATAGGAATTTCTACCAGGCCAAAGGAAAAATATAACCTGCATATCAAAACTAATAACGTTGGCACTAAAGTTGGATTGCATTCTTCTAATGAGTGACACTTAGCTGCTTATAGAACTAGTTTGAGAAGGGTTATCCATTTTATACAAAACCCCATAAATAACAGGAAGAAAAAATTCTATTAATGTAAAGACTTGTATATGTATTTTAAAGTCTGCAGTAATCAAGATTTGTCTGGTACACCCTAAAAATGAGAATTCACATTTGTGTTCTAGGTATCTTCTGATAGCTGGGATTTCTACTATTGAAAACCTCACTTGTTGACATGCAGAACTATTTATTCAGTGTAACCTCTTTCACACTTCATGAAAGGGATATGTGGTCTGGGCAAGCTTCACTCATCCTCAGCCAAAATAACTCACCACAATTTACCTCACTCTGGAATCCACACCAGTGTTCTCCACTTGCATCATGGCTGAAAAAAGCCTATCTATAAAACTCTCACTATTTACACAAAATGGAATAGAATTTCAAGCCATGGCAAGGAGTTTAAGCAAACCAAATACCCCATTTCTCAATAGCTTGATTTTTCCTTCCAAAACATACACTTACTGCAACTGTTCTGCCCTTCTAAAGACTAATGCCAATTAGCCAAATTAGCCAAAAATTCTTTCTGCATGATGACTTGCAACCAAAAACTCTGTGTGTTAAACCTGTTCCATTTGCTGACCCTGATTTACCCTAGCCATATATTTAATCTGAATTTATGCTGAATTTTTAATGCAAAGTGTGCCAATGCTAGCTGTCATGAGATAATTAAAAATACCCTGTGTTGTTTGTTGCAATGTAAAATATTGGAGACATGACGTGGAGTAAGGGAGCACCTATATTTTTTCCTGGAGTTCCTGGATATAATTTGCAGAAGTTCTGGCAAAAATACACTTTGTAAAAGTAAATAACAATGGAAATCCTCCTTCCTACACCTTGCGAGGAGGGAGGAAGCTGCTGGAATGTGAGGGCAGTGATGGGAAGGCTGCAGCATGTCAATATTCATTATTACACACTGCTTTTGTACCTATGCTGAAGTTTATCAAACTCCCAAGTAGAGCTGGTTTTCAAACACCATAACACTTCATTTCAGCTGGAAACACAAATTTAGAGGAAAAAAGAAAGGTCTCATCCTTGCATATACTCAGCTGTCAATCATTTCAGTTAAAACCCATGATATGTGAGTAACAAACAGGTTTCACAAGCTCACACAGCACATTTTTCCCCTACAGAACACAGGGGAATGAGATCCAAACTTCTTAACTGAGGAAAAATGTGTAATTTCTACAAAGCCAGGTGCTCCAGCTGATCTCACAAGATAAATTCAAAACTGAAGATAAGGAAGGCCCCGCAGGATTTCCCACAGGAAAAAAAAACATCTTTGTATGGGTAGACTGCAGCAGTGTCTGTGTTTGGACAGGTTGCAGTGAATTGCAGGTGTTTTTATCACCAGCTGGTCCAACCTCCTGCTTATCATGGTTAGAAAGGACAGAGTGGGCCCCTGGTGGGAGGGCAGACAGGGCTTCAATTCTGCATTACATTTCAACATCCAGAGCATATACATACTGCTATTCACTTTTTTTTTTTGTCCTGGGCACCAAAGAACATCTTTGTGCCCTGGAATAGAGCAACATTGTTGGCTGATGACAGTGCTAATTAAGCCATCTCATTATCTCTCTCAATGCTATATGTAATATATCTTGGGGGGAAAAAAAAAAGGCGGAACAAGATCTGTGCAGGAAGCAGATAAGCAGGATATAAATTAATTAAAATACAAACAGTCCTTGTTCCAGGTTGCACAGATCACTGGGACTGAACACACCAAGTCCCAAGCAACCACCCCACAGCCTCATGGTTGGCATGACAATAAAGGCAATTAGTACCTTTGGAAAGGCTTTGCTAAAAGCAGATGGATATAAATGTCACTCTCCTCTGGACACAAACCCAGCCTTTTCTTCCTAAATGTCAAACTGTTGTCTGGGGTCATCTGGTGAGGGTAAAACAAATGGTGGTATCATGACAGAGCTGTTTATTGTTCTGAGAGCAGGCCCCAGGAGACAGGGAATCAGCACCTTGATCCACCCCCAGCCCCCTGGCTGACCTTGGACAAGACATTTCTGTTGGGATTTATTCAGCTGACTTCATGTAATGCTGCACTCAGCTGTCAGGTGTTTCACTGCTCAGGAAAATGAGTTTATGGTGCCAGCACCACTCATGTACCCAGTGCTGCTGAGGCCACTGATTGCCAAATCAAGTTTTCAAATAATTTGAAATCAAATAATTGACTTCATTTCGACTTCACGGATGGTGTTTGTATTCTGTTATGGATCTGTGATATAAAATAAGTAACTGGGAAATTATAAACTTCTACAGGAAAGAAGACTGTTACTTAGAAAAGGTCTCTGAAGGGCTGATCCATCAAGAAAAGAGATTCCTTAAATATTATGTATTTGGAATCACACCAGTAGCATCAGTAATAAAATTAATACCCAGAGGACTATGAACCTGCTTGACAAGAAATTCAAATTTTCTACTAATAATTTCATCATATCAATAAGTCTTGAAGACCACACACCTAAATGATAGCTACTCATGAAGTGAAGAGAGAACAGCTCCTTCCACTCTCTGAGAGATCTTTCATGGATGGTGGGAGAGTTACCTCAGTAACTCAAAAGGGAAAATTCTCTTCATTTGTGGAAACAAATTTGGTAATATTAAGTCAATGCCAGAGCAATATGGACCATAAAATAGGATACTAGAGATTAACAGATCTAATAGAATTGAGATAAAAAATTAAGTCATTCAGAGAAAAATATTTCAGAGAGCATGAAATCGGCTGACAAAATATTTAAAACCTTTACATTCAGCAGACACACCATACTTTTTATCCATAAGCATTTTGGTTACCATAACAACTTGATCCATTCACTCAATTATGTCATTTTTATCTCAGCATTTTGGAATTTGAGTGGTTTGTTTAATAACTGCAGTTGCTTTGGGAGCACAGTGAAGACTTCAAAATTCTTTAAAGAGTGAAGTTGAACACTATGCTTTTTTATTTCTAATTCTGGAAAATGAAATTTTGTCCTTACTCCTCCATTATTAAATGTCATATTTAGCAAATAAGCTGCCATAAAATGTTCTTCTTAAAAAATACAGATTGACAGTAAGAAGTGCCATGCAGCTGACACAGGGAGTGATAACACATACCGTGGCCATCATCGAAGAATTCTGTGATAGTTGCTGAAGTGCACTTGGACCAGGGCTTGGAAGCATCAATGCTGGTCAGAATGGAGGACATGAGGCGCTTGTCTTCCATGGAGCCAAAGTTCTCCTCGCAGAACTTGGAGTCGTCATGGGAGAGGCCAAGCAAGTGCCCTGTGGAAATGAACCAAATAAATAAAATTATATCCAGAGTTTACCAGCTGGAGCTCACAGTCATG
>VRYO01001681.1:23340860-23361213 GCA_009812075.1 Sialia sialis | reverse complement strand
CTTTTTTTTGGCAATACTTCCTCTGTAAGGCCAGATAATGCTGTTTTTATGCTGCACTGAGACACTGAGTATCAGCAGGTACATGTCAAGTTTCAATCTGATACAGCACTACACATAAAGACTTCCTCTGAACAGATGACAGCAGCTTTGTTTCATTTCAGACAAATGCTGGTCTTGAGCAAAACAATTCACTGCTAAGATTGTTATTTCAAACTGACAGATTCCTCTGACAAGAGTAACCAAATAATCAGTGCACCACTTCTAATCTACAGAGCAAATTCTCTGCAAGCGGGCTGAGCATTTAATACACTGCATTTACACTGTTTTTACTGATCCAAGACTGCTGACAGTTGTAGAAATTACCTCACTGCAGAATGTTTGCAAAATAAGGCAATGAGGGTCTCCAAGTGGAAAAGGAGTTTCATTTCTTAGTCTTTGCCTTGGTACTAAACAGCCCTGGGTGAATAAAAAAAGCTGGAGCATTGATCCAGAGAGTATGGCTGATTAACATCACATCAGCACTGGTTCAGTGTGGGATATGAATGATAGCTGGGTGCACAGCAGCAACTCCAGATGTAATTTTTCAGAGTGCTCAGCATTTTACAGCACCATTCAGAAGTGCCCAGAATTCTGTGACACGAAGCTTTCAGTCCTGTGGGGCAGAATTCCAGTTTGCCACAGCCTCTGGTACCACTCTGCAGCTCCTCATCAGTAAGATGCAGTTTTGTTGTCTAGACAAATCCCTGATTGCATAACTGTATTTCACCCTTCAGAATGTTCATTTTCTGCTAAGGACATCCCATAATTAAATACAGTGCACATATTCACAGGCCCGCTAATGCTTCTGCAGCTTGGGCTGCTCTTGAGTGTCTCTGCTACCTAGGACATCTTTCTTTTTCCTCCTTCAAAGAGACAAAAAATAAAATATCCTTTGGGTATGAGGAACCTTGCAGGTAAATTTCAAGCTCTTCACTTTGAGCAGAGAGAACTGAGGATTTCTTCATAACACTGCTGCAATTTAGACTCCCTCCTCAGAAAAAGGCTGGAGAGAACTTCAGAGTAAATAAATAAAATGAAATGCTTCTCAGGCCACTGTTCAGCACAGAACATTTCATCCCAAACACTTTGGCAAAAGCAGAGGAATCTGGAACAGGGTCATCTCCTGGAAAGTGTCAGGCCACTGAATTCACCTTTAATTAGAGAGCAGCACAACTTCTCTGCTTTACAGTGAGAAATGGGGTGAGCTGAGGACACACCTCATTAGCAGCTCTACTTTGTCATATTATATCAGGCCATTGTTCCACTGCATGACAAGAACTAAGGCACTTACTTGGCAGACTTCAGCCTTTAGGAGAAGCTTCCCAAAGTATTTGTGAATCTCTTTTGCTATGTTTAACATTTTCAAGAATTATTTTTAAAAGCCATCATGACAAGGAAAGAAGCAGTAAGTAGTGAATAATTTCTAAAATACTTAATTCTGATTGTCAGTATTTGGGCTTTTAAATTAGCTACCAGTGACGTTGGTGGGGATAATAACATTAGTTAAATTTGTATGCATGTGTCCTGGGGTGACAAACATTTACATTCACTTATAAACACTGAATGCAACTCTCAAAGGATTTTATGGAGTTAAAAATTCCTAATTCTTACCACAACCTAAATTTCTCTCTGTCCTAACTTTGCCTTTTAAGGTACTCTGATCAGACTTAGAAGTGATTAAAGCACATGACAAACTCCCAATGATGCCAAAATCTGGTTTTGCATTTCATTAAAAAGAATCAAAATTCAAACTATCACAGGCCTGTGTAATCTCTAAATACTGCTTGGCTAAGTTTTGGTCTTTTTAGCACAGATGTGAGAACAGCAAAGTCCTTTAACACCTGTAGCCTTCCTCCTTTTGCACCCAAAAATGAAGGAAAGGAAACTTCCTTTCTTACTTTGGGAAGTCTCTCCCCACCACTCCTCACATGCAGAACCCTGCTGATGTTAGGATGTGATACTAGGGTGGTTTCTGGCATTTTCTGGCGTGGTGCTTCCCTTCCAAATTGCAAAGGTTGATCTTCCAAGTGACCCTGCATGGAAGCAGAGCCCTGGAGAAAGCTCTGGGCACAAGCAAAGACTCAAGGAACACAAATCTTACACAGAAGGCTTTCAGAAACAATGCCAATTTTAGCCCCACCCCGTTTTGTACAAGTACAAACGTCAAACCAGGCTATTGAAGGAGAAGAAAAGGCTCCCAGCAGCTGTGTAAAATGATGACTGATTGAGAATGGGATTGTACATCATCTGCTGTTTTCTACTTAATGAAGCATCTTACTGCTGCTGACAGTTCCCACTGAGTGAAAATGACATAATATAATTTTACCAGCAGGATGGTGTTTAGTTAAGTTATGCTGTAGGAATGCAAGAAATGGTGAGGGAAACAGATGGAGGGGAGACAAGGTTTGCCCTCTTGTAGCCAAGGATGTTGTAAATTCATCTCAAACTCCAAAAAGACCCAAATGGAGTGACATCCTCCCCTCACAGCTTTCCCTGCTCAAGGCCAAGAGGAAATAATACCCGCAATGGGTTCAAAAATGATCCCTACACCTTGCAGGAATGGGGAGTATATCCCTAATCCACAGTGGGAATAGAGAAATTACGACAAGTCAGTGAAAACTCCCATCCTTTCTAAGGACCAGCACACTGCAGGGACAGCAGGAGTGCAGCAGAGTTGTGCTGCATGTGTGGTGAAGCAGCTCTCTTATTCCCAGGAACATTGGGAAGCAAACCAGAACCATGGGATATCCTGAGCTGGAAGGAACCCACAAGGATCATCCAAGTCCAGCTCCTGGCCTGGCACAGGCCAGCCCCAAGAATCCCATCCTGTGCTGAGAGCATTGTCCAAACACCTCTTGAAGTCTGGATATTTCTGGTTGTAGACTATCTGCAGAGGCTGTCCCAGTGAACCGCATGGAAAATTACTCTGCTGTCACACATTTCTCACTGGAAGCGAGAGAACAGAAAATATTCACAACATACAGCAAGTCAAGGTGGGTCTCCTGGAGAAAAGCCACAAATCCCAGCTGATGGACAAGAACTTGGAGAGCATGTTAAAGAGCAGCTCTTGCACTCCCTGTGACCACAGGAGACATGCAGGGTGACACAGCAGGCTGGAAATGCTGCAGGCATTGTGATTTGTTTCCTCAGAGAAGCTCAGCTTGGATGGAGCACAGCTTGCCAGTGAGGTCATGCCTCTCACCTAATTCCCACTGGGGACAACTGGGGAGCAAAAGAAGGTCAAGAGTTTGCCCCAGGTTACCCCTGAGTCAGTGGCTCTCAGGGGATCAGGGCTCAGGAAGCTCCTGGCTCAACATTCCCTGGGATAATCACCAGCCCAGACCTTCTGCATCAGGCTCCTGCTCTCCCCTTGGCTAAACAAAGATTGCACGTGGCAACTATGTCAAAATAAAACCATTTCTTCTGGCATGGGCTGTTTTTGGAACTCCTGTGAGTATCTGACTCCTTGTTGAGAACTTTGTGCTGGCATCACTCAGGAATCCTCCTGAAGTCACGATGACCTAAGCAATAACAATTAATAAAGCTAGTTTTTTTTTTTTTAATAAACAGATGTGATCTGAATTACACAAGCTTACCAAAAAATTGCATAGAATATAAAACTGGCCATTCCTCCTTTTTTTTTTTCCTGAACTCGTGAACTTTCCTTCCAGTTTTCTTTTCTTTGAGTGCTATCAGTCTCTTATGAAAGAAAAAGGGTTTAAAAAAAAAATCACTCTGTCTTTTAAATCTCCAGCCCAGAGGCAGTTTTTAATATTTCTGGCTTAAAAGAGTTCTTCAGACTCAATGAAACAATAGTCTGGAGTACAGCTTCTTCTCAGAAGCAGACATTAAAAAAAAAAGCCCCAATCAGACATTCACCCACCAGTGCTGCAGACTTTACACAAAACAAACCTGTGCTGAGCTGGCTTGTTGTAACAGACTTGTGGGAGATCACAGACACATCAGCCTTGTCAGACAGGCAGTGTGGGCCAGGCAGAGACCACTGTGTCCACACAGATTTATAAATAATCATTAAAAAGATGTGGAATTGGAGGTCCACACTGCACTAATTAATGGAGCATGTAGAAGAGAAATATTCCTTTTAATGAAGAAGCAGGAGATGGTGACACCTATTTCACACCTGTTCAACTCTGAGGGACTTGGAAAGGACAGAATTCACAGCAGCTCGTGGTGAATGAATGAACTCTGTGGGAGCACACAGTGCAAGAATATAAAAATGGCATGGTCTGCTCCTCCCACAAAATCCGCATTATTGTCCTGGTACTATCCACCTGCCAAGGAGGAAAGCAATCCCTGCTTTATCCTGCAGTCTGGAAGGCTGGAGGCCCAGGCTCAACACTGAACTTCTTTTAGGATCATAAAATCAGAGATCACTTAGATTGGTTGGAAAAGACCACTGAGCACAACCATAAACCTAACACTGCCAAATCCACCACTAAACCATGCCCGTGAGATATTTTTTGATAATGACTGCTGTGAAATATTAGGCAAAACACAGAGTTTTACAGTTTGCTTTAAGGACTGTGTCTGCTGCAGGTGGAACGATGATATATTTTACATAACTTTACAAGTTAATAAAAATACTGCTGAGTAAGCCAAGAATTTTTATTCAAAATTTTAACCAGCCACCTTTTAGACAGCAGATGTTTTGCTTTTGGAGGCATGAGCTTAATTTTCTGCCCCACCTTCAGCTCTTGTGAAGGCTTAGCTTTGTCTGCCCACCTTTTCTCTTAATAAAAAGGGTTATGTTCATGAAAGCTTCATTTGAGAGCTCTGCAAGCAGAAATCAAGATAGAACTTTGAAAAAAGGTTCAAAGAGGAGAAATCAAGCAATTTTCAGCAGAGAGGACTTGGATGAGTGTACTCTCTGTTTTTTGTGTTGCTTTAAGAAAGCAAATCTGCCTAATTATGATTACCTGGATATTTGCCTACATTTCATCAGTCATGAAGGAAACATAATATGAGACTCACAACCTCCACTGTTTTTCTCATGTGGCTGTGAGACTCTGTGCCCTTGGCAATGTATCCCCCTTGAAATGAAAGGCTCCAGGAGATTTGTAGCTGTCAGGTCTGAAGCTTGTCTTTATCTGCTTTATCTTGACAGCCTTGAAATCAAAGGGCTGCGTGTTCAGCACAACATGGCAAAGAAAAGATTGCTGCATTTAGTTACTTTTGAGTGTACACAAAATGAGCACATGTGGGGAAACAAGGAGTGGGAGGATTTTCTGACTCTTCTAGAGACATCAAAAGACTCCTTTCAGTACTGCACACGTTGTTCTCAGTTTCATTTGTTACTGAAGAAGTCAGAATCAGAGTTTGCTGTCAGACATGGCCTCTCAGAGTTCATGGTATTCTGATTTATTTCACTGAACCACACGAGCAGAAATGCCAGGAGCAGTACCTCACTTCTAAAATGGCTTTTCTACAGAAAATGATGCTCTCTAACACATTTTGCCGATGGTGCTCAGTGGTGAAAGAGGCCACAGAATGACGCCATGCTGGAAAAAATTTGGTATCAAACTCGTTATTTAATACATGAAAAAAATTCTTGGCTGTGAGGGTGGTAAGGCCCAAGCATAGAAAATCTGTGTCTGCTCCATCCCTGGAAGTGCCCAAGGCCAGCTTGAAGCAACCTGCAGTTGTGGAAGGTGTCCCCGCGCATGGCAGGGGGTGGAACTGTATTATTTTTTAAGACCCTTTCCAGCCCAAACCACTCCATCATTTTCTAGTTTCATTTTAGTGCAGTCCCTTGGTTTCAGGCATTACTCAGCCCAGCTGGGGAGGATGTTGTGATAACTCCTCATAACCACAGAAAATGATGCTACAAGAGGCATCCCTCTGGCCTGGGGTAGGATCAGCATCCCCTGAGCCACAGCTGCTGCAGCCAGCTGCCTCCTGTGAACCTCCAAACCTCCCCAAGCACTCCAGTCCTGCCCTCAACTGTCCTGCTCAGATGATTTTGGCTAATGCTTAAAGCAAATCTCCCCTGCTGCAAGTTTCAGGCCATTACCCCTTGTGCTGTCCCAGGTGGACATGGGGAATGATTTATTATGCAAATTTTTGCAGCAATTTTTTTAAACATATTTGAAGGCTGCTTTCATCCCACCCTTTGGCCTTCCCTCCCCCAAAGTCACATGTGAAAGATAAAAGGAAATTAATGAGCAAAGGTTTAATTAGCTCCACGTAGCAATGCTAAAGCTATAGCCTAAAAATAAAATCCTTGGAAAGAACATCAGTAAACCATATTACTCAGGAGGACAGGAGGAGTAACTGCATGCCAGAGTGTTTGTGTAACAGAGGAGTAAGAACATTGCAAAAGGTCAAATGAACATTATCACTGAGACAAAAGGCTGCACTGCCTCTTTTTAAAAAACTAAGCTTCTCCAGATTGATGGAGAGAACAAACAGATATAATTGAAGCTGTTAGACCCATGTAACTCCCACTGAGCTGAACTGGAGCCTGCCTGAAGGCTGCAGGAAGGATGCTTTTGTATTTAAGGACTAGATCAAAAACCCAGGAGACTCTAAGTTTAATTCTTGGCTTTCCCTTTGTGAGTTGGGGAAATTTCCTATCGATAAAACAAGTAGCTCCACTCAGATCCCCTTGAACTCTTCTCATTTTGCTTTTGTAGATGGGAAACTGTTCAGGCTGGGACTCCAGCACAAACTTCCGCCCATGACTGTACCTCAAAACACAGCAGCAGGCTGCAAAACACGGATATATCCCATCACAAAATACATCAAATGTAACTCCAGCTGACTGACTGTGCCTGCTGCTGATGCTGGATCATGCTGGTCTTCACTTGTTTATAATTCAGCACTGTCAAAGTAATAAATCCGTGATCCAAGAGTCCAGAGTATTAGAGTACCAATTTCACTGGTTTTGCTTCCTTATGGTTATTTTAATAAGGGATACATGGAGAGGCAATGCAGTGCTACCCTATGAAAAACATTAAATAACTGCTGAGATCATGAGCAATCTCAGGTTCTTCAATGCTCTCCTCCACATGTCCCCAAGAAGTGCATGAAGCAAGGAAACATCTTTTTTTTTTGCAGACAACAGGCTGCTGGTAAGAAAGGCTTGGAGAATGCCTACATGCTGTGCTCTGCAGAGCTGTGGAGGTGTAGCTGAAGGAGCTGCTAGAAGTAAAAAAGCCCACAATGTGGTGAGGAACTGATGATTTCAGGCAAGAATCCAGGGGTCATTTTTGTGAAAATGAAGCTACAGCTGTCCCAGCTGACAGCAGTATGTCCCCTGCTAGAAAATAACCAGATATGGATTCACTCTTGGTGGCTGGATGTCTTGGCAAGCTGTGATTTCAAAGTAACATTTATAGTATTAACACTGCTCCCTGTATTCTGAGGAGAAACTAGATGATCACATTCAAAGTCAGAAGGTTTCTTTCTGGCTTTTTGTTGCATTATTTTCTTTTTTTCCCCCCATTTGACACTGGAGGCAAGCTATTACTGATTTTCCTGCATACAAGTAGGACAAGATTCAGGTCCTACCTTATCAAACTTTCTATAAAGCTCCCCATCTCTTATTGCCAGCTAATCAGCTGTACCAAGAATTTGGTTGCATCTACTCCTTCCTGTGCTCTCCTTTACAGACCTGTGGAGGTTTTGCCTGCTGCCCCTCAAAAACCACTGGTCAAAATCCATCTATTTTTTTTTGAAAGAAATAAAACAATAATCTCACGCCATGTTAAAGATGCTGCATCTAGTCTCCATGCATAAAACTGCTGAGAGTGACTCTGCTTCACTCAGTGGCTCACCCTGACCTTCCAGCTGATAGAAAACAACATCCTGGGCTCACAGCATCCCCTCTGCCTGAGGAACTGAGCCACTGTAAAATTAAAGCTACACCCTGCCCACAGGACAGGGGAACTTGGAGATTTCTGGATTGTAGGAAGAAATCTGCTCTCCAAAAAAAATAAAGCAAGGTTTTCCCCAAAGTGCTTAACTAATGGGTATCCCTGCCACACTTTTATTTTTCATCCTTTTTTGACCTTTGATTTAATTTAAGTATTCAAGCAATTTTAGCTGTGTTTTCTTCTCAGCTTCTCCCACTTCAGGCCACACACACAAAGATCATTCTGTGACTTGACGCCCCTCCTTTCTTAAAAACTTCTGGTGAGGAGGGAAAAAAAAAGAGGATGTTATTTTAAACAGCCTCAAACTAGAGGTTTTACGTCCATTAGGGTTCTTATTTATTCATTTCAATTCATGCCTTTTTTACATTGAAAATTATAGTTTTTAGAGATTCCTGCAAATGCCTAGGTATGAAAATGGCCTTTCTCCAAAATGTGCTTCTAGATCACTAAAAATAATTCACTTTTGCTTATATTTTCTCTGTGTGGAATTCAGGTAACAATGTGAACGTTTGCTGCTCATCCCTATCTTTACTGATCTGTGCTATCTCATTTTTTATTTACCTAAAAATGTATTTATTGCTGATAAAATGGCAGGAAAGACATTGCTCTCCCCTTCACGTACCTGATCCATCAACAGGAGGGCTCCTCACCCAACCTTACCCTCTGACCCTCAGCAGAGACATTTCTGGGTGCAAGGGACAGGAGCAGTGTCCCCAGCACTCTAGCTCTGGCTGACAGACTGAGTTTCTCATTTAACACATCCCAGGTTTGTGATGGCTCATTCACAGCATCCACATACCATGTGAATCTGTCTTCCTACACTGCTGGAGCTCTCTCTAAATGCCCTGAATTAGTGATTCCAGATTTTTTTTTGTGGTGACATTATTGCTCACTGAAATAAAATTTCTGCTTTGGGGACTCATCCTGCCACAGGATTTCACATTTTCATGCAATGCCTGATCCCCTCTCTTGCCACCACTGATGTAATTCCTTTGCAGAGCTGTAAGGGTTAGGATCACTTGTCACTGAAGAGTCAGGCCATTTTCCATGCTTGGTGACCTGTTTCCTCAGCCATATGTGTAAGGCACTCAGACCTCAGGCTCTACCTGCAAGCTCCTTGAAAATGGAACCACTGCAATGATACTCCCAAAGCAAACTTTACTTTGGTTTGGCACGAGCTACAAGGCAATTCAGCAGCTGGCTCTCTGTGAAAGCTCTCCTTCCCTTGTTATTTCCTTCCAAGAGTATTTTTTTAAAAAAGAACATTCTCCACTTTCAAATTGCTGTTTGCTCCCCAAAGCGAACATCCCTTATAGTAAATGTATTTCCAGTGAACGCAGTTCACAAGACATCAGAAAATTAAACATGAGCAAGATGGCAGCAGGATCTCTTGAAGGGATATATCAGACAGAAGTAATATCCCAGAACACAAACTTTCTGCTGTCACTAATTCTATCTTAAACCCTTCTGAAGGGTACATGCAAGGCTCCTAATTCAATTGCTGTCCACTGAGGTGGAAGCTGAAACAAAGCTAAACAGGTTTTGTGACCAAACCTCTATACTATTTCACTTATTACAGGATTCATAAATGTCCTTACACTTACAAGGGTACAAGATTTATGTTGGGGTTTTGCCACAAAAGCTTTCATCTGCAGGTAATACAAGGAAAAAAGTCTTCCTAACAGTAGCGCATGCAACAAGTTGAAAAATGTGACTTATTTTCCAATAAATAAGTGCATGTAAATTACAACAGATGGGCCAAAAGCTTTCTCAGGAGGGCCATGCACTGACATCTCTGGGCAGTAGCAGCAGCCTTTTGAATTTTCACTTCAACTGCTGCTTGGAAAGGCCACTGTCAGGGAGGAAGCACCTACTGTGCGCCTTCCCCTGCCTTCTGATCCCTTATTAGTTAACCCTCAAGTGCATATGTACACAGCCCTAATCCCCAGGCGGGGCTGGGGGAAATCTGGAATTAATTGCGGGGTATTTTGGTTCCTAATGCAGCTGTTGGGAGTGTTTGGCTTGGCAGGGGAACAGAAAAGGCACTGCATACCAATTTCGTGAGCCACCGTGAAAGCGGCGTGGAGCCCGTCGTCCTCAATCACCGCGCAGCTGCGCTCGGGGGAGCAGATGGTCCCAACGTCTGCCATTCCCAGGGTGTCACAGGAATGGTGCCCACATAAATCCTGCCCGGCAAGGGGGAAAGGAAAATCGGAAAAAAAAGAAGAGAAATTGTTACAATGAGTTTTTACACCCAGCGGTAACAACGGGTTAAAGTCACTTTTTTCAATGGCAGGACCTGGATGAAAACATCAGTGTGAAGGTCCAGCTAAAGATGGTAAAAGCACAGCAAGTCAATCCCTGGTAAGGTCAGTGGGTATATTTTCATGGACTTTAACAGGTTTTGGATATGTTCTGCAGCTAACTGTTGTTAGTTAAATTTGTATTTCTGCTTGCATTGAGATAGGTACTGAAAATATACTGGGGAAGCCTTTCCTCATTGACACTGAAACCATAAAATTCTCTTTATTTACAGAAGGTAAACCAAGGCGCAGAGAAAGCCTCAGCTTCCTGATCAGTCCTTGAACCAGAGATCACCTTTCTTCTCTGAAGCCAATCCTACACTCTCACTTAACAGAAATGAGATTGTTACATGTGCAACCTCATTCCACATCTGTCAAGCAGTACAATGAATAATGTGTTACCCAACAATATACCAAGTATTTAGCAATTCTCAGAGATTGCTGAGAATTAGTGCAAAATCCCAACAACCTAACCACTTCTCCCATGTGTAGATGTGGGGTGTCTCTGAAAACCATGCAGGTAGCATCAGGTTTTGTCTTTCAACTTTGGTCAGACTTTGTGTTTTATCACCAGCAGTAATTTCTCCATGTTTCTGTTGATATCTGTGTGAATGTGCATACATACATGTCTGTTGGAGAAGGAAAAACAGGGGCCATGCTATTTGGAATACTTCAACACTTCATTGTGCTTGAATGAAATTGTCATTTTCAAGGCATGACAAATGTTATTATCAAAATGATCAAACAGCACTTTTTCCCCCTTCATTTTCAGGATTCTTTTCTTCCCTTCAGATCTCATTCTACAAGGACTTCCTTTTCTGAAGCCTTTCATAATTAATCCATCTGAATAAGAGACACCTTGTAGGAGGCTTCAGAGCATCAGTGTTCACTGATTATGACAGGTTAGGCAAACTTGGAAATGCACAGGATTCAAATCCCACTGAAGTCAAAGAAAACTACACTGAGTGCAGAGATACTATGACAGAGCATCACTTCATAAATACAAAAAGAAAAAAAAAGAAAAAAGTTTTTTTTTCCACCCCAACAAAGACATTTTTCAAGCTAAAAGCACAAAGCAATATTTCATATATGGAGGAGAAATTTCAGGCTCAGTTCTGGCTTCCAGCAAACTATGAATGGGACAAGAAGACACAGGCTTAAGCTCGATGGTTAGGTTGGACATTGGGAAGAATTTCTTCACAGAGAGGTGGCGGAGTCACTGTCCCTGGAGGGGTTTAAGGCAGGACTGGATGTAGCCCTCAGTGCCACGGTCTATCCAAGGTGGTGGCAACTCATAGGTTGGACTCAGTGATCTCAGAGGTAATTTCCAAAATAATTGACCCTGTGATTCTGTGATAGAGCAATGTGACCTGAATCCCCACAAGCAGCTGAAGTGAAATTCTTACACAAGGCACATAAACAGAAAGCAGCTTACTGGAGGAGGGCTAGACAGGTTGACAGTGCCAAAAGAGCATAAACTGCATTAACTCAGGCTTTGTCTCTGCATGCAGATTCTCTGTCACTCAGTCCTGCTCGTATTTGGGTGTCATTATTACACAGGCACTGACATCAGTGCTGCTCCCAGTGTGGGCACAATGGCACCAGCACCCAGAGGCCTCATGCCAGTCAGGATTATTCCCATTTGCACACAAGAAGCAGATATGCTGGGAATTTACACCAGCAGGCACAGCCAGACTTCACAGTGATTCACCAGGCTTGATGACACAAATGTAACTAAAAAAATAGAACTTTTTCTAAGCAGGCAATCTTGTAGACTTCTGTAGAGCTAATTCTGATGGGATGTGTGGAGCATGGAACCATCCTCTCACCTCAGCATCTCAAGAGCTATGCACAGGATTACATTACAATGTCTTCTCTAGGTAGCAGAGTCTGCTCCTAGAAATCCCACAGCAGGAAAGACATGATTCTGAAAATTGGTTACATGTAAAATCACCTAGCTCCTCCAATTCCCCATGGACAAGCAGGCGTCCCCAGATGCTGTGAGACCAGCAATCTCCAGAAAGGAGAAGAGTGCCCATCCTGGGCAGTGCTGCAGCAAAGCCCTGGTCCCTCAGTAGCCCTGTGGCCACCTCCCTTTGCCCCCCAGCAGTTGGTGTGGGAGTCCTGCAGCCACCACCAAATCCCAGCTGGGAAACAGCAGAGGGGCTTGTACAGGATTCTGGAAATGAGAAACAAGGATAGGAGATATTCTGTGGCACCTCTATAAGAAGCTGTTCTGGGGATGTCTGTGGGTTGCCCATCTGCTGCTGGAGCAGGGCATGGAGCCATGGCTGTGCTTCCAGTAGAGCATGGACTGAGCATCCTGGTTTTCCCTGCCAATTCCAGCCCTCAGTGACTGCCTGAGGATGCTCATATGCAGCTAAGGCTGACATGAGCAATAATCATTTAGGCAGATCCCTGAGGCCTCCTCTATGTTGTCGTTGTCTTATTCACTTTTTCTCCTGCCTCTGCATGATTTGAACTGGAATCTATTTCCATGCATAGTATATACTAAAAACAGAACTGCAGCCTATCAAGTGGCATCTCTGAGACAAATATTGTGAAAGTTTGCTTTTGGGTCAGTTCACCCATACCAGCTTCCAAACAGCTTGACTGCAAATGATGTTACTGCAAATCATGCCTGCTTAGCCATCAAACACTGGCTATGGATTATTCATTACCAGAATCAATAGCTGCATTTGTTTTTTTGCTTTCCTGGGCAGTCCTGGAAAGCAGTTTACTGCTTTCATGAGGTAAACTTTCTGGGAGTACAGTTGAAGGTTTTATTTTGCTGGAAAATATTTTCATTTTTTCTTAAAAACAGGCTTCGATGTAATGATGCAATCTTAAAAAATCTGTGTGGGTAGCCTCAACTTTTCATACTCCAGCTAAAGCAAGAGGCAAGAGTGGACTCGTGATACATAAAATCACTTTCCAATGATTATTTCACTCTGGGGTTTTTTTTGCTTCTATTAGAAAGTTAATCAACTACTCAGATCTGGATCCTCAATTGCTTGGAACAGTGTCAGAAGCTTTAAAGAAGGTTTTTTGCTATTTCTAAAGGAGGAAAGCAACCCGAACCTTGAGCTGCTTCATAGTAGTTTCAAAACAGAAGAACGACAAGGAAATGCATTTGCTATGCAGGAGGCAAGAGATGTTAAGACTTAAGCTTTGGCAAAGGAATGGCTTAGTAAAACTAAGCTGTACATCACAAGCCTAGTAGTTAATTAGACAGCTCATTAGAGGCCAAGTTTTCTTGGCATTCTAAATCCATCAGGAGCAGCTGGCTTGCTGCCATGTATACATGGCCTTGTTGTGAAGGGAGATAACTGTCACCATGTCCTGGCTGGAGCAGGCACTTTATTTCACCTGAGATGTGCTCTACAATAGGTTTCAAAATAAGAATTAACTGTTCAGTGAAACCTGTTATTAGTTCAGAGCCCGCTGACCAGATCCAAAACATGATGTGAGCACTGATGTGGGATTTAAGGGCAGAAGAACATCCTCAGCTCTCCTGAGCTATCTATCCCTCTTAGGGCTTGCAGTTTGGGATCCTGTGGGCCCCAAAGTGCCACAGTCCCACAGTCTGGAACATACTGGGGTTCAGATGTTTGATGTTCCTCCACCTTTGCCCATAAGGAAAGCTGAGCCTATGGAGAAGCACAGCTAAAACTTTTACAGTTTTATTCACTTGTTCTTCTGCTCCCTTTGCAACAGCTCATCAGCTAGAGCTTGTTCCCAGTAAGAACATGATCCAGCTGCATACTCCTGCCAACTAGAAGCATATTTTTTAGGACTGTATGGTCTACACCAGGCTCCTGCCATGCACACAGGGAGCTGTGGCTCCTCCTGGAGCAGCCCTGAGCCCAAGGTTTCTCTAGCCCAGGCTGCAGCTGAAGTGCAGGCAAGTGAAGGGACCCAATTTTTGGTCCCTATTGCTCATCCCTCTTCTTTGCCATTGAGCAGCCTGTGGTAAATCACAGGAACAGCCTCCTCTCCGTGCCTGAGGAACCCAGACCACCTCGCTCCAAGTGCTGTGCTCCACTCAGCAGCTTCAGGTCACGATTCCTCTCGTTCTCACCATATGAATTACTCACCAAACAGTGACAGACCTTTGGTCAGAAGGGTGGAAAGTTTCCTTAACACCTGGAACAGCTTCCAACCTCCTGCTTAAGGACCTCTCCTGGGAGGTGGGCACGCAGACCCAAAATCCCTCAAGCAGAGGAAGGAATTAAGTACGACTTTCCGACTTCCTGCAGCAGCGTTCCCACCGCAGGGCTGGGCAGGGAGGGAGGGGGAGCTGGTGTCAGGAACACACACATCCACCCTCCCAGAGCTTCTCTGCAAAGTGGGTGAACTCCCACTGATGTCACAGCAAGGTGGTTTAAAAAAGTAATGTCCACACAAGCAGAAGGGATTCTGGCTGAGGTTACTCATGGGGTTGCTGCTCTGTCCTTCCCTGGCCACATTTTGAGAGGGTGGCCAAAGCCTGGTCACCTTCTGAGGAAAACCACAATGGTGATACCTGCAGTATCTACCAAAAAAATCCCAAATGTATTTCCCCAGTAGCTTAGCTTAAAAAACCCAAAAGCCACAGCATACTACAGGTTATTTAAAATATTGACAAAATGCATGTAAAGCATTTGGAATCTGCATGGGGAGGAGAAGTTTTAGTTATGAACTGATGAGCAGGTACAAATGTGTGATTTAATCTGCCTAAGCCACAGTTCCCTTGTGGGGAAACTCCACAGCATCCCTCCAGGTCAGGGTGAATCAATTTTCCTCTGTCCCACTTTGCTGTCCCTAGGGACATTTTTAAAACGTATTAAACATGCAACAAAGTTGGTTAAATTGGTATGAAACTGGTATATACATCACACTCCAATTCCTTCAAAGTAATAATAATTAATAGTGAAATCTATTCTACTGACCATTGGTACAGCGACTTGGGGATAATAAATGTTGGAAGATGGTAACAGGCAAAAGAAAAAAAAGAAGAAAGAAGTAGAGCCAAAGAAAGCATGTGCTCCATGCAATGAAATTATCATCTACAGAGCTGAGATAATACAAAGCTTGCTGTTAAATTTCAACAGCACTGCCAGATGGACAGTGAAACTAAATCAAACACAGCAGCCCCATATAATTACTGTGCAGAAAAAGGCAGGACAGTGGCCTCTGGCTCTAGCATGAACCCTCTGCTCAAGCCAGGCATGATGGCACTATCACAGATAATGCTAACAAGCACTTAGGAAAGGATTTTTTTTTCTTGCTCCTAATGTCTGTATCTACTGTGAGAAACATTTATTTTAATCTTCAGATGATTCAGAACTGGGGGGAAAGGAAGAGAGCTGGATTTTGTCCAAACGCATTCAATAGTTCACTTAAAATTTAACTAAGGCCACTAATGAAATAGATTGGATGAATTCTAGAGGATAATTGCAGAGCAGGCTGGACCTCAGAAAATGAACAGTGTGAGTTCAACTGCAGTTTGCAAGTCCCATATAATCTGTTTTGCCGTGACAAATAATCTGGGAAGTGTTTTGTTACACCCATAAAAATCTGAAGATAATCTGCTTCCAGCTTCTGCAAACTGTTCACTATAGAAAAGGTTGAAACAGAATAATCTCTCAATTTGCTGTTGACTTCACTGCCACTGAGAACAAGTCATGAAACACTGAATTCTAAATTTGCTGTTGACTTCACTGCCATGGACAAGAGATCTAATCTCCAGGGAATGAGGGCTGTGCAAGCTCTTGCTCCTCCCCACCACAAAGCCAGTTCTCTGTGGGGTGGAGAAGTCACCTGGCCACCAGAACTGCGTCCTTGCACCACCATATTCCATGGAGGATGCTCTAGGATGTGGCCCGAAGATTTACAGCTGCTGCCAAGGATTCAACCACAAAGGAGTGCAACAGCAGGAGAGCCATGTACTCTCTAAGGTTGTTATGGTCAAGCTGCCTTGAGGAAATTTAGAAGTATCAGATAATTATCATGTTTTCTTACTGTCAAGTCAGACCTCTGTCATCCTTCATCCTGCTCCTCATAGGTCAAAATGAGAGACTGGGACCACTGGGAAAAGACACTTCTCATTCAATAATCACTGTGGAACCCAACTGAATTTCTGCAATATTTAGTGACAGAGAATTTCTGTGTCCACTGAAGGTTTTCACAATGGCCGGACACGCAACTCTAGGGCTCCTGTATTTACAGAGTAAACACAGGACCCACTGCAGCTAATGGACCCTTTCCATCACTGATAACCAACATAAAGTCTAAACACAGCTTTAAGATGTTGCCTGTATCACCCCAAACTGAATCCATGATCATACCAATTGACTGTGATCTGCAGGACAATTGCTTTAAAGCCCTTATCCAATTAAATACAGATCATGACCAGAAGTAAGTGGCTGTTTTGACCCATAGTCAGTGAATTTCCTTCTATTTTTTTTTTACATGGGAAGTACTTCCTAGTATGAATGATGATGATGATGACAACTATAATTTGAACTTACACAATGTATTGTGAACCACTACTAATTTAATAATAAAGGAGAGCTGCCAATGCACTCTCACTCTATCAATGGTTACTAATTTATCTTTAAAGAAGTAAAGACAACCAAAGAGGATGAGGCAACACTGCTGAATTCTGTTGGGATTCTTCCTTTATAAGGAACTCAAATAAAGCCCTTTTTCGGTGTAAAAAAATAACATCCAATCAAATGCCACTCTAGAACAAAGATAATTATTATATTAGGGATTTGTATGGCACCAGCCATGCACAATGCAGATTCTATCCAATTCCATACAGCTGAGGCCATGCATTCAGCTGACAAACCATCTGCAAATATTATTCTGTTGACAGAGACATGAAGCTCAAGGTGGCCTGAGTTAGTAAACAACAATGGAAAATGCACCTCACGCATTTGCCCAGTGCCTGAAACCCAAGGCACTTAGAAAGAGGCATCTGGATGTTCAAAAATCAGCATGACGATATTCAGAGCCCATCAAAACACGCAGCCACGGCTCGGCGTCTTGCAGCTTAGCAACCAACTTCATCCATCCAAAACAGAGTTGTAAAAGCGGTGTGCTCCTGCCAACTGCTGCCACTCTTATTGAAAAGCTAAACTGGAAAAAATCTCTCCTTTAGTTCAAAGTGGGGCTGTTTTCTCCAGGAAACATCTCCACTGCTTTTTCATCCTTTAACCCTTTTTCGTGTTTACATTCCACAGGGAGCAAATAGATTCATGTTGACATTTCAAGGGTAAGCATATAAAAATCGTGTGGGCTCACACACACTCTCTGCAAAGAACATCGCGAACACATGTAGCAAGGAACTCCAGTCTGGTTCTTAATTCAGTCAAACACTGCCAAACAATGTCCGTGTGCACACAGCAAAGCATTAAAGCAGATTAAGTTGTCCTGAACTGCATCGAGCAGCTAATCCCAGAGTTAAAGCTGTTAAAATGTAAACCAAGAAAACACAAGCCTGTGCTTTTTTTTCTGGTGAAGCAGCCCTGAGTAGCAGTGCAAGGAACATTTGCATCTTAAGAGTGGAAGCAGACGACAGGCACTGGGTGATTTGTTTATTCTATGCACCACTTACATCCCAGAGAGGTAATTCTATGCATAGCTCATGAGTCTTTGAAATTGTGGATTACTGATTAGCAGCACTCTCTTATTCTGGCAGGAGGGTGTCCATGCAAAGAATTACAGCTAAGCATCTGTAAAGCAACTGCACTTCAAAGTCATATCCCATCTCAATCCAAATTAACTTAATAATTGATGCTAAGGTTCACTGTCACCACCCTAAGTGTTTCTGAATTGTCATATAGCCCAGGGAAATAAGTGGGAATACTGGCAGAGAGAAACACTCTTCAGAGAGAAGTGATGGATTCTGGCCCAGGCCTAATAAGCCATTAGAAAAGATGCTTATAGCAAACCCAAAAACATTCTGATCCAGTCTAGGTAGTCTGCTTCATTCAGTTTACAGTGATAAAAAAATGAAAGCTTGCAAATTGCACCGATGGGCTTTAAAGTGCTAAAAAGGGCTCCTGTTGTACAAGTGATGCCTGACACAGAACTTAATGTTTCAACTATTTGCAGCTATAAAAGCAAGCCAGGCGCTTTTTTCCCCCCTTCTGGAGCAACTCCTTCCACAAACCATCCAAAGCATCCTTTTTGGCAGGCTCCTGCGATGTAGCAAAGCCGGAGAACTCAAATGAACGGAAAGTCATGCAGTTATTTTTTTTCGTACTTGGGGAAAGGGAAAAAAAGAAAACACCAAACCCAAACCGCTGAAGGGATATTCTTACAGAACTTCATTGCATAAACTCGGCCACATGTCTACCAGAGCAATGTCCCTTAACGACCTCTGGCAATGTAATTAATCAACAGCCCAGCGTGGAGCAACACGGCACGGCTCTGCATGGGCAACACAAGCAGATCCAGCCCAGAGCCCATCAGGGCACCCACCTGGGGGACAGGACGGGGTCAGGACAGGGACAGGACAGGACTGCAGCCCCTGCCACCAGCCCAACCCACCCAGCCTGTGCAGTCCTGTTTACCTGCGGTCTGCATTTACGTCCTACACCTGAACCACAAGCACTGCTGGCTTCCAGTTCGGTGGAACTATTCCTGCTGGGAACAGCGTCCCAAGGTGCTCCACAAGCAAGGCGTCTGTACTCTGAAGGTGCTCTCCACCATTTTCACCATCAGGTTTGTATGGGGGCTAATTTAGGCTAGGAAATGCTATCAGCCCTTCCCGACTGGACCACCTCTGCAGAGCGAGAGCAGCCGGGAGTCAAACATAAGGACAAAGTCATGCCTCAAGCACAGGGATGATGTTGGGCTGAGTCCCACGATCAAAGCTCTCACCTCTGCACTGCACTGGGGTCCCAGCACTGCGCTGGTGTGCCCACAGCGGGGGTGACAGCACACACAGGGCAGGGGACACGCACGGATCTCAGCCCTGAGCCATCCCTGTGCGCTCCCTGAGATGCTGCGCTGCCCCACGGAGGAGCCGGATCCGTGAGCGGGGAGGCAAAGCGGAGCAGGGCGGCTGAGGTGCGGCAGCCCGGCCACCCCACGCTCGAGGGACACCGGGTCGCTGTCACGGCCACGCCGATGGCCAGCGCCATGCCTACCTCGCGGGTGAAGAGGATGGCGGCATCGTAGTGCTCCTCGTGGTCATCGTCGAGGCGGTTGTGCTGGTGCTGCCACTTGCAGAAGTTCTTGAGCGTGGTGGCGGCGTTCCTGTTGACCTCCAGCCCCTTCTCCTTGTCGCCCAGCGCCACCACCTTCACCACGGCCAGCCGCACGTGGTTCTCCAGGCTGGCGTGCGCGTAGAGCCGGGAGGCGATGGAGGCCAGGGTGAGCAGGTAGTGCTGCAGCCCCTTCCCGTACTTGCGCACCATGGACGCGTCGGCCACCAGCAGCAGCTCCACCTGCCGGGCCCGGGACACGGAGCGCCGCCGCCGCCGCCGCCGCCCGTCCCCGCCCGCCGGCCTGGCGGGGTCCCGGGTCTCGCAGCTGGTGCGGGCCGGCACCGTCTCGAAGCTGAAGCGCTCCCTGCGGAAGACGTGCGGGGCGCGGGCCGGGCCCTCGCCGTAGATCCGCGCTCCGGCCTCTCCCCGCGCAGCGCGGCGCGCCGGGCGCACGGTGTAGCGGGAGCGGCCCACGGCGAAGAAGCCGTCGAGGCCGCCGCAGAGGTTGAAGACGGCGAGCGAGCGCGGGCTGCCGTCCACCGTGCCGCGGTAGTGGCAGCGCGGCCCGTCGCGCTCCAGGTCGAGCAGGAAGCGCTGTCCCCCGGCGTAGAGCACGTAGCCCGCCCTGCCGCCCCCCGCGTAGGTCGGGTCGAGGCGCCGCACGGCCCCGCGGGGCGGCCCGGGGGCGGGGGGCCGGGCGGGCTCGGCAGGTGCGGGCGGCGCGGCGCGGCCGGCACGGGCGGCCAGCAGCAGCCACAGCAGCGCCGGCAGCATCCTCGCCTCGGCGCGGGGCAGCGGCCCGGCGGGGAGAGTGATTGTGGTGGTGATAATGGTGATGGTAGTAAGGGGAGACGGCGGTGGGGAGGAGGCGGCCGGCGGAGTTGAGGGATGGGAAGAAAAGGAGAGATGCAGG
>VRYO01001681.1:23255893-23339860 GCA_009812075.1 Sialia sialis | reverse complement strand
TGCCCCGGATCGCCGCAGAGCCGGGCTCGGGATGTCCCCGCCGCTTACCTCGCGTCCTGCCGGGGCTGCGGCTCGCAGGGCTCGGGAATGACGAGGAGGAGGAGGAGGAAGAGGAGGAGGAGAGGTCTGTGCTGGCTCCGGAGCCAGCGAGGCAGCGGCTCGGCTGTCTGTGCCGGGCTGTGGAGCCCCCGGTCCCGCCGTGTCCCCGCTCGGCCCCAGCCCTGCCCGGGCAGCGCAAAGTTCCCGTCTTTGTGCGGGCAGCCTGTCATCGCGGGCCGGCCAGCTGTCATCCACCCGGGCGGACTGACTGCGCGGGGATGGGCTGATGCTGCCCTGACCTCCGGCATGGCTTCGGAGCCTTGGGTCAGCCCCCGCTGTCACACAGAGCCGCCGAGCCCGGCCCCTGCGGGGCTGCAGCGGGGACACAGGTGGCTGAGTCACCCTTGCACCCCAGCACTGCTCAGTGAGGATGGCGAGCAGCTCCTTCCCTGCCGAGGTCACGGGCTGGAAAGAGGGGACCCTGGGGATTCCCACTGATTCCCCCCGCCGAGGTCCGGACCCCACACCGACACACAAAGGACTCATTTATCCCGTGTTTCCACATGCCATGACAGTGCCAGGAACAGGTGTTCTCTGGCTGCAGGGCTCCGCAGGGATGCAGGTCCCCATCCTCATCATCACCTGCAAGCAGCATCTCACTCCTGACCACTCTGGAAGAAAAATGATGTGCACACCTGTAATGCTTGGCAGGGTCAGGATGCACAGACCTGCCCCTACAGCTTCCAGGGGCTGCTCAGCAAGTCCACCATTTCTCCAAGGAACAGCTTAACTAATGCCACAAAAGCTTCAAAAATTAATATTCCCCTGTAAATGATTGCGTTAACAAAACCCTGAGGTTGTGCTTAAGAAATGTTTAACTCACCAAAGTTTTACAAGTGTTCAATCTTCTTTTTCCATTTTTCTGGAAATGGTGATACCTGTGAGCTGAAGTTCACTTCTCAACCTCCTGCTATTTCTTTCTCTACATTTCAGTGTTCTGTCATTCCCAGAAATTCTTGACTAGAGTCAGTAAGTTTCAAAATGAATAAGATTTGTGTATTAGGAAGGTCACATTAACTTTTTTGGGTATTGGGCCAGGACTTTTCAACATTTAAAAATTTAAACATTTTCTCAGTTACTTAAACTTGTAATAAAGTTATAACAGCTGAAAAAAAAATTTTAAAGGGAGAGAGAGACAGAGAGAGAAAAGACATATTTTGATTGAAAAAAGAACCTGTAATTTTCTTGGATGGGTTTTACTTTTCCTTTGAGCCCAATGCATGTCTGCTCAGCACCAACAATATTTTTATTGACTTCACTGGGACCTGATTGAGCCTTGGATTTGCAAATGTGTCTGGGTCCAAACTCTCAGATACCCCTGGGAGAGGCACTAGAGATGAGATCTGGGATAAGGAATGTATTTTGGACAACAACCTCAGCACATCTCATTAAAGAAGTGTTAGTTTGTCAATGAAAAGGCATATGGTGCACAAGAGGCCAGTGTAATGTGCTCCCATGCTGCAGCCTAATTCCAACTGTCCGGCCATATAACCTTGGAAAAACAGGAATGCTTTAGAAAGGCTGGTGATAATTAAATGGTGTGTCCCACTGCTCATCTCTGGAGTTGTCTTTGATTTCCCAAATGACAGAAGAAGTTGGCTGGGCTGCCCTGTTACACCAAGCAAGGATCCAGGCATTCCAGGAAGGTACAGATTATTTTGTGCAAACTATCCCAGGGATTAGGAAATCTGTCCTGTTTACATTGCAAAACTGCAATAACTCAGCACAGCAGTGCAATAATGGAAAGATACCTCTTGCAACTTCTCTTAGTCTGAGAGCCTGGAAGCGCAAGGATAAATCACTGGGATGAATCATCTCTTTCCTCACACTTTTGCCCTCTTAGCCTCTTTTTACAGATAGAGCACTGCCTTTAAACAAGAAAGCCTGTTAGCATGTCCCGAGTGGTGGATGACACTAAATCCTTGTCAAACAGCTCTGACCTGGAAATTTCAAGGCTGACCTTTACTAGCTGAGAGATAGAGAGCCACAAATCCTCGATTAGCTTGGAGGCACAACACAAGTCTGGTACACTTTGGATGGGATTCAATCCTGATGAAAGAAGACACAATCCTCTGGAGTCAATGGGAACTACAAGCTGCTGTCAGTAAAGTTGTGTTTTACCCCTGGGTTTATCCATAAAACCCTTTAGGATCCTGCAAATAACAGGATAACGGGGATTCCTGATCCTACAGTGCCTTAGTCACATAAGAAACTTTGTTCTAAGCATTACAAACATCACATGAAGGAGTAGCTTGAGAGATGTGGAGATATTGGAAAAGTTGTTAATGATTTTATTCCAATTTTTTATAAAAAGGTCCTGTTTTGCATCACCTCTTTTTCAATGCTCAGGCACATTGGAAGGGGATAGAAAACCATGAATCCAAGGTCCTGTGTCTGCCTACAGCCCCCTGACAAGCAGTCAAGGCTGAGCAGGGATATCCAACCCAGCAGCACCTGCCTTTCACCATCAATTGAACTCTTCCTTCTTGGAAATTAAAATAATTCTGTTCAGTTTTTATTATTCTGGTGTTAGGACTGTCTGGAATTTCTATGTCACTGCACAGGAAAGACAGTAATTACTGTGGGAAGTAACCTCTGTTCTGTAAAATTATAACAAGGTGGAATCAAACCCAAGAAATTTGCCTGCCCAACATGTCATAAATTAAAAAAAAAATTTAAAAAAAAAAAAGTATTTGATAGACTTGTGATTGAGTTTGGGTAAGACACTACTCAAAAATCTACCTGTAGGAACACAATTCTTAACACAGGACAGCTTTGTCCCTCCTGAGGGTTCAAAGCCTCTCTTCTGTTAACTTTATAGGAAATTTTAATATGATGGTGACCAGAGGGATGGAGCAGCTCTGCTAATAAGGAAAGGCTGAGAAAACTGGGATTGTTCAGCCTGGAGAGAAAAGATTTTGGGATGACCTAATGCAGCCTTGCAGTCACTGAAGGGAACTTAGAGGAAAGATGGAACAAAATTCTTTTTTATTTATTATTATGTAATGACAGACCAAGGGGGAACGGCTTCAAATCAAAAGTGAGCATTTCTTGTCAGAAATTTTAGCAGTGCAAACATCATGACTAGAGTGCTCAAATCTGCTCATCTTAAAGCTTCCCTTCAGTGATGCATTAAAACCACTGAAGAAATCTATTTCTAAAGTAAATAATTTTTTCTATAGTAAATAAAATACTCATTATTAAGTAATTTTGCAAAGAATTCCTAAAGATTAATATTTTAGGCTAGTCTTTTGGAAAGGACTAGATATTCCAGCTAGGATAGCAACAAAGGGAATATTGCCCCTTTTTTGGACCATGTGTCTGTGGCTTAGATGCTTTGAGTGTTTTGAGTGACTTTATCTTGCTTGTTGATACCGAAATGGATTTGTGGCTGATAAAAAAGACAACAGCAAGCAGTGGATCAAGGGTATAACAGTTCCAGAAGGCTGAAAGTTTTACATTTAACATCAGCTTTGTTTTTCTGTCAGGGCTGAGGAGGCAGCCCTGAGGGGTGTGGAGTTAAAGTGGGTTGGGCACTTTTAAAATACTGTATTGTTTTACTGTAACAACATAAGAATATTGTGAATTTGTGGGTACTGTATCAAATTAAAATAGGAAACTTTCCGAGGCCTGGCTAGAAATCAAATTGTTGAGGTATCATGAGGAGGAAAAGATATTTCTGCAAGATTAAACATAAATAATAAAAGTACATGTCCTACAGGTATCCAGGAGAAGGATGAGCTGATGAATCAAAAGAAGCAGTTCAGTCAGGAGGTGCAAACGACAAATTTTATTTCTTACATTTTCAGGCTTTAACTTGTAGAATACGCTGGGATGGGGTCCTCACCTTCCAAAAACTGCTGCAAGAAAAGGGCTCACATAAGCCATAACACAAGTGAATAATTGTGACCATTGAACCTACCATGAATTTTGTTGAAAAACACATGTTGGGTGGAGGCACTGCTCTGCAGGAAGTATCACATGTTAGTGGAGTAAGCATCAGACCCTTCTCCTTTTTCATTTTCTGAACAGCAGCAAGATAATCAGAGGAAGGGTAAAATGTTAAACTTGCCTTGTAAAAAAAAATGACACTTGTTATAAAAATACATTTTAAGGGCGCAAGATATACATGTGATGTATTCTGCAGCTGTTCCTTCAGAGGAGTAGAAGGCCTGAAAAACTCTTGAGTGTAGTTTATATGAGGAGCAGCAGACATTTAATTAATCTCAGACCTAGAATTTTACAGCCAATATGTGGTCTCTGAACATCTCTGCTTTAGTTAGCAGAACATCTGTAGCAGAAAAACAGAGCTCAAATAAATCTGCATTCTCTTGTACCCCTCTAAACCTTACCACTTTTTGTCATTATTTCTTTAAATATTTTTTCAAAGATGTGTATGTTCAGCTTCTCCCTGTCTTCCTTTTGCACATAGCCTGGATATAGCTCCTATGTTCTGAAATAGCTGGATCTGAAATTCTGGGGCAACTATAATAAAAAGAACAAAACCCCTCAAATATTACTGCTTTTAAATTATTTTCTTTTTCAGTTAAGTTCTCAGTTGCTGCAAATTGGGATGGTTCCACGTGGGCAAATTGTTAGAGGCATGGCTTTATGAATTTACACATCTATAAATGATATTCCAGCACTGGAGGTGGAATCTCTTTTTCCATGTCATCTGAGGCATAAACCAGAAAATGTACTTCCCTAGACTTCAAAGTGGAAACTGTAAGAGTGATTAAAGAGAGATTTAAAACAAACATTCTCTTGCCAGATCTCACCTGGCATCAACACACATGCTCTACCACTTCAGAGATCGAGTTCTGGTTGCCGTGTGCATGGATTTTTCCATCTCAGTCCTGCTTGCCCTGAAGCTGGGGGAAGGAAGGGCTGTGCAGCTCCTGTGAGGAAGGAGGGAATGCTCTCAGGTGGCACCACTGCCTGGCCCAGAGCTACAGCTGGATTATCCCTGTGAGGAAGGAGGGAATGCTCTCAGAGCTACAGCTGGATTATCCCTGCTCCAAAGAGAAATCTTTGCCATGAAAGGGGAAGGTGGAGCACCTGGAGCTGCCTCTGCCAGCGTGAATCCCCAAGCAGGACCATTTTGAGAGCTCTTGCTGTCTAAGAGGGCTTGTAGGTGTTCCCAGGGGGGTTTTGGGGTAGGATCAGATCCTGCTTTTGGATTCTCCTGTTGCCTCCGCTGGCTGTGCTTTGGTTTGCACCAGGGAGGGCTCACACAGGATTCCTCTAGGCTGAAAACTCAACCAGGAATAAGATCCCATGGGCACACAGGGCACAGGAATGGAGAGAGCTAGAGCAAAGAAACCCTCCTGAAGGGCTGCTGAGTGGGTGCCACGTCCTGAGCCAAGTGTTCCATGTCCAATCTCCCATCCAGCTGCACTCCTTCCTAGAGCAGCCAGTCCTGCTTTGGAGGAACACCAGGCTGCAGTGTCAGCTGAGCCCTGCACAGCCTTCCTTTTCAAAGCTTTTAGACACTCTGCAGGCTGAGATGTTCCATCTGTAAGGCAAGGATGCAGATTTTGGGATCTATTTTCCTGTCTCTAGCGGTGGAAAGCATCCCTTTAATGATTAGCACAGACATGCTAATGATCAGCACATACATTTTAATGTTTAGCACATATCTTGCAACACACTGACTTCCCTCAGAAGGGCTGGGAGGTCTGTGTGACATTTAAATGCTATTTTAGTCTCATTTTAAGGGCTTAAATGGGTCTCAGATGATGCACTAGGCTCAGGCTGGCCTTGGGTGTAAGAGCGCGATTCACCCCAAAAGAAAAGCCCCAACACAAGTCTCATCACAGCTGCAATGTTCATTTCTGGAAGGCACCCAGCAGGTCTTATCCAAGCCACTACAGACAGGCAGTTTGAGTTTTTCCAGTTCCTAATGATTACACAGTATCCTGGAGTCAGTTGGACAACTTCCACTGAGAGTGAAACTCTTTGTATTTAATATCCCCCGAAAATAAAAGTGGTATAAGAGAAGGGCCTCAGTCTTTTTCTTCTTTTATTGCTGCTGTTGAAAAGGTTTAGCCCACAGGGATTGGAGCACTGGGCAAAAATACAAAATATGCAGTACATCCTGTTACACCAAAGCAGGCAGATCCTCTCCTGTAACAACCAGACCGGTACAATGGGAGACTTTGTCTGGTTTTCCTGACCATACAGCCTGCATGGGCTGTCATTAGGGTTTCCATTTCAGGAAGTTAAATGGTGGAAATTGATGAATATCACAACTCCTTTTTCACCATTGTTCCGGGAGGGTGTGTGTTTGAAAGGGATGGGGGAGCTCTATTACCTGATACTGCACTGGAAGTATTCCTGCAAGAGGAAATGATTTATCCCTCCTTACAGGACACCCAGAATATCATCAAATACGAGTCTTGGAAATCTTCAGCAGCCATGATGCAAAGAAATCTGTAAAGAAATAAATAAACGCAGTGTTTAACAGATATAATACATGAGCAGGGCACAGAGCAGCTTGATCTTGAGTTGATGTGAACAACTCCATCAAAAATCCGAATCAAAATCCATCTATCCTGACCTTCAGCAGGAGAAAAACCTGAGGTCCACTAGACAAAAACACTCTTCTCCTCTATGTCATGCTACAAAATCTCTTTTTGGATTTACAAAGTATAAAAACACCCAGCCCATCTGTCAGGGCATTCAAACAGGGCAAGAAACTTCCCAACCACACCAAACTTTTGCTGAACTACATAGTGTGAGTTGCAGGGATTTCATCATAGCCTCAAGGCTGTTTCCCAAATCACCTATTCTGTCTCAGAACCCTTTTGCTTCTCTGCTCTCTTGCCTGTAATATTTTCAGATTTTTTTTCTCCCAGGGGAACATTTTGCAATGTTCATGTCATGGTCTAGATCATAACCACACCAGGCAACCTTATTTCCTTCCTGATGTTTACTGGGGTTTATGTGCTCCAGTATGAACTGACAAATGTGTGTACTCAAGCCCTTGCCAGTGAACAGCACGGCTTTCCATGCTTCATAAAAACTCACCCATCCCCAGTGCAGCAGAACCATTCTCCTCTGCTCAGAGCAGGAGTTCACCCCTTCCAAACACGGAAACCATATGGTGACGTGTTTTAAGAGAAAACATAACCCAGCAATGTCCCACCCATGACCTTTCCCAACAAAAACCTTCCCTTTCCATGCTGGAACTCCATCCAGTGCAGGCACCTGGTGTCTCACAAGGTGCCAGCTGCTGTTGTGGGAGGAAGATGAGTGTTGCACTATGTTTATGCCACGTGTTCACACCCAAAACATGCAGATTGACCCACTTGACTCATTAAAACTTGGTATTTTCAGGGAAGAAATTAGAGCTTTCGGAAAGGTGTTCCAATGCTTATTAACCTTAACTGGTAAAAAATGGCTAAAAAAAAAAAGGTAAAAAAATCCAGTTCCTAATCTGAAATCCTTTTAGCTGCAGTGCCCAGACATCACACCTTATGAAACATTTTCCTGCCAGTCTGAAGACTCTGCTACTTCTTTTTCCTAGTTAGTCAAATTATAGATAATAGCTCATCCCTCTGACACTTCCCGTGTGAGGCTTAAGCACAGTAAGGACTTTGTGTCCATGCAAAGAACAATTTTTCAATATTTCAGTCTGTGTTTTGGCCTCCTTCAGCTAATCAGAAATATCTCTAAGCTGTGGATATTGCTGCTGGACAAAGCTGTGCTGCAGTTTGGCTCTCTCTGTTGGGCAGAGACCACACCACAAATCCATCACCTGAGGAATGGCAGCAGCTCCTCCCTTTGCTTCTCTGCAGAGAATGTTCCTCTTCTGAGGTCATGGTTTGCAGCCTTTCTTTCCAGAGCCACTGCTCTGCTCCATGTTCCATCATCAGGATCCTAAATCCTTCATGCCAATGTCCAGCCCATTTTAAAGCTGCCTCCAAAGCTGATTTTATGCTTTATGTGACTCTGATTTTATACTTCAGTAACCAGTGGTGTCCCTCAGGGGTCTGTAATGGGATAGCTTAGATAAAATGAAGAAATTGTTCCCTTTGAGGGCAGGGAGGCCCTGGCACAGGGTGCCCAGAGGAGCTGTGGCTGCCCCTGGAAGTGTCCAAGAGCAGCTTGGATGAAACTCTGAGAAACATGGGATAGTGAAAGATGTCCCTATCAACAACAGTGGGCTTGGAACTAGATGATCTTTAAGGTTCCTTCCAAGCAAGGCCACTTTATGACTCCATGATTCTCTATTTGCAGGTCACTGACATAATTATTAAACTGTGTTGTGCTAAGAATTGTGTGTTTTACTATGGAGAAGGAAAGCCTTGCTTGATGCTGTCCCTTCACAATCATACATTGAGGTCTCTCCCTTCCCCATCCAGTCAACATTTGCTGCATATTTTCTATTCCTCAGCAAATCCCCATGAACAACACTGAGCAACCACAGCATAATGAGGGTGAATAATAGTTCTTGGTTGCACAGTCACTTCCTCCTCATCCCCTGTGAGCTGCAGCTTTTGCCTTCCAGGCCCAGGGCTGTAGGGGTCCCTCAGAGTGAAGTCAGGCTTTCCTGAATGCCACTGACAAAGACATGACCTCACTCCAGCCCTGTTTTGGACACACTTCAACTTATAGGGCTTAGGTAGCACCTCCCTCCTGCACTTCCCAGAGACATAAAAACCCCCTGTCCTTTCCTGTTTGCCTCTTCTGAAGAGCTCATTTTGGTAAATTCTAATTGTAGGGGGTTTTTTTTGGGGTTTTTTTGTCTTACTTATAACAGTCTGTCTGCAGTTTTGTGTAGATGAGGTCAGAGCAATTTTGTAGTGAAGAGCATTATAGCAGTCTCACATTCTCACTCCCCCATCAGTGGGATCAGGGAGAGAATTGGAAGGGTAAATGCTGGAAATCTCATGGGTTGAGACTGGGACAGTTCTAAAGCTGCACACAAGCAAAGCAAAACAGGAAATAATCACTTTTTTCCAATGGGCAAGTGCTCAGCATCCCCAGGAGAGCATGGATCCCCATCACACCTAACAGTGACTTGGGAAAACAAACCCCATCACTCCAAATGTCCTCCCTTCTTCCTTCTTCCCTACACTCCATATCCTGAGAAGGATGTCACTGGGATATCCCTTAGGTCACCTGTCCTGGCTGTGTCCCCCTGCACCCCCAGCCTGACAGGACAAAAAGCAGGAAAAGCCTTGGCTCTGCTGAGCTCTGCTCAGCAACAACAAAACCAGCTCTGTGTTTTCAAACCTGTGCTCAGCACAACTCCAAAACACAGCCCCACACTAACCACTGGGGAAAAACTTACCCCAGCTGAAACCAGCACAAAGAGAAAACTCTTAATGGGTGAGGAAAATCTGCAAGGCCTTGACAAAAAGCCTCATTGCACATCACTGTGCACAAGCAGTACTTGTCCTTGGAAGCAAATGCTGGGTGAGGCGCAATATTTTATTGGTCTTGTTCTGGTTTTGGTGTTTTTTTGATCTGTGTGCTCATTTACAGTGATAGGGAGTAGTCCCCATTCTAAGCAGTCAAGGAATGCTGCAGGAATGCAGCATGCATGCACAGATGGAAATGCATGCACCGAATGCAAGGCTCATCAGGCTGCAAGTCTGCAGGGTCACCTTGTGGCCCTCTCTCCTTCCTCACTTGCCTAACCCTGTTTTAGCAAGCACCTGGAATGGCTCAGCTGTGCTGCTCCTGCTCCTGCTCCTGCTCTGCAGCTCCAGAGGACTCACTCACATCCTCCTCTTGACAAAGTGACTCGCATGGGGCAGGGGCACAATTCCAGAACAAAGCCATGGGTCCATGAAAGCCACATGAAGTTGGAGCTCTGATGGTTTTCATTATGTTGTGGTGTGAGTGCCCTGCATTCACATGGCCTGATGGATTTTAGCAAGCTCTGCCCCTTAGTTTGAGTTTCAGGTTCTTTCTGCAGATTTGAGGGCACTCTGGGTACATGTGAAGGGGGGATTTTATTTTATTTTTTCATGCTGGAAAGCAAAATACTCTCTTTCTCCAGCCTCTTTACTTGCTGTGCTACCAGCAAGGCACCGGGAGAGTTATTGGTCAATACCTCTTAGAGTAAAAGTTAGTAATGTTTCCCAGTAGTAAATGTTGTGGCAAAGACATGAATTCCTTTCAAGTTCTGAATCAGATTATTTTTTTTTCCCTTTCAAACCATCCCTCAGATCTGAGGCACTCTGAAGAGAAGGGTTTTCATACTGAACCCAGACCTCTCTACATTGCTAATGGGACTGTCAAGGTGCTGTTTTTACAAGATGTGTTTCAGAGAGCTCAGCCACCCACACTGCAACTGCAACCACAAGAGGCAACACTTCAGAGCATCCTATCTGAGAATGCATCTAGAGGACATTTCAGACAGACCTGAGGCTCCTCTGCTCCTGCTTGGAGCTGCCTGGACACGAGCCAGCTCTAATTTAGGAGTCCTGCAGACATGTTAGCTCAGTTCTGTGTTTGAGCTAATATCAAAGCCCTTGCAATCATCTGCCTTGGGATGTTGCCTCGTAGGTAAAGCTCAGTCCTCAAGTGATCTGCAGTTTTGTTGCCTTCATGGATGTCAGAGGAATTCCACCTCAATAAAAGCACTCAGGGGAGGAGGTGTTTTTCTGCTTTCTGCTATGCCATAACCATTGATTTGTCACAGCGAATTTTTCTACAGAGGCTACAGCTGGTTTCAGGGAACCTCTTTGGACCCTGCTGAACATGAAACAGGTTTTTAACAACCTCCACCAGCTTTCCCTGCCTTGCTTTGCACCCACTCAGGCCTGGCCAAAATCCAGCCCTCAGCCACAGCCTGTAGGACTCCTTTCCTAGTGCACATACTTTGCAGATTAAAAAAAAATAACTTGAATCAGAAGAAAACCAGGCAGAAACCCCCTGCCTGCATTCACGTGTCACACCCCAAACAAAATCAAGAGCTCTTGGCTCTCAGTCCCAGCAGACAACAAGTTTGCACCTGAACCATTTGGAAGCAAAATCTTTTCAGGAAAAAGGCATCTGGTCCAAAATACAGATGGATTCCTTTGTTTAGTTTAGCTGAATCCCATGGTTTTGCATTTTCATCCCTCAATCCTCCCTAGCAGAGAAACAAATCTCCGGTAATTTGAACACATGTAGGCCCTGCACTGGCTCCCGGCTCGGGTAACTTGTTCCATATTCCCGGCACCATTTGCATGAAACAGCTCTGCCACGATTCCCCTGTGCTCCAAGTGCACAGAAACAGATGGGCAAACAAAGCAAAAAAGGCCCTTGCTGCACCTGAGCTTTGGGTTGAAATCTATGCAAACCTGGGGACTAATCAGGTCATTTTAAAAGAAGGGAATTTTTTTTTTCCCCCTCTCCTCACTTCTTCAAACAAAGTGAAATGTGAAGCCAGTCCAGATTACAGCGTGTAAATTGATGTGGAGATAAGATAGGCTTTGTTTTGTTTGAGACTCAGAAAGATAACTCTATGTAAAACTCCTTGTTGTTGGCAGCCTACTTTCTTTGCTGAAATATGATTTAAAGTCATCATTTACCAGCTTTTTTCGCAACACTTTGATGGGAGTAGGAGGAAGGTGATAGTGGGAAGACTTTCCATGGGAGGTTTGCTGAATAGTTATGAAAATGTTGGATTTAAAGTCCTGTGCAGGAGAACCTCTCTGCTTGTTTTTTTCCCTGAAAAATCAGACCCACGATTGACTGTGTCTTTCTCAGCTCTCATTTTCTCATACTCTCATATTCTCTACCTTTGTAAAAAAACACCCAAAAATGAAACCAGAAAGAACGAAATCTCTATTCTGTAAATAATGTTCTCCAAAAGTTGTTGGGCAGAGTTCTATCTGGTGTTTTCCTGAGGCTCAATGGTTGTGAACAGTGACTGTCAATGTTCAACCTGTATTTGCTTGGCTTCCTGTTTTGTCTCTGACTCCCTTCACTAAAAAAAAAGCTCCTGAACAGCAGGGAAGTTAGTTTGCAAAATTTTTGCTAAAAAGCTGGGAGGTCTTTGTGATGCTGAGTGAGTTTTTTATGCTCTGTCCTTTCCAGCTTTTCTTCCTCCAGGAGCAAGAGAGAAATGGAACCTGCTGATTGTTGGAAAGCAGAAGACCAATTGCTGAACAATAACTTCAAAAAATAAATAAGTTGTCTTCAGCTTAAAGTCTACTGTCCTGATTTCTGGAGGTTTTTTTTTTGTTGGTTTGGTTTGTTTTTCTTTAAGGGCTGAAACTTTTTCTTGCTTTTTAGCATGACAGCAATAAAAGTTCATCAGTCAAAAATAAATATGGATTTAGTACCTGAAGAGGTTCACTGCTGCTCAGATAAAAGAGTGAAACTCTTGATGAGAGATTTTCTGGAAACCAAACAAGTCTCCAAGAAAAAGTGTTCTTGAAATGTCCACTGCCTCTTGTACAGAAAAATTTGGTTTTTTGGGCTCGTTTGGGATGACTTGGATATGGCAAATCCTTATGCAAATGGCATAAACATCCAAACTTGCAGGGAGCTGGAGCACCTACAAATGACCTCAGGTCTTGTGAAATGGCTGCAAAACCATCCCCACAGGTTCTCACACTTGCATTCCAGAGAATGCCTGAGGCCATCCTGGAAATCCTAAATACTCCTTGAAAGTCACTGACAAATGGCTGCAGAGCTCTGTAAAACCCCTAAATAATTTAGGAACAGGTTTAGTAATGCCTTGAAACTCCATGCTTTGGAAAATCCCAGCAATGTGGGTTCATCATTTCAAATTAGAGACAACTGTGGAAAACCTGTGAAAAGGAGTCGTCTTTGTTGGCCTGGAAGATCTCAGCTATCACATTTTATCTTCTCCTGCACCTCTACCTCAATTTGTTCCAAATCTTGGAACAAAAGAACACTTCGGTGCCCAAAGCCATTCAAAAACAGTTTTCTTACAGATCAAATGACATGTCTGAAAACATCTTGAACCTATTAATATTATTGCTATGACACTGGAAAGGTTCTCTTTCATGCATTTGATATTAGGACAGTGCTGACAGATCTGCAGCCTCACCTAATAACAGTGCTTGAAGAAGTAAGATTTCACTCATCCTACATGACACAATTTTATTTTTATCATTCTGTTTGCCTAAACAAAAGCAAACATGTCTAATTTTTCCTTTACTGCTGGTAGTTGTACAAATATTTACTGACTCAGCTAAGCTGGGGTTTTTTACTCCAACACCTTTTACCCAGCTGAATGAGGTAATTTAAATGGTCATTTGTAACTAAAAAGAATTCTCACGTCCATCAAAACGTAAGTTTTACTTTTGGTGGAAGGGGTGGGTAATTTGCTACAATAATTCTTGAGCTAGGCTTTATTTTACACTGCAGTAAATGTTGCTACCCATCAACTCCAAGCGGTTAAAATTACATTGGTGTATGATCAGCCTGTCCACAACCTCACTGTGCTGCTTTCCAGAGGGAAAGGATGAGTAAAACGTCTGCAAAGGGTGTTATCTAGGCTGCAAAATGAGCACTGTGAGGGTTTTGTTTGTTTTGCTGGAGATGTGGAGGTGTATCCAGGTTCCCAAATAGTGTGAAAATGAAATCCCCCCCAGTGAAAAGATGCCACAGGGTGCAGCAGTGTTTGCATGAACCAGGAGCAGCCAGGGAACTGCAGGCTGCCCCAGAGGTCACGAGCACAAGGGACCATTTTTTGGAAGGATTCTTTCCTCCTTTTCCCTCATTTCAGTTTTGATTTGTAGAAACAGGATAAAAAAGGTATAATGTCATTTTAAATGCCATTAGCTTTGTTAGAAGGAGGCCAGCATTAAATCTTGCTTCCTTCTAGGTTCTGCTTTATATTTTGGTGATGTGAAGAATGGGATCTGAATCCACATGGGCCCATTATTTATCCTCATCTTCCTTTCTATTTTTCCTCTACATTTTTAGTTTAAGTGCAGCCCTGATTGTTTCTAAAGCCTTGATTAATGGGAGCAGCCCACATCCTTAGCAAAGGCAGGAATGCTGCTGTGACATTTTCCAAGCTTACCCCAGGTAGGATATTCCCTGAACTGCAGAGGAGTCATCCAGCTGCCCTCAGTGGTTTGGAGCCCAGGCCCAAGGTGTGTGGTGGAATGTGCAGGAGAGATCTGGATCAAATTCCTCTTCAGTGTCTGTTTTATAGAGGAAGGAACTGGTTAGTGAGGCTTCCCAGCTCAGGTCTCAGTGCTCAACCAAATCATCAGCCAAAAAGGGGAGAGTTAGGAACAGCCTCTGACTGCTGTTTTCAAAAGAAATGCCTTTCTCAGCCCTCTGCACTGGAAGCATCTGTTCTTATTTATGCAGTTTTTCATATGCAAGAGGATATCATACATCTTCATTCTGGAGAGATTATTCCTGACTGAAAAAAAACCAAAAACCAAAAAAACAAAAAAAACCCCAAAAAACCAAAAAAAACCCAAACCCCAAAACCCAATGCAAACCAACCAAATCTCAAAAAAATAGAAACCCAAAGACACCTCAAAATAAAAACCAACCCCAAAACATTTTGAAAGGAAAATAAAAATCTCATACCTTGAAAATATCTCCAGAGAAGGTGAGACTGGCTCCTGGATGAGATGTTTTCACCCAGGCTGGCCATGCTTCAGCAAAGCACTCAAGTGCATCCATCAGCTCTCTTCACTCCAGTGGAAGCCTGGATTTTGAGTGGATTTTGTGGAACAGCTGCCAAGCAAACTCACAGTGCATCCTGGTGCAGGGAGGAACCTGATTAAAGCTGTTGTGAGAAACCGCTGGAGAAAGCCAAGTGCTCGTACAACAACAACTTTTATTGATCCCATAAAACTCAGGAACACTCCTCTCAGCCAGCCACCTATTTTTGCCTGCTATTTACAAAACATGAACCCAAAGCCAAAGAGCACTCTTGCAGTAAGTCCCTGCATTTAGAGCACTCCATGAAGGAAACATCAATTCTCTCCCCACCCGTGCAGCTACAGAAAACTCCTGTCTCCTTAGAGCTAGACAGGAGTGAGCCATGGTGATGGAGAGAGGAGAATTCATCCTGATTCAGGGAGCTCTGAGTGGGAAATGAGCACTTGAACCATGTGCCAGGGGGATCCTGGGCTGCAGGAGGAAGATTGTGGCCAGCAGGCTGAGGGAAATGATCCTCCCCTCTTCTCTGGGCAGGGCTGTGTTCAGCTCTGACTCCCTAGTTCAAGAAAGAAAAGGAATTACTGAAGCAGGGCCAGATGAGGTCTGTGGAGATGCTGAGGGGCCTGGAGCATCTCCCTTACTGGGAAGATGCAGGAGCTGGGGCTGTTGAGGAGACATTCAAGAGATCAGACTCTTAATCAAGAGGTCAGACTCTTGCCAGTGGTGCCCAGGACAAGGAGCAGGAGGCACAATTGAAACACAGTGAAAACTGAAACTGGAACACAGAAAGCTTCATTAGAATACGAGGAAAATCTTCCTTCCTGTGAGGCTTGGAACAGGCTGCCCAGAGAGATTGGAGCCTGCTCCTCTGGAGATATTCCAAACCTTGGATCCTGTGTAACCTGCCCTGGGTGAAGCTGCTTTAGCTGGGCAGTTGGGCTGGATGAGGTGGAGTGTTCTGTGAGTCTGTGCATTGCTGCAAGTTTGAAAGCTGTGCTGCTCTTTGGGCAGAATTCAGACGCATGATTTTCAAATTGGCACTGTGGAGACAAGCATGGCTTTGGCAGGGAGTGACACAGGATGGTGGAGAGAAAAAGGAGCAAGTAGGGAAGTCCCATTCTGGAATGCCACCCACTTAATCCATTATTATTGCCTGGTATTCTATTTATTCATGATAGCTCAGCTCTGTTCCATTGATCCTGTCCTGTTTCTCTGGTTCCTTGTCCTGACAGATTCCAACTTCAGCTGAAATCACATCCTAGAGGAAATGAATTGGGTATTTATGTCTGTGCAGGATATCTGTTTATTAAAGCATTGTCTGGCAATTCTCATAGGGTGTCTATAACCTGTAAACCTTTAATATAAAAGGAGATTCAAAATGCAATCAAGAATACAATGGGGTTTACAAGTTCATGCAGTCATCCCTCTCCAATCCTATAATCCATTCTTCCGTGGTGACTTGCATGGTTCTGGTCTGATCCTACAACCCTATTCACATGGAAATACAGATATTCACATTAATAACTGCTTTAAATATATATATTTTATTACATGGTATACACATTTCAGAATCAGACTTTCTGAGGAAAACATGGCATTGTTTGCTCAAATGGGAGATTTGATAGTAATTTCCCTCATATGGGGAAAGCATTTTAAATAGTTTTTCTAAAAAGAGAGGAGAAACCTCAAAAAAATGTTCACTTGAATTTAGAGGCATAAAACTGAGCCTTGGAGAGGTGTGAAGTCATTATCTGAGAGAAAAAACTTTGTCTAGTGTTTATTAATTATATTTACATAAAATACACTTTTACTAGTTGGTCATTAGTTCTCACATTTTTCAAAGAACAATTCTGTCACTAGGTGTTTGATAAAGGATGTCATTAGCACTTGATTTCTTTAAATATCTTTTTAAAACTAAAATTTCCATTTCTGAACCAGGGATAATTCCTGTTGACTGGTGATCCCAGTACAGAAAACTTAGAGTAGGTGAGCAATTGTATTTTCATTTATGTTTGATTGCTTCTCCTTCTTTTGTTGAAAAAGTCAGACTCCCTCACACAGCAATGTTATCAGCTCTTTTGAGCAGATAATTTATGAGCCAGCACAGAGTATATTTGGGATGAAATAACCATAAATCTGTAGTATCTAATAACATGCCTTTGTGGAAGAAAAAGTAATTTGGAATTAGTAACGTTAAGCACAAATTTGTCTCTGATACCAATAAAACCCTTTTCCCAAGGAAGAGCTAATTCTGTGGCAATCAGCTTCTCTTCTGAGCCTGGAAAGAAAAACAGACTCTCACTTCTACTGAAGCGAATACTGAAACACAGGATTTTCACCTTCCTACCAGTGCTGATCCAGACTCTGGAATAAATTAAACTCTCAATATTTTAACTGGGGAGGGCTTGCAGTGTCTGAGGCTGCTTGAAACAACAAAGATTCTTGGCACCAGACGTTCCTTGAGATGCTCTTTCCATTGTAAAAAGGATTAATAAAACCAAACATGGCCAGTTGATTTCTCCAGAGTCCTTAAAGGGTGGAAACAGTGTGCAGATGAGGTAGAACCCCTCACTAGTCTCAGCATTCAAAACCCTGCTGGGTATTCATAGCCTTTGAAATGTCTGCTTTTAATTATGCACGTTGCCTTGCTGCCAGGGAGCAGGTGGAACAGCTTTCAGCTCAACTGGGAGCTCACATAAACTCCTCTCAGCAGAGCCTCTTCAAGAGATTCTCTTTGGGGGCTGCCTGTGGCAAGCTGAGCCTTTAGGGATGCACAGGAGAATTTTCTCCTCCAGTTAATTGTACAAGAATAGTTGGGAAGTCGGTGGAGCCTGCACTTCCCCTCTTGCTCTGGTATCTGCCCACCAGCCAGCTCTGTGGCTGTGCTGAAAAAAAATCTTCTTTGCATCCAGCCTGGCATGGAACCATAAATTCATGGAATATCTCAAGTTGGAAGGGACCCATCAGAGTCCAGCTCCCTGCTCCTCACAGCACTGCCTAAAACTAAACCATATGGCCACGAAAAGCCCATAAAAATTAAAGGAATGTTAACTGGGAATGTCCTTCAGAAAATGTCACGCTGGTTTTCTTTTTATAGCCACATCTCACAAGATATTACATATCCAAGGTATACACACCTGTGTGCTTCACTCTGGGACTGTTCAGCCTGGAGAAGAGAAGCTTTGCAGTCACTTCATTGTGACCTTCCAGAGCCTGAAGGAGCTACAAGAAGGATGGAGAGAGACAATTTACAAGGAAAGGAGTGGCAGGATGAGGGGAAATGGCTTCAAACTGAGAGTGGGTTTAGTTGGGATGTTGGGAAGCAGTTCCTCCCTGTGAGGGTGGGGAGATCCTGGCACAGGCTGCCCAGACTTCTGGGATTCTCTGTCCCTGGAATTGTTTAAAACCAGCTTGGAGAGAGCTCTGAGCAACCTGGGGTCATGGAAGTTGTCCCTGCCCATGGCAGGAACTGCAGGATCTCTATGGTCCCTTCCAACCCAAACCATTCTGGGATTCCATGACAGAAATTCAAGCAATGAATTAGTGAGAAATATCAACATCAAGCTTGTCCAAGCACCCTTGTCCAAGCACTCTTATCTCTCCCCTATGTTTTGTCACTCTTTAGTCCAATGGCAAGAATAGCTCCTGGACAACAGACCTGCCATTTGTTCTTATTCCTTCTCAACTTAAATTGATTCTGTCAGGGAAAATTTTTCCCCTTTTATGGCATTTTTTTCCCAGGTTTCCCCTGTGCTGTTTATGGACAGAATGAACGCAGCTGCAGATGCAGGCATGGCTGAGAGTCAGGCATCCAAGCTCCCTGCATGTGCCAAAGGGCTTTGGTGCACAAGCTGTTTGTTGACAGACACGAGGAGGTGGAGGTTTGAAAATTCCTGCAGATATTGTTACACTGTACCAGGAATATCTGTCAACAATCAGGAGAAATCATACAGACCCAAGGTCTGCTGCTCGAAAATGATTCACAGAAACTTCACAGAATCTTTGGCAAAGTTTGGTTAAAGAAGACACAGCTATTTATGGGCTGAAAGGATCTTATATTTTAAAAATTCTGACTTGACAAACAGCCCTAAATATAATTGCTTTTCTGAATAAGTGTAAATGTAGATAAAACAACAATCTACTTAAATGAAAACAATCCAATAGCCCCAACCTGCCCTAAGCCTCTCATCCCCTTTGGTTTCATCTACAGTTCTTGGAGATGACAGAGGAGATTGTGAAGGGACAGCTTGGGCTTGGCACAGCCACAGCATTAAAAACTCCTGATATTTGTCCTGAAAATGAAAAGTAGAGGCTACTGCTACTCAGTAGCTGGATTTTGCTAGAAAAACTATAACCACTCATCCTACTTTTCTTCTGTTGGCTTCACTGTCAGGAGGTTCTCCAGTTCAAGGCTCTGGTTTTGCAGGGAATGCAGGGACAGCTCTCAGGGGCAGGGCTATAAAAGCAGCAGAGACTCCATCTACAGACTCATTTTTCATCCAAGAAGAAACTTTCCCCACAAGAGACAAGACTTGTGATGTTGTGAGGTGCTAATTAAGAAGAATGCAGACAGGAACTTATTATCTATTAACAGAAGCAGGAGAGCAGCAAAATTAGGTGGAGGGAGGACTGGTAGGAGTGAAGGAGCATTTTCAGTGTCCTGAGGTTATTACATTTCTACCACAAACCTTTTCAAAAAGCAGTTCCCTACACAGGTATCAGCACTGCTCACATCAAGTGGCCAGCTCCTCACAGCTATTGCACAGAGATGTCACTGTTGGTTTTCATTAGCTGGAGATGCAGGCAAAAAAATCAAAGTAGGGCTTAAGAGGGGCTTAAGATGGGTCTAAGCTCCTTGCAAAGCCTGAGGAACAGCTGGCATGCAATGTAAGCATTGTTCATGCAGCATGGAACAGTCCTGGCTCTTCTCCCCTTACAGGGGAAGAGTCTGTTGATGCCTGCAGGGCACTGAGCACCAGGAACAGCATAAAAAAATCACTGAAACATGCCCATCACTGAAAATACCCATGTGGAACAGTGAAGCCTTGCAAATAGTGAAAAAAAAACCACTGAAAAATGTGGATTAGAATAGTAGGAGTGATCCTAATGCTCTGGAAGGTTCCCTCTGCCTTCACCACTGTGATGGAATTTCTTGTGTCCCTAAGACTCCTCCCAGAGCATGTTCTGTATTTTTTCACATGTACCCATCTCATGCTTTTCATAATTAGAAGAAATAATTGCACATCCTTGATGTGCAAAACTCAGTTGAAAGTAACTATTTACACTTGAAACAGACCCCAGGAATTCCTTCCCTCTCTCACCCTCTTGTACTGAAATTGGGGCGTGTTAGGAATCATCTAAGAAAAACTCAGGCCACAAATAGTGATAAAAGATCTGCTGCTTTCCTTTAATACTATTCTGGTCCTACCAAAGTGCAGCTTAAAATACCTTTCTTTTTTTTCTCTCTCTTGGTTTAAATCAGAAGTGTAATGGCATTTGAGCTCTTTTTTCAAAGACTTGTAATTGCCCAGATGATAAAGCTGGGCACTGTGGCAAAAGGCATAATGGAAGGAATGTGTTTCACTTCTCACCTGTCTTTCCCAAAATGTGCTGGCAGCCAAGGATGATATTTGAGACCGTTTCAAAAGAATGCTTCTCTTCTCTAATAAAAGGAAGCTTTATTCAGATACTCCTTTTAATTCCAAGGTCCAAAAGAGGCCATACTCTCAACACCCTCAGCAGCTCAGCTGGACTGAGATGGAAATGCTGCAGCCAGCACATGTGTTGCTACTTCTTTTGACTCAATAATTTAAAAAGAAAAAAAAAAAAATCATGATTAAATCTTGTTAAGGGTTCAGTTTTGCCTGGTCCTTGGTGACCTGAAACTCCCAGAAGGCAACAAAGTGGAGTGCTCAGCCCTTTTGGGATTGTCCAAGCACATGACTTCCTGCCATCTGCTGAAGCAGCATTACCTGCAAAGCCAGGACACTGCTTGAGGTACTGGGGGAGTGCTGGAATCCAGCCCCTTACAGCTGAACATCACAAATATCCCAATATTTCAATAAAATTGACATCTGCAGACAGGAGAACCTCTCAGCGTTGCTGCACTGGGCAAGAACAAGCCCAGAAATATTAAATACAGGTAATAAAAGCACAGAAAAGATAACTCTTTGAATTTAAATGGAAGCGGACATGGTGTTTATCTTGCTTGGCCTTACCCTCCAAATTTCCAGTCACTGCAGTGGCTTGAAAACAAATCTGATGCCTTTGCAAGAGATTGTTCAAGACCAAAGAACAAATTCCGAAATTTAATCTGACTTGGAAATTACCTCCCTAAGCTTTTTTTGGGAGAAAAATGTGTCTCAAGATCATCTAATGTAGACACCACACTGTATAAGACAACATTTACATAGGTCACTGAGAAATGTTTCAAGATTTACCAGTTCATCTCTTTGTTTTTTTCCCACACCTCCATCCCCTCAGAAAGTTGTGAGTTTTCACAGAAAACACCCCAACCCTGTGAACATGTGCTTGCCTTCTAAAAAAAATACCAACAGCAAAAAAAGTTCTTAAAAACCCCAAATGCTTTCAGCTGAGAACTCGTTTTTGCATGGTTTCCACAGATTTAAATTGTTTATGTTTTCTTAATGACTGGCAGAATCTCCTTTTTTAAAATTTTTTTTTTTTAATTTTTATTCCCCCAGAAACCCAGCCTAGTTTGGTTCAAGTAAAATCTCTCTATCACCAATTATGTACGTGTAGGGACTGAGAAACCCTTTTCTTACAGAGCCAAAATAATGTAAAGTAGCCAGAAAGCATTAAAAATGTTTTTTAAAAACCACTAAAATGTAGTTGCAGAATTTGCCAAAGAATTTCTTCTCTGCTGGGGAGTTCAAACTTTCAATTTAAACCTTTTCGTAACAATGTCATGATCACTGATATTAAAGCCCTGCTACTTTCATTTTAAGCTTGCTGCTGAGCACTTATTACCCTCTAAAGCACTTTCACAACTAAAGTCCTTGTCAAGGGGTCCATTTTCCTGTGCATTATCTGTGTCCTTGCACTGCCTTCATTTCAGCTCCACATTTTCTCGAGTTTTGGCACCCCATGAGTGAGGGGAGCCTTTGCTCTGCTGTGTCTTCCACAGGAGCCTGAGATTGGAATAATTTCTCTTCCTTTACCTCCCTACTTTTGCAAGTTTTTCCTCTCACCACACCTTCCATCTCCAAAGGAGGATTTCTTCTTTTTCTCCTGTGGATTTCTTTGTTGCCAATGAATTAACAATATAATGTCACAGTGGACCTCCATGTGATAGAGTGACCAGCACTGACCCCTGTCCCAGGGAAATAAGGTCACACTCCTTCTTCCAGAGTAGTGGATTCCCAAAAAACCACATAATGCTGGACAATAAAACACCTGGAGCTACAGGCACATCACTGATTTAATTCAAACACCAATTAAGGACATCCAAAATGAAAAAAATACCAAAACAAACCAACAAACTAAACCTTCAGAAGTAACTGCAGCTCTGTGCCACAGAGATGCTTTGGGGTCTGGGATGGATGGATGCAGGGCTGGCAGCACCAGCAAAGTTCCTCTGAGAATTTTGTGTCCTTTTGGATCAGCAGAGAGAGGCCAGGTGGCATCCCCAGGGCATCTCAGATGTCTCTCAGCACCTGTGCTTTGGCACCTGAAGGGCAGCACTCCCATTCAAGGTGTGCTCCTGAATAAACTGACGCTGATGCCACTCTGATAGAGCTCAGGAGATAAGGACTGCAAAGAACTACTCTGAAAAGTGAAAAAAAAATCTCACCAGATTTCTAAACATACAAAGCAACCTCACTTCTTCCTTCAAATCATTATACTTATATTATAAAATTTATATTGTTATATTCTATTATATTATACTTGTATAAATATAATTTATATTATATAAATCGACTCACAATCTTGTTCTAATTTCTTGGGTTTTTTCCTAGTGTATTCAGCCATTTTTGCTGTGTTTTCCAGCTTTTCTACAATTCTAAATGCTCAGAAACTCTTCTTTGTTTACTGTTGATGTTCCAGGACATGCATGCTTTTAGGAGATACAAGTTTAAAAAATAAAAATTGCAAAACTTCCAATATGAAGCATTCAAAAAAACCCACAAATCATTACAGCCCTGGAGCTGTCCTGATTAAACCTGACTTTGTACAGCTCAAGATTAGGAGAGCTGGATGTGTTAGAACATGATTTTCAGGAAACCTTGCATTTGTTACGGAGGTTTTATTAAAACTTTATCCCAGGTTTTATTATCTATAAGTAAAATACAATTAAATGACTGTTGGAGTGAAAGTGGGTCTAGTAAATAATCCCTTCTAATTCTGATTATTTCAAGAAGGAGCAGAACAATTTGCAGCAGTCTTGGGTTGGTTTGATTTGTATTTTCTACCTCTGCAGCAGATGTACGGAGGACACTCATGAAACTGGAAAGTCAGAACAACATAAACTTTTAAGAGCATTTTAAAAAGCTGAAAGAATATTTTTTTCAATGAATCAAAATTAAGAACAGGCTGTGTGGAAACTGCCAAGGAGGCCCTGAAAACCCCCTCACTGTATAACTCCTGCCTTGCTGCCAGGACTTGGATCAAGAAATCTTTTTATCAGACAGGTGGCCCTACAAAGAAAGGGCATTTGATGGTAATCTAATCTCTGAGAGTGTTTTCAGTTGCAGAGAAGATGAGAATTATTAAGAAAAAAAAAACCAACACCCTTTCAGCAAGAAAACTAAGTAGGCATAAAAAAAAATCTATTTCCAACTAATCATTAACCATGCTAAATAATGAGCATAAAATGCATTCAAAAATAGCTTCCATTAAAAGGAATTTCTCAATTGCCAGCCTGCCTAACTCCAAGCAGAAATAAAGTTATCAAGTTTGGAGTGAAGCATTGTCAGTTTTTCTATTACAAAAATTACTTTCAATTTGGATTGTGCTGCTTTCCATGAATTGCTGGGGAATGTGGTGGGTTGGGAAAGGAGCAGCTCTTGCAACCACTGACTCATCAAAATAGTTAAATCTTATCTACATGGCCTTATTCTTGATATATTTTTCACTTGCCTTCAGCATAGGCAGAGCCTTAGGAGCATGGCTGCAACATCTAAAAAAATTATTAAAGCCAGTTATTTTAAATCTCTCTTACATTTTTGCCACCTTGCTATTGCCTCCTTCAGTTATGTGACACACACTTGATGTAGAACAGTTTTAAGGAGAAGAAAAATATTAAACCAACTGGCTCCAGCAGACCAGCTCAGCTCTGTTCCCACATAATTATGGAAATGGATTTTCTGCTGGCTGGGAGCAGCCTCAGCACTGATGCATGGCTTTCCCCTGATTTTCCTTTAGCTGTGCTCAGCAGAGGTATTTTGTTTCTATCAGGTACCAAATTCATCTGTTTCTCAAAAGCTGAAGCTGCAGGCTTTCCACATGTAACAAAAGCTGTCTGTAGCTGTGACTCAGGCATGTGTTCAAAGCAGAAATCTGGGAGGATGGCAGCTTGGTTAAAGTGGAAAACCTGGAAAAGCCTGGCAGTGTGATTTAGTTGTCTCAATTTCCTTCTTTCCCCAGAAAGTATCATTATTTATTTATATTTTAATAGCTGCTTTCATCCCAAATTCAGGTTCAGGTGGCCAGCAGAGCACTGGGGCACTGCAGCACTTTCCTGGGGAAGGTGCTGCTTCCTTCCCAGCTTTTCATGGGACAAATCCAATTTTCATACCCAGCTCCTCGGTCAGGAACACTGCTGGCATCTTCAGAGGAAGCAAAATCCTGTGGGACAAATTAATTCATCCCTGAGCACCTGCAAATTATTATTGTTCATTATGACAATAGATAGTTTTGGCATTTGTTTTTTTAAATATTTGGTGACTTTCTGGCAGGTGCACTGGAAGGAAACACATTTTATTAGTCATTAAAGGACATAACCTTGGTGGCGGACCTGGCAGTGTGACATTTTTGATTGAGCTTGATGTTAGAGGCCTTTTCCAACCTTAGTGACTCTGATTCTTTGTGATTCTTTATCCTCCTTCCTCATGGGGTCGGTGGATTTGATTTAGGTGGGAATCCTGACCTGCCCTGGCACTGCCCAGGTCCCCTCACATAGCACCTGGAATGTTCTGCTGCTGCCCTGATGGAAATTTCCAGGGAGCTGGGAATGAGGCAAGAGGATTTAGTGAGTCTATTGAGAGTCAAAATGTATCTTATAGTTGAAAAAATAAATTAAATACTCTAATTATTCCATAGCAAATGAGAACATAACATTGCAGCAGCAGTGTCTCAGTGAGTTCACTGGACTTTGAATCATTGAAACCCATCCACCCCAAGCCCCTTTTGCTATTTTTTTAGAATATGAAAATTATGCTGTTTTTTAAGAGTACTTTCCTTTTTCATGAATGTCTCATGGAAACAAAAATGGGAAAACATTTAGATTTTTCCTACAAGATCTCTCATTTATAATTCTATTTGTCCTCTCAAACCTACAAACTCTCCTATTCTGTTTTACTGTTAGAAGAAATTATTTGAGACCCTTCTCCAGATGCTAAAGCAGAAGCACAAGAAACTAATGTTTTATTAAAAAAGAGTCAAACAAAGAATCAAACTAGACATAGCCTAAAAATATTTTCCTCTCTTTTACTTAGAGCAAACTTGCACATATCTCCTAAGAATATATCCTTTGTTTTTAAAGTAATGCTTCCTCTTTAAAGAAAATTACCTTCCAGCAAGCTCAGAAAGTTCAAGATCATTTACATCTTGTTTTACATCATCTTTTTATGCTGTAAAATGAGAAGAAAGCAGTGTCTGCTACACAGAGGTCTATGTGAGAGCCTCTGCATCTGTTCTCCTATGATAGTCACTGTAAAATGATCCCTCTGCTCATGGCTGGGAAGTTCTGAAAACCCAATTTTCCTCCTCCTCAAGGCCTCCTGCACTGGACATTTACTGCAAAATCCAACTTTCAGTTGCAAAAGTGCAAGGAAAGGATTTGGAGTAGGTTTTAGGTGGATTGCTCTGCACGCCCTGCTGTAGTTTGTTGCAAGACTCTTCTCATTATCCCGAATTTTATCACAGCCATTAACATTTAGCAGTGGGTACTTGATAGAAAGATTGCTCCTGAATAATGAGCAGGATGAAAGGCCCGTTTGTGTCTCCCATATCAAGCACTCTGGAGATCTCTTGCAAACTAATTACCTTGATGAGAACAGCTTGCAAACACAAAGCCCTCCAAAAACCCGGGCTCATATTTCTCAATTTGTATGAAAATGCACTCGAACTTTAGCCTTAAACGAACTCTGCTTTGATTTACACCTAAATATACACCAGGAATAACTACTCCAGCTCCAGAGCTGCTTTGTTCAATCCTAGGGATCTTCCCAAACAGATGTAATTGGAAGGTTCAGGGCTTCATTTGTTACCTCAACATCAACATGCTCATGAATCATCACTGTCAGAGCCCTGAAATTAAACCCAGCTAAGGCTCCTTTTTCTTCTCATCCTGCTCCCATAGTGCTGTGATCTGATGGATTCTGATCTAAAGGATCTGAGACCAGAAATGTCACTGAGGCTCTGAGCCAAGGCACCATGAACAGCTGACATCCTTTGCTCCTTGAAGTAAGTCCAAAGCAATTTAACACAAGGCTGTGAGCATAAATTGTGATAAAGTAACATGGCTGATTTTAAAATCTTTGTAGCAAATCAAAGCTTGGAGTCTTTCAGGAATTTTGGATTTACAAAATAAGCAGAAAGGAAATAATTCCTGAAGTGTTCCAGGCCAGGTTGAATGAGGCTCTGAGTATCCTGGTCTAGTGAAAGGTGTGCCTTGGCAGGGGGATTGCAAAATGGATCTTGAAGGGCCCTTCCAACCCAAATCTTTCTGTGATTCTATGATTCTATGGAAAATTTCCTTTCTGATTGGCTTTTCCTCCAGTGACATGGTTTTCTCCCTCAGGTGTTGCATCTCTCCTCTGTATCTTGAACTCCCTGTAGCAGAAACTGCACAAGAATATCATAGCAGAGTAAAAGGAAAACATTCTGAAGATTGAGGTGTCAATTGTGCTGTGCAGCAACAGCAGAAAAGAGGACAGGGAAGGTCCATGAGGAAAGGAGTGATGTTGATGTGAATTAGTAGGGTCTGAACTGTGTGATGGCACTGACTTAAAAAAATTGGTGTGTTCTTCAAAGAGTAAGAAATTATTTGATTAGAAGTCCAGATACTGGTAGTACCATTGAGCTGCTATTTAGTCCCTTTAGAGGAGGACAAGAACATGAAGGGGTTTTTCCTACAGCAGTACAAAACCATTATTCCTTTCGTAGGAACAGAGGAATTCAATGGCAGCAGCAGAGCCAGGGCAAGAGGCAGCTGAAAGGGCTGTTCCACGGCTGGCAAGCGGAGAATCCGTGGGAGCAGGAGAGGAAGGAGCAGCTGAGAAAGCTTCCTGGCATTCAGTGAGAGCAGATCAGGGAGGGAAGGGAAAGGCAGGGAAGGGCCTGAGCTGCCAGGTTTGCCAGGCAGGGAGAGATGATTTTGGCAGAAGGTGCTTGTGCACTCACGCATTCAAGAGGAGGGAGAGATGAGGGAAGAGAGAGAAAAGCTGTTCAGCCAGTGGAGCAAGGTCTTGGAAATAGTTTGAAAGCAGAGTTGGATGTATGGGGTGATGGAGAAAGCAGTCACGGATTTTTTCTAGGATGGAAGGGCAGTAATGTTTCTAACAGTGATAAAGAGGTAGGAACACAAAAGTGGGATAGAACCTTGGCCATGGCATATCCAGGATAAACAACTCATGAGTAACTGTCAGGAATACAATCATAGCAAACAATGAAGGGAGACAGTTTGAAAAAAATAAATTCCGCATTTGTCTTTTCTGTTGCCCATGTTTGCTTCAATTCCAAGGGGATAAGCAAGGAATCTGTCCATATTAGATCACAGAATCACAATGTTCTCCCTCATTAACCTCAGAAAGGGGGAGAAAGAATGAGCAGCTTTGTGACAAAAGTACTTTTGCTGTTGCCCTTTAATCAATAGGATTATTGTACCTGTCCAGTGTATCCTGCACTGCACATTTTCACTTTTGTTTTAGTTCAGCTAGGCAGGATTTTATTAATTTTCACGTTTTCACATTTTCATGCTGCAGGTCTGCAAGATACACACCATGCTGCAGCACAAGAATTTCCTTCTAAGCATCAACCAGCAGCACACATGGCACTTCCCACAGCGCGTGTCAGAGCCAGTCAGAACTCGTTACACATTAAAGGGTGGCCAGATTCTGTTTTCTTTAGGCACTCAGTTAAAGGCAGGTGTCTGGCCCCTCATCAGTTCTAGGTGGTCTTTTCCTCTTGGGCTGTTTTCCTTTACTTGGTGGTGACTCAAGTGCTTTCTTCACTTTTGAAATCTTTACAACACAATCATTTCATATTCTCTCTGGTTACATGTGCAAAAGTTTCCAAGGAACAGTCAGGACTTGGTAAGTAATTTTTCTTTCTTCTTCTGCTAGGTATAGTTTTATTCCAAATTCCTAGTGGTGGTTAGTGATCTCAAAAGAAATGGAATTACAGAAGCAGGAGTGTGGATGGCAGGGCAGGCCATTTTCCACTGATGATTTCAGAGGACACTGAATTTCATCTGCTGCTGAAAGACCCCAGAAGTGGAACAGTGATGAGGACTCCTGCTTTGTTTATCCTCCAATTTTGGGACTTGAAATTTAACTCCTCTTGCTGTCTCTTCCTCTGCACAGAAAAGCTGAGAAGGCACCACGTGTTCGAATTTAGCCTCTTTTGGATGTAATTGCACAAAATTCACATTGACTCTGGGATCTCTGCCAGGGTACATGCTGACAGAAGACAGCACAGACCTTGGGTTGATAATGAACCTCTCTTCAGCCATCAATATTTGACATTAAATGATTATTTATTAGAGTGAGGTCGAGAACTGCAGAGGGCAAAGGGACATAGAGGGAAAAGAACAAAAGATGCTCATGAGACTGTGTGAGGAGGATCATTTACTGTGAGGGAAAAATAATTTAAAATGGATTTTTAAAACCTGTACCAGTCTACTGGAGATAAGCTGCCATCCTTAGGAAACAGCCAACCTGCTTGTGGTGGAGCCACATGGATTTACCAAAATATACCAATACTCAACTGTGACAGACAAAAGACTCTCTAACAATTTAAATTAGAAAGTGTATGTTTATTCAGCGCTGGGCAGCAGTGTGAGGTAACCCTCTAATACACACTGCAAAATCACAGGTGATCACAGAGTCTATTTATTGACAAAAGGTCCAAACAAATACAAATATTCATAATACCAGCCTCTCCCATCCCCCTTCCTATGGTAATTAGCTAGAATGGCCATTAAGCAGTGTGGTTGGCTTCTTGAATTAAGTCTGGGGTTGTTTTTGTGGGGAGGGGTCTTTAAAGGAGGAAGTAAGGCGAGTCTTCTTCACCCTGAACTCTCAACCTTTTCTATCACTGACAATACAAATTTTGGGCTTTTGGGGCAACTCCAGTTTTGCAGAGAATGAGTTTCTGGTTGCAATTGTTTGTGTTTGTTGGACCTACCTACTAGTTTCATCCTTTCCCATTTCAAGCACAGCTGAGCAAAGATAAATTGACAGGCAATCAATTATTTAAGTTTCAGGTAACTATCTCAAGCCCAGTTTCTTCTAACTTTTAACTAAAATCCTAATTTCTTTAAGATTAGTGTTTCAACATGAACCTTGGATAAAAAGACAAACACTTTCTCCAGCAGTGGTGCAGAAGGAAGCTTTGCCCAGTCTTTGTGCAGCAGTGCCTCAAAGGATGGAGTGTGGAGTGTACCAAGATGATGCTCTGGAATTGCAGAGCTCCCTCCTGCAAAGCTTCCTTGGAGCACACAGGGAGTGAGCAGAGAGTGGGGAACAGAAGGAGAAAGGTCTGGCTGTGTGTTCCAGGTGGTGGGGCAGGCACTGACCTGGCACCCCCAAGTGCAGGACAAGCAGCTGCTGTGTGTGCACGTGTGGGAATCCAGGACATTGCCCCGGTTTCCTTGGATGCCTTGAGACCCAGGCAGGGGGCTCGGAGACCTTGGCACAATGCCCAAGACCCCTGTGCATTTGATTTCAGTCCCTGGGAAAAATTACCATCGTTATATGAAGAACTGCAACTCATAAAAAATTAGTAGAGTGTAAATGAGAGTGTTAGAAAGTAGAAAAGTGAATTTTTAAAATTGTTTATAATAAGGGTCTGGGGACAAGATGGAAGATTTTGGGTGTGGCATGTCTTTCTCCTTCTTCAAGATATCCATCTTTTGGGTCAGGATGGCACTTCTGGATTGGTTTGGGAGAAAGCTGGACAGTGCAATGTAGGTGTCATGTATTGGAAAGTAATTGTAAACTACATTTATGTAGTTTGTAGTATAAAAAGATAAGACCTGCCCCGTGGATAGGCATTGTGCCTCGGGCTGACCTGCTGAACGGACCTCAGCAGGTCAGGACAGAAATTTCTTAGACAAGGAAGAATAAGCAATCTTAGAAACCTCAGGAAACGACTTCAGTGTCTTTCTTTGGTGCCCAAGCTTGAAAGCAAAGACCTTGGAACCATCACCTAATGTGCGGTCGGCGATCTCGGGCCATAAATAGAGACACCGCCGTTCACATGCACGCTGTGCCCAGAGCACATCAGAGCTGCCATGCATACGCAGGCCATCTGGGGAGGAGGATGGAGACAGGAGGGCCCTGCACAGCACAGCTGTCACAGCATTTAAAGGGTTTTTCCAGGGACAGTGTGGCCATAGGAGTGTCCAGCACGGCTGTGGAGGGAGATGGATCTTACACTGTGCCCACTGAAGGAACAAGTTCCTAAGTTTTAGTTTTCATGTAAATTGTTACTGTTAAATTCCAAGCCTAACCCTGTTCTGGTTCTTAACTAATGTTAATTGTTAATGTTAGATTATCGGTTTCTGTCTGTTTCAGTCCCCAGCTGTCTCACCTGTATGTCCCTTCCCTGCCGTCGGGTGATGCCTCTGCTGCTCCCCTGAAAAGGTGTCTGTGAGGAGGGTGACGTCATTGATCTGTATGCAAATGAAAGGGTGCAAAGGACACTGGGACACTTTTCAGAGATAAAACCCCTTAAGATAAGCCCAAAATGACATCTTGGACTGAGAATAGTGTCCCCAGGTTGGGAAAACAGTACTGAGCATCATCCTCAACTGCTTTGATTCCACCACCACGACTGAACAGCAACTCACCAAAATGATGTTACTGCACTATGCCAATAGTAGGTTTTTTCTGGGATTCCTGAGGATGAAAACCTCCACTCTGCTTTTGAAGACAAAGCTGCAATGTGTGCAACCCCAGGGGCTCCCCACTCCAGCTGATTTTCTAATAAAGGCCTTAAAAAGGAGCAAGTTTCCTGGCCTTTGTATTTCACCCACAAACCCCTCTGTTCTGAGAAATGGGCAATGCACACAGCAACAGCTCATTCACAGAAAGTAAAGTAGCCATTCCCTATCACGTTTTTTATAGGATGCCAGCTGCTGGCAGGAGATACTCATATTTCTTGCTCTCCCACCATTACAGGAAAGCACAGCCAGTGCTCAAGTTGGGATTTAACCTGTACCTACCTGGGATGCTCCAGAACTGAGTGTAGTGAGATATTCCAGAATTTAAAAAAAATGGAAGTGGCTTCTGCAGGCTCTGTAATTCAAACTCCAGGCTAATTACAGACTTGACAGGGTCTTGTCCATTTGAATTTTAAGAATTTCTGAGGATGGAGAGACTTCCCAGCCTCCCTGGGCACCTGTGCCTGTGTTTGTCCACTCTCAGAATGAAGAAGTCCAACAACCCTTTAAACAGGAAGGGAAGAACTTTAAATCCCATTTGTACCCTGCTAGTTTTTCTCCAGTTAAAATCTTGTATTCTGTTTGTTCATTCTTTCACCATCAGGGAATGCAGGGTGCATTTAGCATTTCGTATATATATTTCTGCACCATATCAAAGGAAGATAATTTTCAGGAAATACGGACTGAGAACTATGCCTAAATACTAAAACAAAAGACATATTTTAAACTTTTAAGCAATTACTGTTTCTTTTGAGGTGGGAATAATACTTGTACAATCTAAGCAAAGTACAGCACTACCTTCTCTTTTTTTTTTTTTTTTTGGCATGGAATTTTACAGATGTATCCTTACTCTCAATTTTTAGCTTTTTATAGACAGAGAAATGGAGTATTCCTTTATCTAGGAGTTTTCCTATTTGACAGGGACTTCATGAGTGTAAATGTAAAAATTTTTCTGTCCATAGCTCAGAGAAAAAGGTGCCTTAAAAAAAAAAAAAGTTTTTTTTTTGTTTGTTTTTTTTGGTTTTTTTTTTTTGTTTTTGTTTTTGTTTTTTTTTTCCTTAACTAGTATTCTACCTTTCCAGATTCAATTTAGGAAGATTTTGGAAGGGACAAACACACCACTGAAATACACAGGAATTTATACCACTAACAACCTCTTTGAAAATCTTTTTCTTTTTTCTCACAAGTCTTTGCTACCTCTGATTCAAATCAGCCCCCTCAGCTGTGTTTTAGGTTTCATGAGATGGAATTACTGCATCATGATTCAAAGACACAAAGGTCTTGTCCTCTTGTTCCATTTGTTCAATGTGATCTTAACCTGACATCAGGAAAGATGGAAATGATGCCACCTTAAACCAAGTTTTATCCTTTTAAACAACTGAAAAAAAACGCCTTGCAGCTTGAGTGAACACTTGTTTTCTATCCCAAAGTGACTTTTTGCATGTGGCCTTGCGTTATTAATCTTTGTAAGGCAGGTGTGATGCCCACAATGAAAGGTGACATCCCTCAGGCTGCTGGGAATGTTTGAAGTAGGAGCAGAAGCAGAACCAGGCAAACAGAGACTATTTATACCCTGCTGGAGACAAGTCACAAGGCTGTAATAGACAGCTATAGACAGGCAGTGACATAGTGACTAATGAAATAGGAAAAAGCAATTGGAAAATCTTTTTACTTATTCCTTCTATGAAAAATAAGTAGGAAAAACACCCTGCTAACTGGGAAAAAATGCAAATCTGAAAGGTGTCTGATATCCTTCCTGTTATGTTGAAAGAAATGGGGGACTGGAAGCAAGTGAGAGGGGAAGAAAAAAAGCCCAAAGCAAATAATCAGCTTGTTTACAAGGAGGATCCCAGCAGCTGGATGAGCAGCAGGAATGGAATGGGATGGGATGGGATGCTCTGGCCCAAGCCCACACTCCCCACAGGCACAGCCTCCTCGAAGGAGTGACAGCATCCCCAGCCAGTGACCTCCTAGACAAAAACATCACTTCACTCCTCCCCAGGCTGGGGAGCACTGCTGAGGCTGAATTCACTGCTGGGGCCTTCCTGCTCTGCTTTCCCTTTAGTTTCCAGGTTTCCTGCTCCTGTTAGGTCCTTCCCATCCCATCCTGAGCTTGCTGGTGCCTGACTCAGCTGTGCCGGATCCCAGTGTCCCAGCAGTGATGTTTTCCCAGTGACCCTGGCTGGTCACTGTTGAAACACCTGGAAATCTCCCAGGCACTTGATGTACTTCAAAGAAATGTTTTGGGGTGATTTCCTTTGTTCCCTCTGAATCCATTTCCCCATGATTTTTCCTCTCTGTGTCTCTTTTTTCCTTTTCCTTTCCCATATCCTCTTGCTTGATCCATGCTCACGATAGTGCTGCTGCCAGGTATTTTCCTCTCTTCCCTTCTTGTACTCCTTCCCACTTTCTCCTTTTATGTCCCTTTTGCCTCATTCATCCATTTTCCTGTTACCTCTTCTCAGTTATCCTCACCTCATTCCTGACAGGTGGGGCTTTTTTTTTTTTGCTAAGTTGTTCCATTTATTTTCAAAAACAGTTTTCATGGCTACACACACCCGGAGCAAACCCCTTACATGCTACACAAAGAGCCAGAGCACATAAACCAGCTGAATTTGCTTCTCCTGAGAAGACTCCATGTCACATCAGCCCTGTGACAACACAGTGCCATGGAAATGAAGGATATTTGGGCACAGGCACCTCCATCACTGCACTCCCATCTCCCGCCATGTCCACTGTCCTCTTGTGCTGGCTGTGGTGGGGTTAAAGCACAAAAACTTTGAATTTTTGGCTCACAGAACGAGGTGGCACCAGGGCAGTTCAGTGCTCAGACACTCAGCAGCTGAGTCAGGGAGGCAAAAGTTCAAAGAAGGGCAACATCTACAATCAGAAACATGTTTTGGGCCTGAGGACTAGAGGAGTTAAAAATAGGGACATGTGGGCTTAATTACAGAACAAAGGGAAGAAGGGGCTAGAAAAAGGAACGATTTTGGGAAATTAGGAACAGTTGATGGAGCAGAGTGCTGCAAACAACCTCAGACAGTGCTCCTGCTTTCCCTGCACAGGAGATCCAAGTCATGTCACAGATGACCCGAGCTCTGCGTGGGCATAAAATGTATGGGGGGAGGCAAAAAACTTGAGATGTGCAGCTGACAAGATGATTCTTGCATGGAAAGAATGAGAGTTAACTCCATCCTTGCAGAAACTGTGTAGACACAAAAGCTGTAAGAGCCTTTAAACCCACAAAATACAAAACCTGCCTGATTTATCTTTTTGAGCAGGTGATCAAAGTCCTCTTCCTCACACCCTCACAGCCTTGCTCCCCTGTAGACTGAGTGGATTCTCCTCTTCAATTTCCTCAGCTCAAGGAAATATTTTTTTGAGCAATAAAACTCTGAAGATATTCACCTTCAAATGTATTGGCTCTTTTTGAATATTATATTTAACTGGGGATGTAACAACTATTTCTAGGCATTAAAACTCCCATCAAGGCATTAATAAATTGGTGGCAGTTGTGCTACAATTTGAAAACGGCCTAATGGCGTAACACTGGAGGCAAACTTCATTTTGAATTGGGCCTAACCCTGTCTTAGCCCTGGGATTTCTTGACCCAGTTCTGTTTGCCTGTTTTGAACAGGCTCTGTGCTTGTACAGATGGCAGGAGATTGTCTCAGCTCCGAGGCAAAGAAGAAACCTACCACAGCAGGGCAGTGGCCAAAGCAAGCATGGAAATTACTGGATCAGTGTATTTGACTGCTGCTTTTCTTTCTTCTTGCTCTGATTCCAGCAGGGATGTTTAAACATGCCTGGCTCTGTCCAGTGAGAAATCCAGCTGGACTTGGACTTCACATTTGCCAGCAGCACTTGGGAGTAAGTGCAGTGGCTTCCTGGCTGTGTCTTATTTTGCAGTGTTGAAGCAGCATTTTCAAACATCATCTTTTTGCTCCAGCATTTATAGTTCAAGCTTCTGTGATCCTGGAAATAGATTAAGTGAGGATCTTATGCAGTATTGCTTCTTCCCATTAAAATCTGCCCTGCACAAGCCAGAGAAATGCCATGGTAAATTCATACAGGGATCCCTTATGACAGAAATCTCATTGTGTCATGAAACTGATGAAGAAGCAACAAAAAAAGTGGGTGAACTGTTTTGGTGATGGTTTATGATGATGATGCAGAACAAATGGAACTGATTTTCCCTCCCAGCACATTTGATAAACGTAAGAACTTCCCCCTCAGAACACAAATATCAGCCAACCTTGAGGACTTGCAGTCCTGAACACACCCTGTCCCATACAGAATAAAAACCTACACTTGTTACCCAACCATGCAACAGCTTGTGGGTTTTGTCAGAATTGTTCTTGGACACGATATCTCATCCAGCACTGATAATTTATAGTGATTTTATCCCTGAAACGTGTTTGCTTTTCTGCTTTGAGCAGCTCAGACATGGCAGGGATCAGTACTTTGAAGGAATCTGAGGATATTTGTTTTGGATCATGTTTTCTGGAAGACAGCAAAGACAAAAAACACTTTTTTTTTTTTTTTTTAAAGCTCTCTGACTCAGCAATCTCAGAAATCATAAGAGCCACTGAGACCTATTGCAATGGCGATTTTTCTTTTTAATCTACCTGAATTTTATATGATCATTGTTATCTGTATGATATTCCTGACATATAGAATGGGTGAAAGATAAAGAAAAAAAAATCTGTATTTGAACTAACAGGATAATGATCATCTTTCCTCTAAATAATAAACCTCACTTGGTTTATTTGACCCAAAAAACAAACAAGGGCATGAGAAAACATTCTTTTGGGTCCAAAGGGTCTCCATGGGCAATCCGATTTGCTTTTACACCCATCTGTATCTTGGATGCTACCAATGCCTATAAGAAAATGACATTTTCTCCCAAGATGCATCCATCCACTCTAGGATCTCTATGCTGCAGGAATTATTTCTGGTCACAAAAAATTGGGAGAATTTAGAGTGTAGCATATAAATTGTCTTCTGTGGACATTAGAGACTGGTAGGCAACAGCTTGAAAATAGCATTTTCTAATTCCAAAGGAATATTTGAAATAAACTTTCCTCTTTCTCCCTAGAGGCATTACTGAAATGACAATTTCTTTCCATTTCCAAGCAAAGAATGTTTCCAAAAATATTTTCTTGCTTAACCCCAACATGCTGCTAAGACATAAAATTGTAAATGTTTATTTTCTGCAACTCCCAGAGTTTTATTTCTCCTTCTTTTATGTAGGCCTGTTTTGCAAAGCTTGAACTCCAGTGCCTAAATGTGGAAAGGCTGATAATTTACACTGGAACCAGCATTTGGGGAACTTGTATATCTGGAGAGCTGGTTTGAATAGAAATTGTAAAAATGCACTAAAGAGGAAAATTGACTGCCAAAATTAGACTGGCACACTTCAGGATTTTAAAGGCCAAGCTTACTGCAGGATGGCCTGATTAGCTCTGTCTAAATTCATTACTGAAGTGCAGTTAAGGTTGGTGATCTTGAAAACTCTGGAAGATGAAACGTGCAGCAAACATTTGAATGCACAGATTCCAGCTTTAGGGTATTCTTTTGCAATACAGAGTGTGCTAAGTGTTGGAAAGCACTGCACATGTTCAGACAATGCTCTGCTAGGAGGGTGGCTGAATATTCTCTTCAGTTTGACCTCGGGGCTCTGCTCTTGGCTGAAGTTTTTCTCTTCCCCCAGCAGTTGTGGGGCTCAACTTTGCTTCAGTGGGAACATATTCAGTAGCAAGCTGCGAGTTTTCCTCCCTGTTCCTCCAACACATTTTGGAATTTCAGTTCAGTCCTTTATAACAAGGTTTCCAAAAAAGTTTGATGTCCAGGCATGTCAACCAAAATGCTGTTTCTGGTACTACCTTGGAGGGCTGGATGGGAGCTGATGGTGAAGGAAGGAAGCGCTCAAGATCCCAGCCTGAATCCAGTGACCCACAGAACTGTAGGAGAGTGAAGCCTTCTGCTTCCTCAGATATTATTTACAGGAGCAGGGAGTGACAAGACAGGGAAGGAGGTGGCTTTGCACTGACAGAAGACATGTTTTGATGGGATTTTGGGAAGGAATTGCTCCCTGGGAGGGTGGGCAGGTCCTGGCACAGTCTGCCCCTGCATCCCTGGAAGTGTTTAAAGCCAGGCTGGACACTGGGGTTTGGAGCAATTTGAGGCACTGGAAGCTGTCCCTGCCCATGGCAGGGGTGGGCACTGGATGGGCTCTAAGGTCCCTTCCCAAGCAAACCATTCTGGGAATCTGTGATTCTCCATCTGCCCCTAACCTCCATCAGAAAACCCCTTCCAGAAATGCATATCTGACTGTGCTCTCCAGGTGTGCTGCTTCAAGCAAGGAGAGGTTTGCATTTGCTAAAAGCCAGCTTATCCAGTTTTTACCCAAATTCTCCATTTAATCACAAGATGTCATGCACAAATCCACTCACAGGAGAAAATCCAGAATGCACAGTTTCAATTTTCCCTTGCACATTTTGTGGATCCATTCCCGGCCTTGCTAGGAAAAGAAACCCTTTGAGCTAAAGAGGGCAGTAATAGAAATTCCGTGCTCACACATGCTGGGGTTTCATTTCAGTGACATCATTTATCAGATTGACTTTGCCAAAGGGAAGAAGTTCACATTGTAGGATTCAAAAGCAGCATGGATGGAATAGGTTAGAAATAGGATGGAATGGGTTAGAAAGGCCTCAGGTTTCAAAAGGACATGCCAGACGTGGGCCTTCAGTCTACTCATTCCTGGAGATTTGCATTTGTAACCAAAACTTTCTTCTTTTCAACCTTGAAAAGCACTTAGAAAATGAAAACACATTCCAGACAGTAAAAAAAGGCTGTGCTAAAAAAGCTCGTATTATTTTTTGGAAAGACATGAAGAGAATTTAGGGGGATTTCATGCAGATTCTCTAGTGAAAAGGCATGCCAGATAAAAAGCCTAATCACTTCAACTCTCTGGAAGACAAAAGGACTGGCACACTTTGTGTATGTCAACTTACAGAAATCCTAAAACTCCGTAGAAGGGTTCTTGTAACTTAATACACTATGCAGCCTCTTTTTTAGTTCCCAGCAGACACTTTCTAATATTAATTTTCTTTTTTCACCCTGCTTGTATAACAAAAGCTGGACAAATGTCAGTGACTCAAACACACAAACACAGGTGACTAATCTAGCTAAGCCTTGGAAATAACTGTGTGAATATAAAATAAACCAGTTGAGCTAATCCAGGAATGAAGATCTCCAACCAGCAGAGAGGAATTCTATTCCTGCTCCAAGCACTGAATGAATGGAAAGAAAAGAAAAGTGGCATGTGAGGATCTCCTTTTCCCTTCTGCTCTGAGCTGGTGTTACATTTCTCTCTGATTGTGTGTCCCTGATGGTTTTGTGCCCTTCTGTGCACCCTCTCAGACAGCTTGTTCTGCAGTGTGACAGCAGGAAGAGCAGGTGAGCAGAGCAGAGGGTGAAAGGGAAAGCTGGCCAGAGAGCAGCAGATGTCCCTAAAAGGCTCATTTAGACACCAGAAATAAGGAATCCCATAGGATTCTCTGCTGATTGTCTCTAGAAATTACCAAAAATGTTGTTTTCTACTCTAAAAAACTGTGTTAGAAAATCGAACATTGAGAAATCAGCCAACTCTAACATTCAGCAGGGATGGGACAGGGTCACATTTCTCCATCCAGACATTTTTGCCTCGTGCAAATTGTCACCATGTGGTGAAGTCCTCTTACAAAACAATTGTTTTCCTAGATCACAGCAAATCTTCCTGCAGAGCTCTTGTTTTTATTCTGGCTGTAGGAAGGACCCTGATAATGGGTGTGGAGGGTTCCTTCCCCTCCAGGACTCACTTTCAGCCTCTGGCAATCTGTAGCTGAGAAATATTCTAACACTCCATGAATGTTCTTATGCTTAAAGACCTTCAGTGAGCTCTTAATTCCAGGTTTTTACCCAGCTGCTTTCTGAATCCATAGAAACTCTCAGGATCCACAAAGAATTCCCAAGGTCGACAAGGAAATATATGAAGAAATGTAAATGATTTTTTTCTTGATTTTTTTTTTTAATTTGAGGAGGGAGATGAGCACAGAGCAGTCATGTCTATTCTTTACCTCTCCTTTTTGTACTTCTGTGAGTTTTTGCCAACTCTTCTGGGTTTGGACTCCACACAGACAAGAGGAGCTTTTTCCATACTGATGAAAACATAGAAGGGAAAATTGGTATAGTTCTTCTGATGGGAAAATGAAGATCAAGAATGCTGTTAAATTATAATATAGGCCTAGGAGAAAATAGAAGATGATGGAAAATACTGACAGCCTAGCTGGCTTTTAATGAAGGATAACATTTTCCATTACAGGAAACATAAAGAACTGGAAAACGTTTTGAAGAGCTATCATTTAAAGTTTTGGGTTTTAGTGGGAATTATCCCTGCTCAAATTGTATTCATGATACAGTCTCATAAATATGGAAACATAAGTTGCCTTTAAAGTTTTGGCCTTTCTTCAGCATGTATTTTTAAAAATCCTTTTATATTGTATTAAATTTTTGTTTGCTTTGAAGAGAAAAGCATGCTCCTCTCTGTGTTTCCATTCCCCTCCCAGTTTTCTTCTTTTAATGAGATGTTTGACTCAAATATCATCCTTCATGTTACCCTCCTAAATTTTTATGTTCTCTCTGTTCTTGTTCCTGGCAACATCATAGTCTGCCTTCTCCCTTTGTAGAGCTAAATGGTTTTCTTAAACCCCAAAATTCTCAAAGCAACACCTGAAATGTTGCTTCTGTCACCTCTTGAGGATAAATTCTTTTTAATTTGTATCACTTTAGTTTTATTCAATTATTTCCTGATTGCCCAATGTAATTTAGGCTGTTCTTCTGCTGTGTCCCTTCACAGATAAAAATATTAAAGTAACAAAATCCCACTGAGCCATTTATCAATAAATCTGCTTAAAAAAGAAGTGTCCTTTAAAGAAAATGAAAATGGGTTGCACTTGTCCAAAGTGGATAAAGAGGGTTCAGATGCTCTGACCTAATTCCAATTTAGCTACCAAATAAATGTAGGTGTGTTTTCTGAGGAATACACCTTGTTAGATAGGTTTCTTTGTGATGAAATTAAGCTTCTGTGATTAAAGGGGATAATTTGTGGACCATTGAAGAAGCATTTTGAGCTATATCTTAGCAGCTTAAAGCACTGAGAAATTCAAATTCCTTAACTTGCTATCAAAGCCATGGTAAGAGGAAGATAAGGTAAAAATGACTAAAATAGACCACCAAAACAACTTCATTTTCTGTGATTGTTGAAATTGAATTTAACAATGTTTTTCAAAAGCTGATCCTTAGTTCCTCTTGAGAAGGTGGAATTTACACTTATGTTATTTAAATCAAATTATTGCCACCAAAGCAGGTGGAGGTCCATTGAATGTGGATGTAAAGTTCACTGTGTAATTGAGTCATGAAAAATGAGGTGTTTTGGGGTTTTTTTGTCTACCTGAAAGCTCTGTAGCTCTATCAGCAAACTGCTTCTCCCAGTGCTATCCAAATTCTGGGTGACTCCTTTGTTCTGTTTTTCTAGAATTTCATTACTTGGGGAATATTTGCTGTCTTACTGCAACCTTTATTGTTATTTACACAGCCCAGCAGATAACTGTGCAGAGATCTGGGGCTGGTTGGAAGCTGAGCCAGCAATGCCATGGGATCCAGGGAATATTCCAGTCCTGGGTGACTGGGAGCAGTCTGATTTAGTGGCAATTTGCCAGGGCTGGCTCTGGAGCCCTCACAACAGCAAGAATTATGTTTGATTGAGCCTTTTGATCATGGAGAAATCATTGTCCCACAGCACACCAGGGCTGTACAAACCCCTCCTCAAAAGCTTGCTGTAAATTTGATTTAAGACAGGCAAACTCCAAAGCTTCCACACAAAATCCATGGCCTCCATATCTGGCCCTCCTCTCTCACCCACCCCAGCTCAAATGTGAAAATACATGTCCCTGTTACCCTCAATCTTGTCATAATTATTATGTCTTTCAAAAGATAAAACTTACATAACCTACACAGGCTCATTAGGACCAAAAGTTCATTCTTGGCAGAGCAGAATTACCTGTAGGTGTTTCAGAGCATGAAAAAGAAACATTCAATTACCTGTCAGATTCAAAGGTATTTCAGGTAAGACTCCAATTTGCCTGAAATTTGCTCACTAAAAATTGAGGAATGTTGTCACCCCACTCTGAGCACAGTTAATGCTGATAAAAAGTCATTGCTGAAAACTGAGCCATTACTGTGTCTTGTTTGTAAGGTGGGAAGAATTGACAAAGTTAAGTACTGTAGAAAGTTCTTGCTTCTTTTTCTTACAAGTCACCAAAGTGCACAAGTATTTCAAACAGCTTGACATCTGTATTACATAAGCAGAAAGCAATTCAGCTGCTTGGAGAATATAAAAAACAACTTTGACCTTACACTGGAGTCATGCTTCAAAAGACTGATTATTCATACGAAGAAAAATTGCTCAAAAACAACTGCTTGGAAATATTCTCAGCAAGAAAATAGATTGATTGTTCTGAGGCAATAATATAATTATGCTATAACAAATTGCATTTTTTTTTTTTTTACTCCTAAGGCTTTTTCTTTTTTCACAATAAGTGCTTCATCTTCTAGTATTTGAAATATTTTATCTTTCAAAATGTTTCCCTTGTTTGCTCAGTGTATTTTTTAGCTTGCTTGAATGTAACTCTTCAAGAAATTTGAGAATTGCTGCTAATGGGAGAATTTCAGGCCATGTTGCCCCTCATTAATTGTGACCCCATTGTGGCCAAAAACCATAACAGTGTAGGGCTAAAGATGTATTGTATTGGTAGAAAATACTGTTAGAGTGTTTTAGGTTTAATACAATTACAGGAAAAGTAAATTGTGATTTTGTAAATCTTCAATGTATTCTTGACATAACACTAAATTACATAAATTCTGGACTTACTTTAGAGTAGTGCTTATTTTCAGGTAATATTTCTCTCTGGAGGAGGAGGTACAGTCATCTGGCTGAGGGGGCTGAATGGAAATTCTGGAATTCTGGGTTCAATTCCCAACACTGCTCCTGGTTTCCCCCACGGTGCTGAGTCAGGAACTCAGGCCCCATCCCTGAAATCTCTATTGCAGATCCCCAATGTGAGATTTGAGGATTTCACCAGCTCAGATCAAAAGCTGGCTCAGTGTTAAAGAGTGAGGCCATTTCTCCTTGGCTTTCCTCTGATACTTGTGGATTTCAGTTCTTTCCACCCATTCCCCTCCTGCCCCTGGAATTCGTTAAATCCAAATCCAGGACTGGGCTTCTCCAAGCAAACTGAGGTGTCTGAGCCTTGCCAGTGCCCTTAGAGCAGCACATCCCCCACAGTGTGCTTGGTTCTTACAGCACATCCAAATAAACTGGGCGTCAGAACCTCCAGAAGAATCATAAAGTTTGGAGAGCACCCCCAAGGTCGTCGAATCCAACCACAAACCCACGTCTCTCAGCACCACATCTACAAGTTTTTAGCACACTTCTAGGGATGGTGATTCAACAACTCCCCTGGACAGCTCCTTCCAGTGTTTGACAATCCTTTCTGTGAGGAATTTTGTCCTAATCTCCACTCCAAACCTGGCCCTGGCACAGCTCGAGGACTTTCCATCTTTTCCTGTCCCTGCTCCCCCCAGCTGTCCCCTCCTGTCAGGAGCTGTGCAGAACCACAAGGTTCCCCCTGAGCCTCCTTTTCTCCAGGCTGAGCCCCATTCCAGCTCCCTCAGCCTCTCCTGGTGCTCCAGACCCTTCCCAGCTCCATTCCCTGGACATTCTCCAGCCCCTCCATGTCCTTCTGGAGTGAGGGCCCAGAATACGACACAGGATTTGTGCCCAGCACAGGGGACAATCAGTGCCTTGCTCCTGCTGCCCCACCATTCCTGATTCCAGCCAAATTTCCATTGGCCTTCCTGGCTCACAGCAATTTATTCAGTCAATAAGTAAATCTTGTCACTTAGGTTACAGGATGTGGTTCATGCCCAAGTATTGGAGTTCAATTTCTCTTCAAACCCCCTTTACAGCAGTCCAAATTCTCTCCCAGCAGTGTTATTTTTGCATAGTTTATTAAAGAAATTGAACTAAAAGGTTGCTGTGCCTTCCACGTGAGAGGTTTCTGGAGAAAACCAGAGTTTTCTCTAAGTTATCTGTAGTTCACCTCAGTGAAACCATTTCAAACAAGTGATCTGGTCACAGAGCTCTAGACAGTAACATGACATGACATTAAACCAATTTTAAAAGGTAATTCATTTAGTGCTTCTGATGTGCATCCCGATTTTATCACTACAGAATCACAGTGCAGTGAGCTGCTTCTTGCCAAGCATGAGCTATTCTTTTTCCACCTTACATTTTTCAAATAGTTTCTAAACCAAGGGAAGGAATTTCACACCACCAATCAAAATAAGCCACTCAGCAGAAAAGTTTCAATTTCCAGCTCTTAATAAATTGCACAGATTTAAATCCGATTCACGAATTCCACAGAAGTTATGCATTTATGTTCTCAATTTCCATAACAGAAGTTGCAACTCTATAGGAAAATCTGAACTCTCTAATAGTTACCTGCCGAACTCAATTTTGGGCAGAAGTCATTTGTTTATGTCTGCTGGCCCCTCACTGGAGAAATGTTAAGCATGGTAAAAAATTAACATAAACTTCAGCTCATTCACTTTTGAGCCTGATAAGTAAAATAATCAATTTCCTTCTTTAAATTCACTGCTGATTTCTATTTATTACACAGCATATCTTAGTGCTAATAGAGGCCAAGCAAAGGCCATTAAAAATATCAGTGTAGTAATTTACAGCAGAATTGTGGGGCTGTGAATCTCCTTGAAATCTTCCCTCCAGCACTACCCTAGAGTTGCTGTAAGGTGCTGCCAGTGATCACCAGCCCATTTTCCAGCCTTGACTACCAAAATTCTGCATTCTGCTGAGCACTGCTGCTCCTCACTGCTGGGACCTTCTCCCCAGAGCCAAAAGGAAGCTGCTCCAAGAGTTTATTTTTTGCCAGGGATGCTGCAAGCAGAGCCCCACCCTTCCCCAGTGCTGAGCAGGGGGTGAGGAATGCCAGGGATTCATTCCACAGCTGAGGGCTCTGAGTTCACAGCAGTCATGTCCCCAAACTGGCTTCCTATCAGACTTTAGAATAAAGCACTGCACTTCTCCTCAATCCTAACTTGGCCAGAAGGGACTTCTTTATTTCAAAACATTTAGAAAACAAAATATGTGTATGTGTGGGTGGAAATACTGGAAAAAAACCAAAACATCTGTGACCTGATACCTGTGTGTCAGGAGTGATTGGTGGCACTGAGGGTGCAAAAACACATCTAACAATTAATTCAGCACGAGCATCACATTGGCTTTGTCTTCTGTTGATTATAAATGCTGCCTGATTGCTTTTAATCCAAAAGTCATAAATTTGTCTTGACTGCTTAATCTCATCTGTAAATGGAGCTCTTTGGTTTCATCAGCCCCCGATTTATTGCATTTTTGAGATAAAACAGCCAGTGTTTGATACTGTTTGGTTTTAGTGTGCTGCATCTTTTTCAATTTCTACTTTTACTATGTTTCTGTATACTGAAATTCCTTCTGCAGATAAATTAAAGCCAGTACGATATTTAAAGTTGGAAATCTATTTTTTGCTTTTAATTTTTTTCTTTTCCCCCTACCAGTTTTTCCACTGCATACACTATCAAAGACATTTCAGATGGTGCAGCATTACCTGAACCTCAAAATCTGTTTAAACTCTCACTTTGCACTTCTATAGGCCAAATCCAACATTTTGCTCTGCCAGAAAATGCCAGGTGGTAACAGAATAATTTTAGGTACTTTTTTAGCTGTGCACCAGATGGTGATAATACAAGTAATAATATCAAACAAGTATTAGCTTGTTTCTAACCCCTGCCTCCACATGCTACAGATACAAAAGGTCATTTCTATGAAGCACTCACCATGTGCTGTGCAAAATATAACAGAAATTCCAGCCAAACTAGTCCCTGGAGTGTCCAGAAAGCATCCTGGCGGAAATTCCCCAATGACTGTGGAAAATCCAAGAGGAAAAAAAAAAAAAACCCACCAAAACTATTACCAGTTTTTTGTGATTGTGATTTGAAATGAACCATGTCAAGCAAGTACTTCATTATGTCAGTGCATCACTCTTTCAAACATGATTAAAGCAATTAAAGGCTGTCTTTATTTAAAGCTTACCTGGCTAGAAGGGTATTTGATGTGAAAAGAAATAAACCAAAACTATGCAAGCAATGATCTAAAATTAAAACCAAATTATTTCTCCCTTTGCCTTCCATTAAAAGGAGTGGTTAGAGCTTTCTACTTCCCATGGAAATAGGTAAAACAGAGGTGCCTTCTGCCTTAATTTCCCCATGCACATTTCCAGATCCTGACATCTTCTTTCCTTCAGCAAAATCAGCAAATCTGAATTTCTGGCATGTCCAAGCCGTATTGCAAGTCTTAAGAAAGAATTCTGGACTTCCTCAGAAACTGTATTGGAATAAAGCAACCCAAATTGCAATGTCAGATTGCTTTCTGTTTAATTTGAATACGAGAGTGATCCGTGCCAAATGCTCCAGAGAAATATTTCCTTGTTCAGCCCCCTCTTGCTTCCCCCTCAGCTCCTCCTCCAGGCTTCCTCAGATCATTTCCAGTTTGCTTTTAATGGAAATTCCTTCTGACCCCAATCTTCTGCCTGATGAATTCAACCTATAGCATGTATCAATCATACAAGTCTTTAATCCAATTTATGGGGGGCTGGGAAGAACAGCGAGAAGCAAATTCATGGAGATCTGTGGAATCAGGGCAGTGTGCTCAAAAGCCACCCCCAAAAGTGTGAAATTAAGCAGCCTTCTGACTCTGGGAGCTGAGAAACTTTTTGAGATCTTGCTGCTTCATCCCTGAGTTGGAGGTGATGCTCAGGACCTTTTAGACTCATTAAATTGTGGGTTATTGTGCTTCCAAGGGGTGCATGTCAAGGTCTCTGAAGCATTCAAGGCCTCTGGCTGATCTCTCCTTGTGAATGCATAGTTTGCATGCCTGCCTGCAGGAGAAGTCCTCCTTCCTGACCTCTGTCCCAGCCATGAAGTTGGCCAGCCAGCCATCAGCACCATCTTGGGCTGCTGGCATCTCCAAACCTCTCTGTTCTGTCAGGACACAGAAATGGGAAAAGCAAACATTGAATAATCCAGCAGGCAGCACCTAAAAATCACTCTCTGAATCTGAAAATTACTTTGACCTACAGAGCTGTTAATGCCCTGTCCCACAGCTTCCGTATGTAAAACCTCACATATTTCAAAATAATCAGAGGTTAATTATATCTCTAATTGGCATTTTGCACTCCTAGTCATCTAAGCCCATTTATCTCTGCTGTCACAGCTTTTATAGGCGGAGTAAGAAATTCTTACAGAATTCCAGGATGGGTCAGGCTGGAAGGGACCACAGTGGGTCACTGGTGCCACCTCCCTGCTCAGGGAGGGTCATCCCAGGGCACAGGACAGTGTTAGATGGTTCTGGATCATCCCCAGGGAGGAGACCCCACACCTCTCTGCTCTCTGCTCAGGGCTGGACCCTGCTCTGCCCCTCCCTTCAAAACTTTCCCCAACAATTCCACTGATTTCCTCACTCTTGATTTATTCGATCACCAGGAGCTGATTGTTCTTGAGAAAAGAAAAATACCTTTCAAGCTGATGACTGAGGCAAACTCCAAATTCCCACTTTTATGAGATGTAACTCAGAAAACTGCCAGGTTTCTTGTTAAAATGAAGTACTTTCATTTTCCCTCTCTCCACCTGCTCATAATCATGTGATTCTTTAAAATTGAAGTGGAAAGGATTTGTTTTCAAAGCAAGTAAAGGGCTAGCTATAGCAGCATCCTTCAGTAGCAGCTTCAGCACACCCCCTCCCCGGGGAACATTCTATCTGGAATATTGCTTTATTCCAGAATAATCAGTGTGCTTTCAAAGGAAAGTAATTCTTCTTTGGAGGAATAAGGGATGGGGGGAGGGAGTCCAAGCCACTTTCACTCTGGGTTAGAATTCCACACCAGCTGTTCCTTGCTCTCAACAGAGAAAAGAAGCCTGGACAGAAATGTGCTTTTCTGGGACTCTGAGCGGACAAGGCCTTACCATTAAAGAAGCTGGATAAGAAGTTAAAAATGAAATACATTGCCCTCATACAAAGACTTCTCAGCAGCAGCAGCTCTTGTCCAAAATAACAACCATTACTTTAGCAAAAATCCTGAACCATAAGATCAACTCCAAACATCTTTGGAAAAGGAATACATGTATTATTTAAGGCTTGGATAACACACCAGTGCTTAATTTAAGCCAGTGTGAGTTTCTGAAGAGTGTGCAAGAGATGCTCACAAAATTAAAAGTTAAAGCACTTTCCTCTCTGTTAGTTTGGAACTGAATCCATGACCACAGCTGTTTCAGAAAAAACATTGACTTTAGTTAAAAATGTACACTAACATTTTGGTAAATGTAATGATGTAGAAAGTTTTCAGGAAAATTTATTCTCCATGTTTTTCCTTCACACTAAAAGTTGGAGTGAAAAGATCCCCAAAAACTCCAAACCTTTAAATGCATGAAAAATGCTTCTGTGAAAATCCTTGATTGATTTCATGAAGGAAGTAAAATTTACAGATGTACTGCAAGAAGCCTCGCTGCTGTGCAAGAACAAGGCTTGAAGGAAATGGTTCCTCAGAGATAATTTCTCACCCTTCTTGATTCATTGGTGACTTTGAAACTCAAACCTGCTTTTGGCATTATCCTACTGTGGAGACTGATTGTCATGGGTTCCCATTATTCATCCAGGTTAAATTTCAGTGAGTGGTAAAACAATCTCTCTGGTGACAGTCTGTTCTCTCCAGGAGCAAGGAGCCTGCTCAGACACGGAGATGTCCAGGGAAACACCACAGTTAATCAGCAGGAGCAGGGAACTAATCGGATTATATTGTCTGATCCTATTTTCCAGTCACAAGAAATTGTGATGCAAAGAAAACCAGAGCACATGTTCTAATTAATACACTTGGAATTTTTTCTGGAAGGCACTGCAGCAGGGCTAAACATGACAAGATACAAAATAATCTAGAGTTCAAGGACTTGCATAAAATATAAGAAATTTATCAGGATTTTATTGTGGAAACATCTGTAGCATTTTATTCCCAGCACTCTCCTTTTTTTATTGGATGGAAAAAGATGTTGGTTGTGATGATGGTAAGGGAGAAGGAAATGAAAAATGGAAGGAGAACCTTTTAAGATCTTTAATATCCTACCCTGGTTTCAAACTCAGTATTAACTGCATAGAGCCATAAAGAGGGATGAGAGTCAAACAGCAAATGTAGGAATTTTGGACACTCCTGCTAATATAAGACCTACAGTACCTGGTGCCTCCTTGGGTGCTGCTGAATATTTTCTTGGACAGGTGAATTGTGATTTTTAGTTGCCTCTTCTGCTCTTCTCTGCTCTGCTTGTGCTTTGCTTTGCTGTGTCTTAGGAAAGAAAAATCACGATGTCTCAAAGAGAGAACATAATTCAGTAAATGAAATAATCTGCAAGTCATTATTAATAAATCTCTATTGAACTACAATTCATAGAGGTACTAATATGTGAAGATAGAAATAGTGCCTCTCACTCAGGAATCTACAGTTCAAGTAAAAGGCCAAGGAGCTGGATTTTCACCTGGAGTTTTAAGTGGCACATGTAGAAAAAGCAGCTGGAGAAGCACCATGATCACCCCTGATTTCATAGGCTCCAAAAAGCTGAGGGCTCATTGTTTTCTTCCACCATTTAAGTGTGGCACAACATTAATGGAATAGGAATTTACAGCCCTGTAATAGTTTACAGCTTCTAAATTGAACCTCCTGACTTTGCCTCAGCATATGCCTGTCAGTGGCAGGATTTGAATGACAAGTTCTATTCTATTAATTTTTTTTCAGTGTAGAATGTGAAAGTGCTGTAAGTGACATTTTAGGGCAGGTTCCACCAGTTTAGCAAAAATTGAAGAAACAGAGACTGAATAATGTTGGGAGGAAAAGCCAGAGGAAATCCAGATGGACCTTTTACATCCTCAGTTTGATATAAAAATTGTTGAGAGAGTGGGGGATTACACAGTGACACCTGTACAATATAATATGTAAGGTACTGATAAGTTATGAAAGAGCTGGTTCTGAATGACTTTCTTAAGTTTTCCCTTAAAGAGGTCTGTATTTTGTTACTGCAAAGGGGAAGGTGGGGACAGCTTTATGTATGCTCTTTTGCCATGTGTATCCCCTGCTTAACTCTTTCTTGAAACACAGGCCAGGTGCCAGAGCTTTTCAGGAAGCATTAGGTGAAATTTAATGTCTCCCGAGTTTTCACACGGTGTTAAATAGTTCCTGACGGGTTTCCAAAGAGGGACTATCAAACAATTCTTAAATAAACATGCTTTGAGCACCACAGAGCACACACTGTAGGCAGTAGAGAAGAAAACAAGCAGTATCTGCTCTAACAAAAAGGAGAGCCTGGGCCAGAGGAAAAACTTGTTCCATTCAAGCAGGGAAGTGGAAATAAGAGTCTGTGGTACAGGTTGTTTTCCCCCTTCTTTCTGCTCCTTCTGCCTCATCCTTCAGTGTCCTTGTGAGAGCTTCTGGAGGAAAATGAGCCCACCAGGCTGTTTAGAGAGAAAGGCTGAGAGAATTGGGATTGTTCAGCCTGGAGAAGAGAAGCTTTGGGGTGAGCTCATTGTGGCCTTCAGTACCTGAAAGGAAACCTGCAAGAAAGATGAGGAGAGACTCTTCAGTCTCTGGAGTGACAGGACAAGCAGGAATGGCTTCAAATATACAGACAGTAGGTTTGGATTGGATATTAGGAAGAAATTCTTCCCTGTGAGGGCGGTGAGGCCCTGGCACAAGGTGTCCAGAGAAGCTGTGGCTGCCCCTGGAAGTGCTCAGGGCCAGGCTGGATGCAGCAATAAGAACCTGGTGTAAAGAAAAGTGACCCTGCCCATGGCACGAGGGTTGGAACTGTGTAATCCTCAATCCCTTTCAACCAGAACACTTCTGTGATTATCTGATTCCTTGTACAAGCACGGAGCAAAACTCCCAGCTCTCTTCATTAGGAGCCAAATCAGAACAGAAGCTCAGAAACAAACAGTATGTTCATCACACAGCCTTAAACTTTCCCAAGAGCTCCTGGCCCTGGGAGAATCCAGTCGACAAAGCAGCAATTCTGCACATTTGCAGTTCCTCAGGGATCAATTAAGAGACTATTATACTCTTTACTGCTGCTGCAAGATGAAAACAGCCAGCATCTCCAAGGGAACTTCTTGTAAAACCCAAATTGAGCTTAATGAGAAAAGACTTTTGACAAATGCTGTTAGATGTGAGATGCATTTAGCACTTGTCAGGAGCTGTATTCCTGACTTAATGAATTTATAAGTTAAGTCATGCTCCAGTGTTGATGTGAAGGAGACTGAGATCAGTGGCTTGGACAAGGCTTGAGGGCACTGGGTACAATGAGCAGGCCACATTAATGGGATTCCCATTAACCTTCGTTAAATATATGAAGATCAACAGCCATAGCCTGGGTCGAGTTGAATTTTAAAGCAGCTTTTTTCTCTTGAATATATGAGAATACACAATTCTTTTGGAAAAGAAAAAAAAGATCAAAGTATAGATAGAACTGAGGACAAGCCTTAGAAGAATTTCTCGTGAAGAATAACCAGCAGTCAGTTTGCTCATTTAGGGGTACATTTGTCACCAAGCAGGGCAGTCTGTGATCCTTCCTGTGAACTCCAATATCAGTGAATTTTGAGGGAATTGTGTGAATCTGAAGGACACTGTGCAGTCACTAAATCAGGATGCTGTCAGCTCTGTCTGAATTTCCCCATTTGTGCTCCATTCAACCCAAAAAGGTGGGTAGGGAGAAGGAGGAGGTGACAACTGTCTCATCCTACAGCTGCTGTGGTCCTGGCTCTGAGGCAGGCATCAAACTCCACTGCAGATCTGTCAAATCCTCCTGAAAGAGCTGTCAAGCTTTGCCATCTTTCAAAACAGAGGAGGTGCATTGTGCCCACATCCTTGTGCTGCCACATCTTTAGCACAAATTTGTAAGTGCAACCAAAGTAAAGAGCAGCTGCATCTTAAGAGATTTGAGGGGCAAGTGTTTAGCACAGCTGGAAAAACCTTTACCCCTCTCTAACACAGACACAAGCAACAGAAAGCTGAATTAAAAACACCACATGATTTTTTTCCACTGCATGGGAGGATTTTTTCATTTCCAAAGCACAAAGGGGTATCTGGGCCCTTCTGTGTCCAGAGCAAGGTGCAATTCCCACTGTCCCTGGTACAAAGAGGGCTCCTGCCCAGCCAGCTCTGAAACAGAGGCGTTAAAAGATTCAGAGGCATTAATAAAGCTGCTCTGTCTGCACATTTAAAAGTTATATCCAAAGGACGTATTTTTTTTTTCCCTCTGTTTTTCTCTGTGCTCAAACACATCCAGTTTCTCTCCTATCTCAGCAGTCAAATGTGTTTGTGTGCCCAACTTCCATGGCAGGCAGGACAAAGGGGATGTTATAAACCCAGTCCCAGGCAGCCCTTGCTCACAGGCCTCACACCTATATTTCTTCCATAAATTCCAGTCAAATCTCTATTCTGAGAGGCAACTGCTGAGCTGGCTGCTGGCCCTGGAAACCACAATTTCAAATAAAATACAATAGAGGAGAAAAGAAAACTACTTTTCTTCTTAAGGACAACAAAACAAAGCTAACTACTTCTGGGGAAAAAAAGCAAACAGAAAAACCAAGGGGAAGGATATTAGGCAATGGCAATAAAAATGGGTTCAAATTTAACCCAGAGTGAGAAAACACTTCTTCAAAAATGTTCCTATTTGAAGTTCAATGGGACAAGAGCCTCAATGAAGAGGGAGAGCTCTTTAAAGGTAATGGACCCCTGACTATTTCTTCCACAGGTGAATCAATGTCTGTTTTCAGGACAATTCCCTCTCTACCTGTGAGCTGTAGTGAGGTGAGCAAATCCTTCTCCTGTAGCTTCTCCTTCCCAGCCACATGTTTTGATTGATTTAGCAGCCACCTGGCTTAAGAGGCAGAAATAGAATGAGAAACATGTAATCAATATGACAGGAAATGCTCCAAGTGTGCTTGGAAATTGCAGGATTACATTAACATGTCAGTAAATATTTCATAGATTTACAATCCTTTCAATTTAGGCTTTTATGGACTTAACAAACAAAGTTATCCCTGTGCTGCCTTTAATCCATTTACAGTTAGTTGGGTTTTTTAATCAAAGATATGGGTAAGGGTAACAGGAGAACACTCATTTCCCACGTGGAAGTATGAGGTGCTCAGGGAACCAGCAAAACCTTTGAGTATTTTGCAAAATCTTTATTATCTAAGCATTGGAAGACTCTGTGATACTTAGATTCTACAACATTCTATGGAAATATATCTGATAAACAGAAAAAAAACCCAACAAAACAACAAAGGAAGTGGAAGAAAGTTTGAGTCCTCTTAAAAAAAAAAAAAATTAAGACAAAAACATCACCTTTTTCATATAAGAAATTTGTTCTTCTGAGTCATGAATCTGCAAATTCTTTTCAACTATTACAAATTTCAACAAAACCAAACCAAACATTTTGACAGGAAAGAGAAAAGTCTGGCACTGTGAACATCTCTTGCTTGGAAAGCCAAGCCTTTGTTAGTCTGTATTTCCACCTAATTGCAAAGGCTTCTCTGCTAATCAGAAATATCAAAATTTGTAGTCAATATTTGTTACAAGACAAGCACAGAATTTAGAAAAAGCCTAATTATTCAATAGCAGCACTCAAGAAAACAAAGAATGTGGCACTTTTACAGAAGACCAAAACATTCTTCTGGTGAGTTAGATAAATAACTGAGCCAATAACCCCACCGGATAATTTCAATTTTGTAAAATGCTGAAGACACCTCTCAGTGCTCTGTCCTGAGCAGGATAAATTCTGTGGAGGGGAACTAATTTCTGTAGGTTACAAAAGTGCATAAATTCTCAAAGAACTGTAAGACTGAAGAAGCTGTTCCTTTTCCAGAAAGGGTAACAAAGGTACCTTTATATATCCTGCTCAAACAGCAGGAGCTGTGGGAAGAGGAGGGGGAGCAGGAGCAGAACAAGAGATTCCAGATATTAAGTTGGTCTTTATATAATTCTTACACACTGAATTGAGGAAGGAAGAAAATGCAGCCCATGAGGGTGAGTTCAAAGCAGCAGCTGATGTTGTCCAGTGCTTTAAGGAGCTCCCTGAAATTCTGATGACAACTCTTTTTTGCACCTCAAATGTAAGACAGAGGTCACAAAAAGGCCCAGGTAGGTTTGGAGTATTTTAAAGCTGAAGAAACAACTCCTGAACTGTGGCCTATGGATAGCTTCATGTTCCCAAAATCTTTGGTGGAAGGCTTGGGACAGGTTGCTGTTGAAAGATGAGGCTTTTTCTATGTTTCCAACTGCAGAAAGGGATCACTGGGACTGAAAAGTCCATGAAATGCATGAAATTACTCCCTAGTACCACAGTTCTGGAGGTCACCCTGAAGGATGGGACCTGATCTTTAGTAGGGAAGGACTGGACACCTGATGTGAATTGAAGCAATCTCTGCATTAAACTGGTGTTTGTGCTACAACAGCCTGTCCTGAAGTGTCAGTGCAAGGAAAAAAATCCCTGTAAACATTGGTTAGGTGCATGACCTATTTTATTTTTCCTTCTGTACTTATAATCATGTGAAGCAAGCACAGCTGCAATCCTTTTGATAAACATCAAATAAAATCTTTACCTTGCCCCTTTGAGTTCCACAGCCTAATTCCTGTTCCATAAGGGCACTTGGGAAGGAAGGAGAGGCCAAGGATGAGCAAGGATCTGTTTCCATCCCTCTCAATCCTTTAGGTCCTTCTGACTCTTGCCAAACTTCCATTTTTCTTTTTTTTTAACAGTAAGAATCAAGGAATTTCCACCCCATTAAGTAAAATCTCATTTCAATGGGAAATACCAAGCAAATTCAGAACAAAAATATTTGTGAAATGGTAAATCCACCCCGTGTATTAATAAGAGAGTCTGTGCCAGTGTCAGGATGTATAAATTATTCTGAACAGGAGTATGGGGCTCATTTGCAGGATAATATATTTTCATTTTTCAAAGTGTGAATACAATGAAATAATCACCTTTTGCAATGTAAGCAAGCACTGTGGATTTTGTTCCAACTTGACATGTTCTAGCACTTTGTCCTGAAATGTTTAGGAATACGTAGAAAGTGTACAAATCTGAAATTTTCTAACATTAAGTAGCCCTTCATTAATTTTTATACATGCATACCTTTATATCTATATCTGTATCTGTATATCTATATCATCCATATCTGTATCTATCCCTCTCTCTCCCTCTCTCTCTTCCTCTATAGATAATAGAATATGAAAAAACTGTAATTTCTACCTCCTAAAGAGTAACAATTTTCACTTTGCAACTTCAATAGTAATATATTTATTCCAAGGTATTCAGCAATAAAGAAGAGTATTTCTGGTCTGCTCATGTATTTGAGCTTTTTTCTTTCTCTTATTTTTTTTATTTATGTTTTGATTAGCTATCCAGTATTCTCTGACTATTTATATTGATTCTTTCATGATTTGTTTTCTTTCTCTGTTGTTCACAAATAGCCTTTGTACTTTTCAATTTGCTTTCTCCCCCCCTGGAGGACTCGGTCCATTTTACTATCACTTGAAGTATTTTAAGAAAAGAAGAGTGTGAAAAGTTTAGATTTGAAGTCTATGAAGCAGAATGTGTAATTTAAAAAAAATGATTTATGTTGGGTTTTTTTTTGTTTCTTCAGGGTTGAAACTGAAGAACATGATTTTTACTGACCACTAAAAAGCAAATCCCACTCTCGAGCAAGTTACAGCAAGTCTCTTACTTAGAGAGGAGGAAAGGAGGTAAAAATTTCAAGCAGAGAGTTCCTATAGAAATGAATTTTGATTGCTGCTGTCAACTTGCTTTTTTTGTAGCTTTTCATCATTCTCCTCCTACTCTGCTGTGGTTCATGGTAGCTGAGCAGAACAGAATTTAGTCAGAAAAAAAGAAATATAAGCAGTCTTTGCGCAATATTTCACCTTGTTTATGTTAGGACTTAGCTGAAAAATTAGATTATCAGGAAAAGAAATCCAAGCCTGTTCTTTCTTTAAAGTTTTATATCATATAAGGTAAGGGACAGGACGCAGTAATATTAGTAAAAGAGCTGATCAGCCCAACTCCTCTCAGTTCTTGTCTGATATCTGGATCTCATCCTCTAAACCTTGGTATTCCACATTTTAAATGAGGATTTAATGCTCGTGGAAGGTGTTAGGCTGACAGTACAAGGAGCAGGGAAATAACCTCAAATAGTGCACGCATCACACCCTTCATAAAAATATCACAGCACACTGTAAAATTAAATTAGGCTCCTTGTTTTGCCCGCAGATCAAACACACCACGAGGCAGAGGAATGCAGGGGATTTTTTCTCTACTACCTTGCAAAAAAACCTTCAACACCAACTCCCAAGGCTTCCTCAAAGGTGTGTGGCTAATTCCAGTTGGTCTCCAGTCCTCTTTAATAAACCCCCCAAAAATTATGTGGTCGTAGCTGGTACAAGTTAAGCTGGTGTTTTCTGTGGTGTAACCATCCAAGGGGAATTGGTTTGTACCAGTTCTTCCTCTCCAAGGTGAGAAATTATGAAATGGCAGCCTAAAACATGTGATTCCAAGGCTGAGGAGTTTGAAGGAGTGGCCTTAAAGGGGATTAGACACCACAGTAGATAACCAGTAATTTAATGTCAAGAATCACAGCCAATTTGAGGAAAATATTTAGGCAACTGTAATTTTCTCCAGAGTTTCAGTCGCAGGAGAAGAACACCAACTCTGGGAAAAAATGCCTTTTTTTTTGGTGTTGTTTTTCTACAAGAACATTTAAAAGATAATGCCCAACAGTTCACACTGAAAAACAGAAAAGGCGCTGGGTGCTAGGATAAACAGGATTTAAAAAAGTGAATCAATCATATTTCAGAGGCTGTCACTATGAGGAAGGAATTAGTTCCTCCTTAGCCACAGCCCATATTAAAACATTTATGCCAACGAAACATTTACACTCCTATTTTTGTTTATAGGCTTTAAATATATTTTTGTGCCTGGGACACTCTGGCAATGCCCTGCTAGGGAGGCAAAGAAGGCAGGAGCTGTGGTCTAGCCCCAACCAGGAGCTTTACACACGGAAATCCCTGCCAGTTCTCAACCCCCATCTCACCCACCTTTTCTTGGAAGGAGCTTTTATATCCTCAGATTCCTTGGACCCCAATCAGTCAGCCCACAGGCGGAGGCAGGGCATGGAAACATCAATCCTGGCTTTGGTCTGAGCTCCCCAGGGCGCAGAGACCAAAGTGTTGGGGTGGTGAGCCCTGGCTGACCCCCCATCCCAGCCCCATGCTCTTGGCTCTGCTGGGCAGTCTCCTCTCCAGCAGGAAATCCACTGGGGAACATCACCTCCAGTCCTGGGGGAAGCTTGGGGAGACATAACATAAAGAAAATATAAATGTGGTAGAAAGAGTCCAAAGAAGTGCCCTGAGGATGGTGCAGGGCCAGGAGGGGAAGGATTGTGAGGAGGAGATGAGGACACTTGGGCTGTTCAGCCTGGAGGGGACACCTCACTGTGCTCTTCAACATCCCCAGGAGAGGAAGAGGAGGGGCAGGCACTGATCTCTGCTCTTCCTTCCACCTCAGCATTTTATTGGAATCTCCTGCTTGCTTTCAGCAGGGAACTTGTAGAAGGTGCTGTGCATCCATTCCTACCTTATTTTTTTATTTGTTGGATCCAAAATGTGAAGTTTACCCTGAATAAATATTAAAAGGTTGATTGAAAAGCAAATTTTTAGTAGGAATCCTTGTCATTTTCTCCTGAGTTTTTTCACTGGAAGAAAGGAGGAAGAAAGCAGGCGGATGAAAAAGAAAAGGATATTTTTTGAGTTCAACTAGATGCATATTATTTAGTTGTAGAAATGCCATGAAATAAAAGACCTATAGAACCACAGAGTGACTTGGGTTGGAAGGGACCTTAAAGCTCATCCCATCTCACCCCTGCCATGGCAGGGACACCTCCCAGTGTCCCAGGTGCTCCAAACCCCAACCTGGCCTTGGACACTGCCAGGGATCCAGGGACAGCCACAGTTGCTCTGGGCACCCTGTGCCTGCCCACCCTCCCAGGGAGGAATTTCTTCCTAATATAAAAATTCTAAACCTAGATTTTTTTCCGTTTGAAGCCATTTCACTTCATGTCCTTGTATCAAAAATACCACAGTGAATGAAGCAAAGTGAGTATGTGATTTCAAAGTCACTGATCCAGAGAAACAACTCTGTTGTCCAGTACAGCATCTGGTCAATAAAATGGCAGCAACTCCCATGCAATTATTAAATCAACATATTAATGCCTTTCAGCCTTACTGCAGCTTATCTAATTAGGCAAAATGCAGATGATGATTATAAAATATGGAATCTATTATGTCATGGCCTGTTTCATCTGGTTATTACCCAATGAACTGAAGGTTTGTGAAATCCATCCAGGACTCAAATGGCTTTTTCACATGAGCTCAGAGCTATTTTACTGTTGCAAGCAGGCCACTTTTAATTCCCAGGGAAGGGAGTGGTCTGGAAAGCAATATGGAAAGGAGCCTTTCCCTTTCGGAGAGCCAGTGGTCATATTCCCCTAATAAAAAGTAACCTGTAGCTGTGGTGGAAAAGACATTTACTAAGAGAAAGCTGCTTGAGTAAGAAAGTACAAGAAGTGTTGCTCAGCATGTATTTTGACCTGGGAATTTCATACCAGTTTAGCATAAAAAGGACAAGAGCTCTCTTTTTACCTCGTGAAAAAAACTCACCATTAGCAAGTCAGCTGCACCAACGGGGCTGTTGTGTGTCAGCACAAAGCTTCCATTGTGGCAGAGCTGTCTCAGCACAGGTAAAAACACCTAAAGGGAAATAAAAGACCAGAGATATAGCTGGAGATCCATATTTCTATTTCCAGCTGTCAGTCTTTCAAGGATATTCAAACAAGAAATTTTTTTTCTTGTTTTGTACATTAGTTTCTTGTTCAAGAAACACCACTGATGTGAGAGGCATGGCTGTGCCTAAAATTAAAACACACAGAAAGAAATGTTGCTTCAATTAAGGCTAAAATCAAGAGAATACAGAAGGAAAAAACTCTCATTTTTCTTATAGAGAATATTAGACAAGAAATACAATCTGCTAAATGAAAGTGTTATCACTGCTGATGTCTGCCCAGTCATAAGGAAACACTTGATACTTCTCTTTAAAAAAAGGGTTAAAATGAATCAATAATAAAAGTAAAAAAAGTAGACAGGAAAGTAAAAACACCCAAATTTCTATTATGAAAATACTAAATCACCACCACCATCACTATGGGTACTATATTTTCTCTGGCTCCTTTACAATCATTTAACTAGAGAAATAGAGACGTAAAATATCAGATTAGAACCGTTCTCTGCCCCGATTTCAGAAAAGTCAAGTAGAAGAACTAAAAAACCTAACCCAGGTCCTCACTTTCTCATTTCAAATAAATCACATAAATTATTTTTTTCTCAGCTGTGGATATGGTACTTCCCCCCCCACCTCCGTTTTTACTTGGAAGAGCTGATTTAGCAAATTCTCATTTTTCTTTCTTAGGTTTGCAGGATTAATTTTAAGTATATAATAAAATATTTTGCTACATTAGGGTTACACATGGTAGTACTTTTAGCAAATTATTGAAGGAAAAACAAAGAAGGAGCTTCCAAGACACGGCTTGAGCAATCCCAATAAAGGCAGAGCTCGTTGCTGGAAAGCTGAAAGCTGAAATTTTTGGAGGGGAGGGACTCATAAAGGAAGAGCATCAGTGATAAGGAATTCAGCTCCTTGGAGAATTAATGTTAATAGTTACAAGTTCTGCCAATAACAAACAGCCTGGTGGAATTTGTCAGGTTCTGTCCCATCAGCAGATGCAATCTCCTTCTAAAGATGAACACCACCCATTTATCATAAGTAGCTGAGCTATAAATCAGATAGCACAGAAGGGAACTGCAATAAATTGTTCAGAACCGAGTTAAATTTTGGAGAAAATTGACTGTCTCGTCCCAACAGTAGAAAATCACTTTGGCAGGCTAGTTCTCTATAATTTGTGTTTAGAGTAAGATGTTTTTCCTTCCTACCTCTACCACTGCAATTACAAAAAAGGATATTTAGATTAAAATTATTTATTTTTCATTGTTTGATTTTGTCCATAAAGAAGGAAAAGGTGACATCTGTGTTTCTTGGTAGGTGTTTTCAGATTGTTTTCCTAAGCCTGACTCCAGTGAACACGTCCCAAGCCACAGGACCAGTGAGGTGGATGAGTCCATCCCTGTAGCTTCTGGCCCTATAAAAACCCCCAAAACACTCCTCAGCCCAGAAAAAGGCATTTTTCCAGGGAAGTCTAAAAGTTATTAAGCAAAGCTTTCCCTGCCTGTGAGTCGGACTCTGCTTTGCCAAGCTCTGGAAAGGGAAATTCTTTGCCCTGGGGCCAGGCCAGGCTGCTGGGGCAGACCTGGAGTTTCTCTTCCCTTCAGAAGAGCCTGGGATGGCTGGGAGCTTCCAGGGATGGATCCCTTCCCATCCCTCTGTCCTCTCAGAGGGGAGGGAGGGGTCCTCTGCTCCGGGCTGTGCATTCAAGGACAGGGCTGAACAGGTTGGCAGGAGAGCAATTTCAATGTTCCTTTCAAAACTTTTTGGGTTTGCCTGCATAGAACACTGTCCATAAAATATTTTAATGCGTCAGTTCACAATTAATTAAAAAAATCTGGGTTCACTGTTCTTTGGAGAACATTGAAAACAGAATTTACAAATGTTTTACATGGAGATAGGTAGCAGAGGAAGTACCTAATACTTATTTTAGTCAGTTGAAGGTGGGGAGCAGGCCCTGGGGTTAAAAGGATACACAATCCCATTTTCTTGCAGGGGATATTCATCTGGGCGATTTCATAGAATCATGGAATGGTTTGGCTTGGAAGGCACCTTAAATCACCCAGTTCCACCCTCTTCCACCTCCACCACCTTCCACTATCCCAGGGTGCTCCAAGCCCTGTCCAACCTGGCCTTGGACACTGCCAGGGATGGGGAAACCACAGAAATAATCCCTCTCACTTTATTTCTCTCACTCCACAACAAATTGCAGGTAGGATCCTGAAACAGGTGTGAGCATCAAAGCTCCAACATAAAAAATACCACAGAGCTGTGAGGGCTGTCCTAATCCAGTGGGTGTGTCAGGAACTGGATGCATGGGTTGATCATGTGCAGATCTGGCTTTACTGGGAGGACTGGAATCACTGGGCATCCCAAAGCCTGCCTAAAGTTTCACACAGCCACTACAGCTCGTGTGGACACTCTGGGTAAATCATCCTTCACAGCTCAGAGCCCCTCAGCAGTGCCCAAAGCCACACAGGAACTTCTGCTCAGTGTTTAAAGATTATCAGATGGGCATGGAGAAAGGATTTGGGGCACTGGAATGCATCTCCTTGATCTGCCAGGCTCCGTGGTGTGCCAGCTGTGAAGGACTTGTTTAACCAGATCCTCATTATTTTATTGACTGCAGGGAGGATAAAAAAAATCCTTAATATCACCAGGAGTTAATTAGCAGGGTTTAAATCACTGCTTGCCACCAGAAACTCCTGCATGGTTCCTGTCTCCAATTCTGCACCTCACCCAGCCTCACCAGGAATTCCTACTTTATTTCTGGAAATACTCCTTGCTGCACATGGGCTGCAGTGAAAGTAAACACCAGTTGGGTGAGAAGATGTGATGGAGCACCCAAATGTCTCAGGGCACCTCCTTCAGTGATAAAATGAAGGATTTAAATATATGAGTGTTGTTTCCTGGTGATTTCAGCCTCCTGCAGGGAGGAGTTCAGTGGCTGCAGCCCCCACTCCATGACTGCTGTGCAAGGAAAAGGAACACTCTCCCTTTCCATCACTGATTATTTTTTTCCTTATCTTGGCAGGTGGAGGTGGATATCTGTCAGTCTCATTGTGTGTGCCTCAGGATCTCAGAGATAACCTTTTGAGATTAGGCTGAAACTTTTTTTGCAACCAGCTTTCATCTCAGAAGAGTTTGTACCTTGCTAAACAAAATGCTGAAGACTTCCTCAGCTCCCTGCATTTTTCTGTTCTCCTTGTCCTGTTATCCTCTCCTATTGTACAGTTCATCTGACTGAATTTATTTTCTAAATGTGTTCCTCAGGATTTGCACACAGTTTTGCAGCCCACTGGGCATTTGAACGTTTTGGTTTTCGTGGGTGGGGAAAAGTCCTCCTAAAGGTGCTCAGGAGGAACAGCAGAGGCTGAAGAGCAACTTCCAGGTTTTAATTCTGCAGATCTAAAATGAAATATCAATAAAATGACTGAAAAGCAAAAGAAGGGAAATGCTCTTTGGTGTGCCCCAGCCAAGCTGAGAACACTGAAATCACAGCATATGTTTTCTCTCTTCTTAAAGACTGCAGATTATTACAGGCAGGCTTTATTGTGGTCTGTAATTTTGGTTTTCTACCTCTGACTATGCCAAACAGCATTTTTTGTTTTGTTCAGGCAGCAATCAAGAATGGTATGTTATCAAGCCACAGTGCTGTGACCTTTGGATTTAAAGAGAATATTCCAGCTACTTGGAGCCAACACATATATTAAATTCTAAGGTTGGAGGAAGGGTGAAAAACAGGGGACAAGTTTTTTAACATGTCTTGCAATCCTGGAGCTCAGTTCTTCATTTCTCTTCAAGATTTATCGATTTTGGTGCATGACTACAGATTTTACAAGGATGTTACACAAAGGGCATTCCATTTATTTTGGTCAGCAGCCAGACAGTTAAATTTCTAAACAGCTGTCTGGGACTGGATGAACACATGGACTCAAGATGTCTTAAAATAAAATGAAATAATGACTTGAATGCTGTTTCTTCCAGTATAGGTGTGGTATAAATAAACAGTTAAAATAGTCTTCATTTTTGTGTACATGGGGAAGAAATAGAAAGTTTCTGAAAGAGAATATTAAGTCCTACCTTCAGGACAATTAAATGCACCAAGTTAATTAATTTCCTTCCTGGGAGAACACTTAACAAGGCTGAGAACTTTAATACAAAATGTTTAACCAGTTTTTATAATAAACAAAAACACAAAAACCTCAACACTATAAAACAAATCTTTGATTCTTACTTATATTGTAACCCTCCTGCTTTTTTCAACCTCTTTATTGCAATAAAAGACAAAATTGTCTCTCAAAATGCAATGTATTAATTTAACTGCATCAAGTGGTTGTCTCATTAATTGAGGGAATTCTGGTTTTTGTTGTTGTCTTCCTTGGAAGTAATATACCTGGAAACCATTACTTGCATCAGTGTGTAGCCTCCCCTTATTCATATCCTGATAGCATTAATGGTGAATGAAGCCCTGAAAATTATCAAGCTGTCAGAAAACAAGGAGAAATTGAAAAAGAATAGAGATCACTGCATGTAGAGCTCACTGCGTATTCTTGACACTGAATAAACCCTGGCCCACAACAAGGGCAGCCTGGAATGGGCTTTGACCCAGGCAGAGAGTTATTGAACAAGGTTTTGGGGGATTGGATGAATGTGTGCAGTTGGTATCTCTCTGTCTTCTGCAATTCTCTGTTGTGTTAGTACAATAATTTTTTTTTGAGTACGAGGCAAGGAGGGGGTAAATTGGACTTTATTTCAGTCAGATTAGTCTCTCATTCCATCTCCCTGTGAACAAGGAGAAGTATTTGCCACAGAATAATCAAAGGGATCATGCAGGAAGGAATACATGGCTAGAAAAGAGAGAGATTCCTTCACCAAACTCCAAGAACCACAAAACTAATCAGGTCAGTACAGGCTTTACAGAATCCAGCACCAACACTTCTAATTTGGACTAGAAAAGGAGCAGTGTTATAAATAAAACCCAGCAAACCTCAAACTTCAGACTAAATCTAATCTGAGTATGGCTGACTGCACATCTCTGTGTTATTGACAGCCCCCAACTCTATTTCAGTCAGATAATTCTGAGGAATAAACCAAAACTTTCTTCTTTATAACAGCAGAACCAAAATAAATAATAATAATAAGGAAGAACCTCTGCTTTTTGCTGTGGAGAACGCAGAGAGAGGCGCCTCCCTAAGCCTGGTTTTAAGGACCTAAGACTTGGAGCTGCTTATTAAAATGTCCACATTGAACAAGTTGCATTCCATAGCTGCTCCCAGAACTCACCAGGCTTTAAAACTGGTTCTAAATGACATGTGAGGTTCAAACCACAGCAGACTACAAATTCATAGTGAGGACAAAATGCCCTGAGGAACATCTATCATCCCTTTCCCCCACCAAGAACAGTTCAGATTTGAACACTGCCCAAGACTGAGGAGCATGGACCTCACTGAGAGATAAGAAGAAGATAACCCAGTCCAGGTTATATAGATTTTTACAAGATTAGTAAAGTTCGGGCAGTTTTCTGATCCCTTGTGGCCTAAATGTGTTTTTGAAGTGTTCCTGTGTGGGTTGCAGAACCTGCTGTGGATCCCTGTGCTGGCTGTTGGACAAGTCACTGAAGAAAGGTTTCCCTTAGTGCCAGTTGTGGAAGGGGTTTGGGGAAATGTGATTATTAATGAGCATTTCTGGGGTCTCTCTGCAGATTCCCTCCTAATGAGATCAGATTTTCAGATGGGAGGTGAGCTTTATTCTTATCTGATCTCAATTTAAGACTGAGATCTGTGCATGTGAAACTGAAATGCTGGGAAATTGAAATGCAGCTGCCTGTATGGTAATCACAGAACTGTGCAGAGAAATGTTTTCATTAATTCCTGATCTGCCTGTTTTGACGGCAGCTTAGTTGTCTGATAACGGCAAGGAGACAAATTAAATCCTGCTGGAGGCAGTACACAGACCACATTACTCAAACAGAGAAATTAAAAACTGTTGAACATCTGTTATTGCTGTGTGTTTAATCTGTAGAACAACTTCGTTATTTTACTTTGCATATTTAACTTTATTCTTGAGGAAAAGGAGAGTGGCTTTGTGGTTAGAACATTGTTTTCTGGGGGAAAAAATGTAGTTATTTATTCTCCTATTTACTATTGATTCCAGAGTGACTTTCTACAGATAAATTTTGTACCGTAGCTATCCCATCAGCAAATACTGTTGATGGGAATACTACTCCTGCTGTCTTCATGAGGTGCTGGGAATATTAATTAGTTTCAAATGTGCAGAAACTACTTCCCAGTATAGAAAATACTTAGTGCCATTTCCTAGCTGAGAATTATTGGGAATTAAGTCCACCCAAGGGTGCCAATCAATAAATAAAACTATTTTAAAAAAGGAAAACAAATAAGACATAAATACGAGAGAGAGAATACAAATAAATAAAAAAATTAAATCTTAATTTCATGCAGTTTTAACATCAAGGGTACAAATCAGATGTGCATCTTCTAACTGAATTTTGTTAGAATTGGCTTGATATTATTAAACCCAGTTATATTTCAGCTGTTCTACATGGTACAGATACAGTAAATGCCAATAAATGGCAATCTGGATTGCAAGATGAGTAACACTGATGACTTGCAGAAGCAAAGATCACAACTTAATAAGAATTACAGGAAGCAGATTTAAGTAATAATCTGTCCAGTAAAAAGTGTAATGATGACACGCACCATTTTACATGTCACATAAAGAAAGGAAAGCTGTAAACAATATCTCAAACTAGCAGATATTCACGGACAGAACTACTCTCAGTTTGCATTAATAGGTATATCCTGTCTTTCCCAAAATACTGTGGAATATTATCCAGGAATTCCTAATGGCCATCAGCTGGAGAGCACAGCTGACAGCGCTTGTGGAACAAACCCTGCTGTGTGGTGGATGGAGCCAGCACAGTGATGAGTCTCCAGTGTTTGGAGGTTTGGATGCTGCTCTCAAAAGGAGCAGGGTACCCACAAAGAGCTCCTTGTGTGCCAAGATTTACCCACCCACTCCCAGCCTCTCCTGTTTGGCAAGATGCAGACATGAATCAAACTCTGGAGGTGTAATAAAGAGCTGGGAACTCTTTCTTCCTTCCTGCCCCCGCCCCCAAGCTCCTCTTTCTTTTCTGAACTCCGGCTCAAGAAGTTCTGTGTGAGCAGATCAGGTGGCAGTAAATGATGACATGTCACAAAGTGCTCCTTTATTCTGCAAGCAGACCTGGATCACATCCTCTGCCTCAGAAACCTCCTGTTCCTGCCTGGGTACTGAATGAAGAGAAATAAAATGGAATTAAATGCTTCCTGAACAGCGAAAAAAGAGCAGATTTAAGCATTTACACTGTACCTATAAGCACATTTACCATCTGAATTACATCTCTCTCTAAATCTCTCTGCGAAGGTGTTTTGCCACATCAAGTCCCAGTGATTGTCCCTTTTCAATAGCTGCACTCACTATTTTCCTTTTTATGAGATTTTAATGAGTTTGGCAATTATTTGTCCATTCACAAGAGTGAGAGCTGATCTGAAGCAAAATAGGAGGGAAAAGACCGACGATTTCAGGAAGATTTAAAAGCTTTTTCAGCTTCATGCCTGATATATATTAGCTGATAAATCACCAAAAGCTGCTACAGCAAGAAGGCAGAGGTGTAGAAAAGCATTATTTGAGCAATATGCTGCCTTTGTGAAGAGGTTATCATCTCAGGGATCTGGAACAGTTATTCTGACACAAAATGCACTTTTAGCAAATGGTGGGGAGGCCAAGCAGAGCTCCTGACTGAAAAAGTGACTGTGGACCTTAAAAAATTATACTAATTTTTATATTTAATTTCTCACTTTGGTTCTGCAACCCTCCAGTGACTGACTTCTACATTTAACTTTGTGTTATATTATTTTCACAACAAGATTTTATGTCTTCTTCACTGGTGCTTGTATTCCAGAAATGTTTTCAGCTGACCTCCAGCTACGACTGAAGCTGAAATATTTTACTAGGAAATAAACCTTTTCTTTTACTTCTTAAAAGTAGTGTTTCACTAAAATGAAAATGCTATTTTTTATTCCCAGTTTTTCTGTTTTTCATATCACCTTTTAGAGTAAATATTCATGGACTCATGGAATGGTTTGGGATTGAAGTGGATTTAAAATTATTCAGTGCCACCCCTGCCATGGGCAGGGACGCTCCCACTGTCCCAGGTGCTCCAAGCCCTGTCCAGCCTGGCCTTGGGCACTGCCAGGGATCCAGGGACAGCCACAGCTGCTCTGGGCACCCTGTGCCAGGGTTTTTCCATCCTCACAGGGAACAATTCCTGCCCAATATCCCATCTAACCCCACTCTATTTAAATTTAAATATCATTAAAACCTCTCTGACCATCCATTGAAAAGATGAAAATGGGTAAAGAAATATCAGCCAAATGATACTGTGAGCTAAATTTCAAATATCAGAGTCAGGGAATCCTTTTCATAGAAACTTTTGGTAACAAAATCTAATAGAAAATTTAGAAAATTGGTGATGACAGTAAATTTCACCACATGGAAACGAGGAGAAAACAATAAAATTTCAATATAAATTCTTTATGATATAAACTTCAGGCATATATTACTATCCAGTGGTTGCTACATCAGTGCTATACAATCAACTTTGCTTAAATAGAATTTCTTTGCATATCTAGGAAACTGCTGCTTGCCTTCCTAAAATAGAAGCATTTCTCATCTTCCTTTTTGGAGGCATTTTCTGTGTGTTTGTCCAATTTCTGTGTAGTTCTGATCAACTAGAGTCACCTATTTTATATCACAGCACATAATAAGATATAAGATATAAAATATAAGCTATTCCTCCCTCTCAGTTTCTGCGCACTCTCCTCTGAATCTGATCAGTTTTAACATAATTAACTCCCAAAGAGATTTAGCAGTGTAACAAGTTATATAAAGGAGCAGAGGATTGTTAAAGATGACAGACAAGCCCTGATGCAAGCACTTCCAAGCAGGGATTCTATTTAAAAACCTGGTTAATTGGTTAATTACGGTAAGATAGGGGTGTATCACCTATAGCTACACATCACACACAAAACTTTTAGCCTTGGCATCAACTTCAAATTATAATGAACCCCGTGCAATAAATGCAGCACTGCAAATGAAACAGAAAAGGAGCATTTGGGCATTTCCAAAATATAAATAAATTATCTTAACTGCATGTTCAAAGAATAGCACTGCCTCAGAAAAAAAAAAAATTTTTTTTTTCCTTTTGCTGGAATCCTGCAGAATCCATCTTTAACAAGCCCTCAAACTAAGTGCACAGCATCTGAGCAATATTTGGAGCTCCTCTGAGTGTTTCCAACTTGAACCCAGTTAACTGCAGTTCACCTCTTGGAAAATAGTTGCTCTTTTGCCTCAGATGTCTTTGCCATGAATCACAGGTGGATACTCACAGCCACTGTTTGTTTTGAAAGCAGAGAATGTTTCTCTACCAAGCTCCATGTGAAGCAGTTGAAATATTCTCTAACATGAGCTGCATGTAAGTTAATTTGCTACTGCAGGCCAGACCTAAATTAGGAGAATTTCAGAGCTGTAGGAAACCTTGTGTTCTTCAGGACTGGCCAAAGAAATCAGTTTAAACACATCAACATGCCTTGCTTGATGTTTCCTCCTCTTTTTCTCATTGCGTGTTACAAAGGGAAGGGCTCATTAACAAAGATTTGTATAACCTGGGTGCTTGCACTTACCTTTTGTAATTATAAGCTAAATAATATTCCTACTGAATGCCTTCAAATAAAAACATGGGGGGAGAAAATTCTCCTCTGAAAAGAGGAAACATAAAGGAGAAGCAACATTACTGAAGAAAAAAGCCCCAGACATCCCCAAGAACAAGCTGGTCTTTAATCCTAAGGGAATGAATCCCTTAGAACAATTTTACTAAGTACAAACTTCATTTTGTGTTAAATCAAGATAAATTTCTGCAGGACATGCTGTAACTCATCCAACACTTATGGGCTGAACCTACTGTGAAGTTCACATGGACAGAGTTTAATTATTTTTTTTTGTATCAACAGTCACATTTTTTGGCCTTTATGGTCTTAATATTTATGTTGTTTTTAAAAAATTGTCTTTAAAAGGCCACAAGTGTCCAAAGTAATATTTTTGAGGTAACTTTATGAAAATTCCTGTGTCTTGCTTTCTGCAGAATATTCTTTCTTACAAAGCCCTTATATCCAAAAGGAAAACGGGATGTGTTCTCTACAGGCCAGTTTACAATTTAGAAAGATTATTTGATTATTAAAAACCAGGAGCCTTCACAACTGAACTGCTGGGGGGCATTTGGATCACTTATAGTCATTGCTTATTAATCAGAGGTTGGAGTTTTTTGGTGGTGTTTTTCTTGGTTTTGTGTTTTTAAAATTAAAAAAAGTCTTATGAAGGACAAGAAGTCTAAAAAGTGCAACTGCCCTAATATTTCATAAAGTTTATTTGCATTTAAATCCTTTGGTTTTACACTCCTGCCTATATACATCCAAGTTTATTTACTTTCTAATCTCCACGTTTTGCAGGAAATTATCATGAAGAAATCTAAGAGGACTAGAAGTTTTGGGCCATTTGGATTCTGTTCCCAGAATAAAAAAAAGGTAGCAATGTGTGTTGCCCATTTCCCAGTAGCTTTTTCCTTGTGAGATGTTTGTATCCCTGTCACAGTATTAATTTTTTTCCTCTGTCTTTCCAGAAATAAAAACAAATACACCTGGTATGGAAAAACTTGTGTATAAATACAGGAAAAAGGGATACCCCTTGGCAGTTCATGAGGAAGGTCAGACTGAGGCTAAATAAACAGGATACTTTTCTCTCCCACTCAAATAATGAATTCCTAAGTGTTTCATTCCTTAATCAAATTAAGGAATGAATTCTGTATTAGTCCCTGAACACCCTAATTCCAGAAAATCTCATTTCTCCTGGGGTTCTCACCAGTTCATCCAGCTCATGCACCACAAATCAAACCACCCTTCTTTTCAGTGTTTTTACTCATGGCATTTAGGTTTCAAAATCTGGCTGTTTCCTCAATTACCAAACCAATGTGAATCACAGGGTTTCTTGGGGTTTTTTTTTTGTTTTTTTTGGTTTTTTTTTTGTTTTTTTTTTGTTTTTTTTTTAAGAAAAAAAAAATTAATCTTCCCATCCTCTTGGATGAAGCAGGGAGGAAGAAACTTTTTGTATGTGAGATTTATCTTGACCCAGGGGTTTCTAGGTTTTGGCATTCCTGTTGTGTCCACCTTTCCACCGAGGGGCAGGAAATGAGGGAGAGAGCAGCTGCCTCCTCAAACACACTGACTCTGACCAAAATCTCCCCCTTGGGCATTTTAGTTCCCTTAAACCAGGCTGATTCAGGAGCAAATTTTGCACTGAGTCAAACTTTTCTCTTCCAATTGGCTGCAAAGTCACAGCTGTGCTGCTGTTTCAGGTGTGTCCTGCAGTGCAGGCACCTCTTGTGATCCACGCTTCTTGCACTTCCCTTATTCCTTATTACTCCTTATTCCTTATTATTCCTTATCCCTTATTCCTTATTCTTCCTTATTCCTTACTCTTATTTATTCCTTATTCCTTATTTATTTATTTAGTGTGCTCAGGGAAGCAATGGAGTTCCAGCTCTGAAAAGGCACAACTTTAATTATGATTTTAGTTTCATTCTCAGAACTACTCTGCACAAATTTTGGCCCTTACCTTTAGCTAAATGTATCCAGATTTTTTGGTGTTAGAATCATAAAATCATTAAGGTTTGAAAAGACTTCTAAGATCATTGAGTTCAATCTGTTTTGAGAAAAAGGGACTATAATTTAAGAATAAAGTTGTTCTAAATTGCACCCCTGAAATTATTCACTGTCTTTGGACTCTTTCCCCCTCTGAATTTATAATGTTCTTTTAATACTTAAGTACAGAGAATGCTGCCAAAGATGGTTTTATTTATTTTTTACTGGATGTTCATAATCTACATGTGTGTGTGTAAAGGATATAAATATTAGTAATACAAGGAAAGCCACACTTAAGAAGGGGAACACAGATTTTGAGAAGATTTGTTAAAAAGTTTGCTCACTTTCTTCCTTTGGCTGTGTTACACACACAGACATCCTGCTCTCCACTCTTTGGTTTAATGCATTCTAAACCTTGAGGTCCTGAGAGCCTGAAAACTGGAAAAGCAAATGATTTACTGAGATGAGTTTAGTGTTCCTAGGTCAGTTCATCGTGTTCCTGGCTTTTCTCTGGCTTTTCTGCGTCGATGTGCAGAGTTCAAATCTGTGACAAGCCCCATTTAATAACTTGCATCTGTCTGCCTTTGCTAGCCTAGAAAATGATTGCTGCAGTTTGGCTAATGACCTCGCTGCTCCAAAGCACTCAGAGCATCCTCAGGGTTTTGTTTATCACAATAAAGAGCAGCAGCACACTGAGCATGCTGTGCTGTTTGGAATTCTGGAGCCCACATTTCTGTTTCTGCCGTGATCTATGTGAGGGCTGGCAACTTGCAAGAAGTTGCTTAGAAAAATGCACATCTCATATTGGAGTCTAGCTAAATTAGCCCTCACCTTTCATTAATCATTAGCTCTAGAAGCAGATGGAACTCTTGAAATGAGCAACGTGGGGGAAAGAACGACATTTGGAGATAGCAGGGGAAGGTAGGAAGCATTGCTATCCCATGCTTAATCAGGGAGAAAATATGGCAAGGAGATCACAGGCTGCACAACTGCAGGAAACAGAAATACAAGAGGGTCTTTTCAGTGATTAGTACAAATAGGTCTCATCCATCACTGCATTTCCCCCGAATTTCAGAGCTTACACGTGCAGAGCTGAAATTACTTGGGGGTATATCAGCTCCATTATCCTACTTAAGACAGAAAATTATGTTTTCCTGACTTGTTAATAGCTGTGACTTTGCTGTCTGTCTTGCTGGTCTGATGGAAAAAGTCCTGTGATCCAGGCAAAGCTTTCAGAGGAACCACTGCCTGAAAATGGAGCTGCTCCTCCTTCAGTTCAGTTCATCTGATTGCACTCTCAGGCTTTTTGGAGCATGTTTGTTTTATTTCCCTGCTTTGCCTCCTAAATCAACAGCCTGGAAGCAGACAGTGTTTTCCTTTTATGACATCTTGTGTTTTCCACGTTTCAGAGACAGGCAAAGAGCTCAGGCTGCAGAGTGCTGACACACAGCAATTGCTCAACTGGGACACTTTTGATGTGGAGGGAATTGGCTTTTTAAGGCGGTGGGAGAAAGACACTGCAAATACCACTCGTGCTCAGTGGCATTTCTGGTGCTTGGACACCTCTTGGCCTCTGCTGACACCATCAAAGCTGCTGAGAGCTCAGTCACCTCCCAGAGCAACACAGCAGCTCCAGCCTCCCTGAGCTGGGGCTGAGCTCAGGAGAAGTTCCTCAAGGAAATGCTGGTCAGCCTCCTCATGCACATCAAACAACCTCTGTGACTCTGGAGGGACCTTTTATTTTGTGGGCAGATGCTGAGATTCCTGGAGAATTAAAGCCAAGAACACAAACTTTATGTACCCACCTAAATCAGCAATGCTGTCATGTGAAAATTCTCAAGAGTAAACATTTCCCAAATATTCATGAGTTGTCAGTCCAAACTCCTTTCGTTTCAACCACCACAAACAGGCCCTGCTCTGCAGTTACCACTGGTAAAGAAATGGTAGCTACAGAAAAGACACAAAAATAATGTTGGGAAAGTAGAAATTTAAAATTCTAATGACTTCTGAGGAAGAAATGAAAAGGCAAATCCTCACATGCAATTATCAAATAGAGGTCAGAGTTTAATAATGCAGGACACTTTTGCAGATAGTGTCAGACACAGGCTTTCAGAAGTACATTAATTTGATTTTTCCTGTCTGACAGAACACTCCTGCTCTTCTCTCCTAACAGCTGAGGAAACAGCAAAATGAGGGGAACTTAAAATCTGCTGAAACACAACTGAAGTGACACTGAAATGGTTGCAAACATGGTCTCACATCTTTTGCAGACAGAATTTTGAATGATAATTTGTTCTGGCAGCTCCATTTGTGACAGGGATAGGATAAACCAGGTGAGGGACTGTGATCTAATGCATTATCCTTACAGCATACTTTGGGAGAGATGAGAAGAAAACAGAATCCTTCTGAGTATACCACTCCAAAGATCAGAATGAAAATGAGTGATATAAGTCAAATAAAAATAACCTATAAATGCAGATCAAATTTACTTACATCATGGAAGGCTTATTAGTGGTGGATACTTATCTTGAAACATCTCTTCTACTGTAATTTTTGAAAACTATCTCTTCTTCTTCTAATTGTGAAACCCGTAAGATTCCTTGATGTTTAACTTGGCCCCCTGAGCATTCACACTGGGCTGTTGATGCAAACTCTTAACATATTTGGAGTGGATTGTAAAAATAGGAATTAAAATTGCTCTTGGTAAGCCTCAGCTTCCTCCTGCACACTTGCATTGCTCCTCTGGCTTTGGCAGACCTGGAAGCTGTCAGCAGCAGTGAGGGATATTCTGTTTTTAGAAGGGGATCCATTATTTGTATGCAGGGTGAGGCCAGTCTGCAGAAGTGCTCATTAAATGGGAAAGGAAACCTTCACCTGCAAAGGTAAAGGGATGATGTTGGACTGCACCAAAAGCTTTCATTTAAAATTGGTTTTCAGTGCATACCACATTTTCCTTCTGTGATGGGTGAGGTATGGCTGTCAAACGTGCTTATTATTGTGTGTTCTGACAGCTGCAGGAATGGCTGGGTGAGCTTCCTGCAGGAACAGCCAGAGCTGAGAGGATGAAACCCTGGAGATGCAGCATTCCACTTCTGCAGGAGTGAAATCTGCACAGAATGGAATCATGATTTGGGTTGGAAGGGGACTTACAGCTCATCCCATTGCAGTCCCCCTGCCATGGCAGGGACACCCTCACCCCTCCCAGGTTGTTCCAAGCCCTGTCCAGCCTGGCCTTGGACACTTCCAGGGATCCAGGGGCAGCCACAGCTGCTCTGGGCACCCTGTGCCAGGGCCTCAGCACTCTCACATCCTCCTCAGAAGCTGCAAGGGTCATGCCTTGACTTTTCAGACTTAAAACCCACCAGGCAATGCTTCAACTAAAGAAAGAAAGACAACACCAGCTCTGGTTAGAAGTTGCTCCTTCCATCTTTCCTTCTCTACATGGGCTAAGTAGTATCTGGCCTTCTGCCTTTAAAGGCATCAAAATACTCAAATATATCTTTTAAAAGGTTTCAGGATCAAAGACAAGTTAAATCTAAAGTGGTTTAGTGCTTGTGAAACTCTGGAACATCTTTTGGGTTCACAAAGCTTGTTTAAACTTGCAAAATATTTTCTTTTTAATTAAACCCCATATTTCCCAGGCAGGGTGATTCAGTTTTATATTCAGCTGAAGTGAGAGAGTGCAGTTTGTTCACGTAATCTAAAACACACACAGCAGAATGAGACCAGAAAACTGGTTGCTAAAAGTCTTCAGACATAAAAACAGCAAATTGCTCATTAGCAAACAAAGTAGAACAGCATCTAAAAAGGCAGAACAAGATTCAACTACTCTTGTAACAAAAACCCAAAGCAGCAGTGTGATGTCATAAACTTGCTTTAATAAGCAGAGTTGCCATTTAGGGTGCTGATGTTCAACCAGAGGAAATTGTCATGGAATTTTATAGACCCATATAAGTTCACACTGGCTGAATGCCTCTCCTAAAAAACACTGGGTCAGTTTCTGGAGTTTTTATTTTTGGGAGGGGGCAAATGAAGAGATTTCAGAGCAGAAAAAAAAAAAAGAAAATTGAGGGATCACCTCCCAAATCTAGGTAATGGCACACTTAACCTATGCAGAACTGAACTGCAGCAATGTGATAAATTAAGAAAAAGGGAAAAACCTACTCAGATATTCTTACCCAGAGATGTGAGTAGTTGTGGCATCCTGTCCTGTGGTGCCCTCCAAGAACTGAAACAGCAGCTGCTCACTGATATCCCAGCTGCACTTGAAAATTCCCACACAGAGCATCATTCCATGGACCTCACACTTGACTCTGCTGACTTGATTGCCCTCCCCTTTTAGGAAGAACAGAAATAGGATGTAACAGCTCTAATACCATTCAAGGCTAACTCCAGAGATAGAAAAGATATGCTGGAAATGGCAATTAACTGCTTTTGACAAGTCAGAAAAATCCAGCAGCAGTTGACAGTGACAGATTGTTTTACACTTGTAAAACTTAAGAGAGGTGAAAATTCAAAGATTTGTCCAGTCACAAAAGCATGAATGGGAGAAACAACTGGGAAAGATCTGGGAGCATCCTCTTCCTTTATATCTATAATGAAAAAGTATTCCAAATCTGATTAGATAGATTTGTACTCTTCAATAAGAGAAAGACAAAAACCTTTGGCTGTTCCAGATCTGCTGCTTTACATTTGAGCTGAAGCTGACCTTAAACCAGAGAAGGAAATAGAGCCAGGCAGAAATCTGCCATTCTGAGTGAAGATTTACTTTGGACACTGCCCTGGGAAGTGTCATCAAAACTTTCCTGCTGGGTACTTTGGAGATTTAAAGCTTTTTGTTGGCTCAGCAGACCCCTGCCAGCTTTTAGCATTTCTTGCAGACCACACTGCATTCTTACCCTCACTCTGCAAACTGTGATTCTTCACTTTTTCATGGCTTTCAGAGTAGGGATTATCCTTAAAGAAATGCAAACTCCACCTGGAATGATGTTTGGAAACCTTTGCTTTTCTTCCCCAGTGTCTGGGAATTCTCAAAGCTGCTCCTTTCTAAACAAGAGGAGGAAGCATAGAGTAAAGTGGTAGTATCTCTACTACTGGACTAAAGCAGTCTTTCCTCACCATCCTTCTTTCTATTGCCAAACCACGGAGCTGTTCCCGTTTATTTTAAAAACTTATTTAGAAATCTGAATCTGGATAGGGATAGGAAAGTAAAGTCAACATGAGGTAAGGGAACAGCATTTCAGTTACTGAGCGTGCACTAGATTCACCCTTATTTGTTATTGCTAAATTCACTCTGGGCTGGAAAGAAGAGGAAAGCTATAATCAGTTGCTTTTAACTCAGGCTTAAAAATTGTGGCCAAAGTTTTTTAGTGTTCTGGATTCCTTTGCCTAATTGCAATCCCACAGTGGCAACTGCACTTAGAGAAATCCAAAGAAGTTGTTTATAGGGCAAAACTTTCCTTCAATGGCAGTTAAAATAAAATCTTGAGATAGATGTTTTTTTTATTTTTGTTTGGTTGGGTTTTTTTTGTTGCTGGTGGTTTTGATTGCTTGTTTGGTTGATTGTGGTTGGGTTTATTTAACTTTTTTCATATTTTTTTTTACTTGTTTGTTTTTCAGTTCTTACTGTAACATATCTAATCTGAAGGCTCAGCTTCACTGTGCAGAGTTGTTATTTATGGTCAGTGCATGACATTTTATCCCTTCTGAAAAGCTGACGTGGATTTGTCCAAGTGCTCAGTAAATGCTGTTCCCTAAATGTTTGTTTTTGTTTGGGACAGCACAGGCAATATGCATCTACATTTTCCTTTGACCTGCCCATCCAGTGGGGCTATCAAGTGGAAGAACTTACTGGGCACAGCTTTAATTTGTAATTTCCCTCATACATTTTGCTTCACTTTGCTGCAAAACCGATTCCTTTTTTGCCTCAAATGAAGTCCCAAGTTTCTCATCAGCTGCACTGGTCAAGGATAAAGTGGTAGCTCCAGCAATTTTCCTACTGGGATCTGATGCTGGCTGGATGCCCAGGTGCTGCTCTCTGGTTATTTAACCATTCTCTTCCAAAGCCTGAGGCCTGATGGCATCAGCTCCAATTCAGATACAAAAAGGTGAGGGCAATAAAAAGTGTTTTCCTGCCCCCCCTTACCTTGCCAAAGCCCCAGACTGAATCCTGTTCTTTCCTCTCCCTAGAAATGTTCATCTGTTCCAGTTTAGCCCCAGTCTTGCAGTGGGTGGAGGTTGTGCCTCTGTGCTGGCTGGTATTTTTACTAGAGCCTGACTGGGTGCTTTAGCATTTTAAAAGTGAATAGAAGCATTGGGAAGATGTCATTGGGAAGATGCCTGGAATTTTGGAAGTCATGTTTTCAGGCACAAAAATTCTTCACTTCCCCTTCCCTAGCACAGCCTAAGAGGGAAGTCCAAGGTGTAATTGGAAATCCAAGATGCTACTCAAAGTCCAAACTTAACAAAAAAACATTGAGTGAAAACTCAGCAGCCTCACAAAACCAGATTGCTATGAAACACTTGTTAATGATTTTCTTGATGCACTTTTCTACATGTCATCAATAAGATGCCCATGTCACAGAATAAAAAGGATATATTCTCCTAAAAAAGGGGTTTTTTTAGGGACTGTGTTTGCACACACAGCTAAGGATGGATGCAGTCCTGATAGGAAACAGTTCCTCCAGGGACCTCTTGGCTTCCTCCGATAAACATGGATCCCTAAGTGGAAGATTCCTTGCATGTGAGAACAACTGCTTGGAAATTGAGATGAAAATGTAACTTTAAATCAATAGATGCAAAAAACACAGAGCCTGTGCTCATGTCAAGAATCTGCTGAATGCTGTGCTATCCATCTGCCCGTGTGTGATTGAATCTGGCCCCACTTGCAGTGATGTCATGCCTGGAACTCCCAGCCCTGTGCAGAGAGGCTCCCTGGGATGGAGCTGCTGCACGAGGTGCAGAGATTAGCACATGTGGGAATCCACTCCTGGAATGGGGCTCACATCCAGTTGCATTTTTGAGTCAAGGCAGTTTCTGTGCTTTAATCCATGTAGTTTTGGAGCAGGCACGTGTTCCAAAGGCAGGTAGCTGAGCCAGGCATTGCACAGCCAGCTCTTCTGGCTGAATGTTCCAGATTTAAGGAGAAGTGTTCCATGATGTCATCCCAGTTCGTGTCATTTCCAGGCAAATGGTTTGCAACTGCAGGATAAGGAGTGTCTGGCAAAATCTGCTCCTTGTAGATAAAGTTCTGCTGCATGAGGAGTGTTCCCCCAGCCCAGCTGAGAAGAACTGGGCTCAGTTTTATCCCTGTGTGTAGCTGAGGAGACACAGCCACCACTCAAGAGATGATTTATTGGTTTCTCCAGAGTTTGTCCAGCAAAAATTTCAGGAATATCAGCACTATGCTGAGAAATCGCAATGTAAGAGCATGAGATGTTCCAACACTGCTGTCCACAAAAACCTGGTGATAACAAAATTGTACCCAGAGCTGAGACAACTGTTCATCATTTTTGAAAAATGGACCAAAATGTAGCAGTCAGTATTCCTTGGAAAATTTAATGTGAGTTTTTATTCTATCAGAATCAACATGTCATATGCCATTATTAAAGTCCTGCTGTCATAATGAAAACCATGTGGAGATATGGAAGAATTAAATGCTTGAAGATAAAAATAAAATTCAAGAATCGTTTGGTATAGGATTTAATTCATGCAACATTAAAAGAATTCCTGACAAGGGTTTTCTGCAATTCAAGGCATTAACATTAAATATAATAAAAAATATAATATGCTAATATGCTAATAGTATAATATAATATAATATTAAAAAAAAATTTTTAAGAGCTTTCCTTAAAGTTCTCCCTTCAGGTAGACACTACAAGTGGAAATTATTTCATGGCAGAAGTGAGTGGCGATGGAAATTCAGATTTTTTCTTTTTAATGTAGCATAGGTGAAGATACAGAGTGCTGCTTTTAGCAAGAAAAGAGCAAAAAGTAAAAGCTAGCAAATGCTTATGGCTGAGAAGTCTTCTGGAATGCTAACTTAGATAAGAGAGGTGACAAATATGCCCTTGATATTTATAATTTTCATCTTTTATGTGGCAGCTTTTGACTTTGTGACATTTGAATCTGTTAGTGTGAAATGGATTCAGATGTTGCAAAAACGCACCAGATTTTCCAGAGCGTAAAATTAATTGTCTCTAGTACAGAAAGCTGTTAGTTTTGTTGCACAAAATAAATCAAAAACAATGTTAGGCTAATAATAAATAAAGCTACAGTCGTAAACAATCTGTTCCCTTTGTTAGGTTTTATGTCATGTTTTGCATGAGATGTTCAAACAACAATAAAAAGTTCTGAAAGCTCCCCTCATGTAAATGACTTTACTCAACAGTGGAAAAATCCATTGGAATGAATTCTCAATGATCTCCTGCACTGAAGCCTAATTCCTCAAAAAAGGGCAAAATTTTTAAGTAAGTCTCCCAAATATATTTGAGGCTTGTAAAAATCTTACACAGAACAAAGAATCCTTCACTTTTTTTCACGGAGGGACTGACATTCTGTCCCATAAGCAAAGAAGTTCCTTTAAAAACTGTGTTGGTTCAGAGAAGTTGGTTCAGAGATTGAAAAAGTTCAGAGAAGTTGGTTCAGAGACTGAAAAAGTTTATAAAAGTTCATAAACTGAAGAGCAAGTAAGTTAATGATGCAAGAAATGAGACTGCAAGAAAGGAGAATTTATGTTTGGTTCAGGGTTGCTCAATGAGGTGCAAAGCTCTGATTAAAGGGAGACTCTTTGATTACCAAGTGTTTAAAAATTAGGAACCCCAGGAGTCACTCATCAGACAGCATCAGCAGTGCCACATCTCCAGGCTCCTGCTGCCAGCCTCGTGTCACCTGCTGGGGTCCCTTGCTGTGCTGGGACCTTCCACCAAGAGCCAGGTTTGGCACCAGAAGCAAGCCCAGCCCTTTTCTAGTCAGCAACTTCTCCTCATTCCTCCTCTTTCAGTGATGCAGATGTGCAGGATTTGGATGCTCTCCTTCCCAAAGGAGGAGCCTCTACCTCTTATGAGTTTCTCCTCCAAGTACCAGACTGACAGATCACATCAATTTTGTGAATATCCTGCTCAGTTTGATTTCTAAGATCCTCATCACATAGCAATCTCCAATTTGAATGGCAAGCTCGTGTGATATTTTCAGATTTTTGCATACCCTGAACCAGTCATATCCATGTAGCTGTAATTTCATCTGATAATACTACACTAAGAATTTCTTTTGAGATTGTGAGGTAGCTGAGCTTAGAGATGGTGCCACCAACACAAATATGTGGCTTTGATTTGCCTACAAAACCCTGCATGTGCTGAACTTGCAGAGCTGTTTCTTTTAGGATCTTACTCAAACTGAATTCCTTTAACTTTTACATCACCAGAGGTGACTTTCCAATTGCCACTTCCAAGTTTCCAGCAGTGGCACCAGAAGCACTTAGGCTAATCCATGTGTTTGTAGGCCAGTTCAGCTTCTTGACACAAGCCCTTCTGTCTGTCTGCTGTGAGTCCTTTTAAATCCCTCTGGATGGGACACTGGGGACACAGTTTAGGGGTGAGGTGATTGTGATGGTGCTGAGGTGAGGGTTGGATCAGAAAATATTGGATACATTTCTGCTGCACCTCTGTGTGCAGTTTGCCACCCCTGATTGCAGCTATTGCAGGACAAGTAATGTCTTGACACATTGGTGGGGCTGGGGGAACTCAGCACACAAAAATAATTACAGTGTTAAAAAATTCAGTAGGCTGCACTGGCCTAAATCCCACCTTCCTACTTCCATGTTTTTTCCCCCAATTTTTTTGGTACAAACTCATTAGAAGAGGATTAATTTTATATAGATGTAGTGGTGGCTGAAGGTGAAGAGGAGGTAACTGTCTGTAAGGAAAAAAAACAAAGAAAAATCTGAAGAGGAAAACTGATTACATTTCAAGCAGAGCACCTTTGCTTCCAGCGAGATCTCTGCTGTTTCTCAAAGTGTTGGAAAGGTTTTCTAATGACAGCATGGATTGTTTTCCCTGTTGCACTTTCCTTCAGTCTGTCTACAAGCAGTGGTTGAAGTGGATTTAAATGTGCAAATGGTATTTTGAATAGAGTCTGGAAACTGTAACACATCAGAAACGACAAAGAAAAAACTCTTTAAACTGGGAAGGAATGCAAAACAGGACAAGCAACAGTGCCAGCCACAAGAAGAACTGAAAAGCTCCTTCTGGTGTTTGCTGTAGCAAAAATGTTCTTTCTAGAACTTCAGGAGATATTTATGCTCAGTGGGAATTGAATATCCAATAGGAATTGGAAACATGAATGTTTATTCATTGACAATGGCACACATGCGCAAACTTCATGTGTAAGTTCCTCTGTAATTACTGGAGGTCAAGATTATTTTTCTTTTCCCTTCTGGATGAATATTAAGGCTGCCATCTCCTAGGTTCAGATCTAATAGCTTTGTGGAAGACAAAAAAAAAAAACCCAAATTTTTGTGCTTTTCAGAGAGAGCAAACAAGTAATCCTCATCCAAGTTCATTTAGACTTCTAAGGAGTCTTCATGCAGGCTTTGTGCTCCGTTTTTAAAAACTATTAAACTATCACAAGCCTTAGACAATTAGGTTGAAAATGAATTTTTCAGAGGCAGCAGGGAACTCTGAGACTGGCACCTCTGTCTGCTTCAGTGAGAAGAGAAAAAGCTGAGAGTACCATCAAAGAGCCATGGGGCTCTGAGGTTTCTGTGACTGAGGCCCAGCTAAGCACTGGCATTGCCCAATTTCCTCATGGAGGTATTTAACATCATGGACTGAAAATCAGAGCCTGTGAACAACAAAGGTTTGGAGAGACAACACTCAGTGTCCAAGGTCTGTCTGGAGAAATAAAATTCCAGCCAGAACCTCGTTCCCTGGATGCTCACAAAGAGAATCCAGAGGGGAGAAAGTGAGGAGCTATGTGACGAAAATTAAAACCATCAGCATATCCAGAAGGAAACAAAGGCACAACCAGTTCCCTCAGTAGCCCTGTCCTCACTGCAGATATGGTGTCAGCAAACTCCCCCCAGCCACAGAAAACAATTCTATTGTTTCTATGGAATTGTATTTCCTTGATGCTCTACCACACTGATAAAGCAACCATTACATAAAAATTAACTCATGTTGACAATATTTACCGTGAACAACTACGCCAAGGACTCTGCCTGACAAAGAATCTGTGAAATGTTGTCCACTGATGGCTCTGACTCCTCAAGAAACTGCCCTGAAAATGCACACAGAGCCCACCACGCTGTTTTTATAACTGCTGTAGTCAGGGTTCTTCATGTCCTTTCCCACCTAGCAAATGCATCCCCACCCCTCAAACTCTTGAAAATTAGATGGACATAATTTTTTATCACTCCTGTATTTCCCTAGAAGCCTGAAAGTTCTGCTCTGTCCTTAGTTTCTGAATACGTGGCCTTTTACAAGCTTCAGCTATATCCAGCTTTGTTAATCTGACAAAGATGTAAGGCAAGAGGTGTCCCTATAAAAGGAGAAGATCCAAATTAAAGTGGCCCTCTCACTCCTAAAGATCTTAAAATGCTTAGCCCACAGCTGAATAAGAGCTAACAAAAAAAGTTTACAGGAGGCTGTCTTGAGTCAATTATACCATAAGCTACAGATCTTTTCCAAGGGTTCCCTCTCCAATTTGCAATTCTTCAAGAATGCTGGAAGCTTGGCAAAGAGCTTGGGCTGGAATTGCAGGTACCAACCACATCCCTCCACAAATCTCCATTGCATTCAAAGGAGAGAATGTATGAAAAGCACTTTGCTCCCTGTGTTCCTTAGGAAAGAGAAAAACCCATTCAACCAAGAGCCCCAAAAAAGCCCCAAACCAAACCACAAGACAAATCAGCTCCATGTCCCCGTTATTCTAAAAGGCCTTCACTCAGAAGTCCATGGTACAACACTCATGACACATTTATGATGGCTGTGACACTCTGCTTGTGAGTGTGTGTGTGTAAATAAATAAATAAATAAATATGTACTGGGAAGGAATTCCTGCCTGGGAGGGTGGGCAGGCTGTGGCTGCCCCTGGCTCCCTGCAAGTGTCCAAGGCAGGCTGGTTAGAAGACGTTTTAAAGCACAGAAGAAGTAAAATGCAGCCATGTAGATGTAGAACATGCCAAGTCTGAGGCTGCACATATCACGGTGTTGATATGGCCAAGGTGGGGACAAATAGTTTTCAAAAATACCAGAGAACAATCAAAATTCAATCACTAAATTACTAGAAAATTAAAGTACTATGACTATGTTGTTTAAAATAAGTTCCAAAGTATGCCATCTTTTAAGAATTCCCTTATATTTGAAGACTCCAATGTCAACAGTTTGATTTTTCCAAACAGTTGTTAATAAAAGGGATTTTACTCCATTGTACATCAAATGAAATACCCTAGAGTTCTTTAGTATTCCATATATTAATTCTGTTCTGCTCTTTAGCATTTAATGTAGTTTCCACAGGCACTACTTTGAAATTAAAGATGTATAAACCATGGGTACAAAAACCCACAAGAAATGAACAAACCCTCCCAAATCTGACAATTATTTGGATATTATACTGAAGTTGAACACTAATTAACATGCAGGCAGATGAGGGGCTAATCAATAAACCAGACATCAACAAGGTACCTGTTAGCATTGCTAAAAGTAGTTGTAAAATTTCCAAGGATCAGACTTTTGAAGACACTTTTGATAAAAGAATGGAAATGCTCTTGATAGGTGATTTGTGTGGCTCACAAATCCAAAATTCCTAAGAAAATCCCACCAAGAAGGCTTTGTTTCCAAAGGTCTCTGAAAGCTCCATGTATCTTGAAACAATAAAGGATGTGCACCAGAACTTAATTTATTGTTTTGACAAATGAATTGCTTCCATGCAAGTTTCCTTCTGTTTAGATGTAAATGCTGGAAATAGAAGGTGGAAGCTGAAAATACCACAGGAGAATTCATCCCTGAAGGAGGAATCTGAGCTGGGTCCTCACCACCTATGAAATGTTAGCAGCAAGTTGTGAATAGATCTGATAAAATTACTGCATATTGGTAGGATAATGCAGCTGTTGCAATGTAACTTTTGGCTTACTCCAGGCTTATTCATAATCTATTTTTATGGTTTTCAAAATCCAGCAAAATAAAAAAGGACCACTGGCTAATTGTTACCATACTGTTTATTCAAAGAGCTATTTGCAGTGCACTCCAGAAGCAATTCCCTCTCCTGTCCTCCCCCTCTCCAGCCCTCGAGTGCTTCTAGTTATAGCATTTGATTTCTAAAATTAAACTTGGATCCACCTTAAAGTTCATAGTTTGGAGAATGTGGATAAATGAAATGCCATTTCAAACATCCCCATGCCATCCCTTTCCTGTACTATTCCTTTCCTCTCTACCAGACTTCACTGCCTAAATATTTAAGGCAGCATTTACTTTTATGCTTTTCTCTTTTTAAAAATTTCAAATATTTGCCTTGTTGTTGTTGATGATGTACTCCATATACAAGAAAATACATGAGATTTTTGAATATGACTATGGGTATTCAGTAAGGATTTGATTTCTAAGCTCCCCTCCAACTCAAACCATCCTCTAATCCTGCAAAACAAGTAATAATGCTAAAGGTGAAAATGTACCCAGAACTCTTATAATTGCCCCATTGTAACATCATCAAAACAGACAAATGGAATTCCTGTTTACACTACAAAAAACTGAAAGAGTCACAGGAGGTTCCAAGTGGATGGAATTTCTAAGCTGTCACATTGCCTCAAAGTAATCTCAAAATTCTTATTTATGCCTTTAAACAAAAAGAATGTGAGTGTTTAATTCCACAAACAATTCAACTATTTTCTAATCCCTGTGTGATTGACCTACTAACTCATAGCTGGGTAATATTACTGGCAAGGATGTTTTTAACTATTTAATTATAATTTTAAACTATTTAACTATTCAATTCATTCTGTTAGTGTCTTGGGTTAGAGTACAGGATGTGATCAAAGGTATCTATTCTATCACCATTTCTTGAGGGTGGGGCAGTGATCCTGATCTCTGTGGG
>VRYO01001681.1:23144153-23249885 GCA_009812075.1 Sialia sialis | reverse complement strand
CTCAACCTCCCTGGCACAGCTTGAGGCTGTTTCCTCTTGCCCCATTGAGTTAGAATTTAAAATCTGACCTCAGAAATAAAAAACCCCTCAGTGGTTAAGAGCCTCTATTTCCTTTAGACATCTTCACAGCATCAAGAAAAGCAAATGCAGCAAAGGTTGTTGGTAATTTGGGTTAACTAAATCTCTGCCAAGTGTTTAGAATGTGAGGCAGTGTCCCTACCAGGACATTTGTTTCTGTTGCATTTGTGGCAATGCATGACACAGCTGGCTGAGTAATAATGCTGGCAAGACCAAAAATTCAGGTTCCCTCTGGGCTCAAAATCCTCAAAAGACTGTTCCTGATCTGACATAACCCTGGCTGTGATGATCTGGGGAGTCTGGAAGAACCAGTTCTGCTCACTGAGGAGCAGAGCAGCACGGAGCAGTGTGAGGACTCCACGTGTGTTAAAACAAGACTTAGAAAAACACTTGGCTATTAAAGTGAAATGCAATCCTGCTGCCTCCACACCAGCATGAGCACATGTTGGACAAGCATAGCAGAAATTGCTGAATAAACTCTGAAGCAGCTTCACTATTAAAAATGAATATATTCCAGCAAAAGGAGTGTTTAGCACAGCTCCCAAACAAAATCTCCCACTTGCCAGGAGGTGCCCCTGAGCTGCTTTGGTTTGTTACATCCAAATGCCAAAACTGCATTTGCCTGCTCGAGCTCAGAGTTTCTCTTCAAACTCTGTGCATCAGGGTTGAGGGCATCAAACATCCTACATCTCACCCAAGGTAGCCAGCTGGGCTGGGCTGGGTAAGATGATCTGGAAATTATCTTACTCTTTTTGAAAATTATCTTTGCAAAGATGCAGTTGGAAATGGTGCTGCCAAAGACTCAAAGGAATGACAGTGATTTTCATGAAAAGATCAGATCTTTGAGAGAATGAATCAGAGACTCTAATTCTACAATTCTTCAGAGACTATAAAGAGAAAAATCCCAGACTATATCCCAGTCATTGTGTGCAAATGGAGCAACAAATTTCCATGCTTATACTTTGGCAAGTATAACAGGTAGTGAGAGGTAAACAGGGGAATATAGAAATATAGAAAATGGAGAAAAAGGCACTGGCTCACTACAACTCCTGTGTACCTTGGAGAATTTTCATTATAGATGGCGCTACCACTGCTGTAGCTCAAGGAAATTACTTTAAAAAAACTCTCAGATTGTATTCCAAGATCTACTGCAATTTTGTAGATATTTCCAGTGATGTCTTTGTAGATATTTTCATGATCCAAAGTAGATTATCTGACACATATCATATGCTGTAAGGGGTTAGAGTCCCTCATAATTTTGTATAATTTTCAAGATCTAGACTACTCTCAGATTTATGCTTCTAAAACAAATTGGTTTTTTTAAATCCAGTTTTGTAAGCGAGCCAGCATCAATAATTCTTTGTGTGGATATATGTGTATGATATATAGACATTTTCACATGCTGAAAATGGAAGATGTGAAGAATTTGAATCAACAAAGTTACCAACATTTCCACAGCCTTCTTCCATTGCTTCTGCCTTTAAATTCTAAAGCATACTAGCAAACTAACACTAAAGAAAAAGAAATTCTATTTATATGAAAAATACAGACTATGGAGTGCTGAGCTAAAAGGCTTCAGCAAAGAACAGACTAAAACGCCTTTTGATTATCAGTTAAGATCAATTAAATACTGAAATTTCTAGAACTAGTGTTCACCAATCTTCCCTAAAATCATCATGATAACATTCAGAAGAATAAATTCTTTATTTTTTGGTCCTGTTTTTAACACTGCTCCTCAGCCTTACCTCCAAGAGGGTTTGCAAGGCTAAATTGCCAGCACAAGTGGAGGCAAGGGCAGGGATTGCCTTGCAGGGCTGCCCTGCAGCACAGCTGGCAGCCCTTCTGCTCAGCCCTGTGATGTGGTTACTCCTTCCTCTCCTAAGCACCAGATTCCTGCTGCTGGAATGTGCCAAAACAAACAGCTGGGGTTTAGAAGGAATCCTTCTGTGAGAGTGCTCCATCAGATCTGAGCTGCTGGCGAGGAGGTGAGAGTCACCCAGGGGACACGGGGCAGAGAAGGCAGGAAAATATGGCAAGAATGATTCCCCCCCGTTTATATTTTGGTATTTATTATGTGTTCATGTTGTATGTAATGGGAGATGCTGTGGCAAAAAAAAACAGCTAGAGAGGGACAAATCTTGAGAGAGGAACAAGTGGTCCAAAATGTAGAAGGATTGCAAATTGGGAGAAAAACCACAGAAATGTTAAAGGACAGAAATGTAAATCCATTACAGCCAAGATGGAGTGCCAAAATAGGACAAATGAGGCCAAAAATACCAGAAGAACCCATACTTTTATGTATTTTGGCAATTGTGCCTCTCACCTGGCTCAAACTGGAAAATGTAAATGAATATGAATTTAATAATAAAAAAGAGAAACAAACATTGCAATAGCATTCCTCCACAAAAGGTTCATTTTATGCTTGGTATGTAAAATACAGGTCAGGTGTATCAGAAATTATCCAGCTGTCACAAAATTCTGCCAATGATGTTGATAGGATAGTCCATATCCAAAAATCCCCTGAACTGCTGCTTAACTGCTTAATCTCCAGTTGTACTCCAATTGTTAAATTTTTGATACCTGGCACCAGAGAAGAGTAACAAGGGACAAAGTATTTCCCTCTTGTTGCTAAATATTTGAAATCATGCAATGGCTTCCTGCCACTTACAACATTAAATTATTTATATTGTATTAATTGATAATTAATAATTTCATTATTGCAATGATCAGAATTTATCAGTATTGTGCAGCTGAAACATAGTTAAGCCACAAGTAATTTCCAGGTTGATTTTTTTTTGGCTATTTTTTAATACCAATTATTTTATCTTTCTTTTTCTTTTTTAATTTTTTTTCATGTTTTCAGGCCAGAGATTTCACTATGCAGAAGACAGAGAAGCCAGCTGAGTTGTGCCAAAAAGCTAGAAGACCCGAACTGCCTGGCAGTACAAGAAAACAAAAATATAAATCAGGTTTATCACTTGGAATTTTCATTATCGTCACACAGAGTTTGACAGGAATATTACTGCTGCATAGAAGTGATACATCTGAGGGGTTTTCCCTATGTTTCAAGCCAAGAAATTCTAAATTTCCTCTTCAGCACCTTGAATTCTTTCAGTCAGTCTCCTTCGTTTGATTGGACATCATGAATTATTTTCCCAGACATATTATTACTCCTAGCCTATTTTATTTGTTGCTGTTGTTTTGTAGCTTTGTCTATAAATATTTTCCTTATCTATTTTTTTTCTCCCTGTTTCTATTTGTGTCCTCACTCCTTTCTTGTTCTTTCTGTCCTCTCTGCTCTGCTGCTCCTCTAACATCTGTCTGCTTGAACAATTCCCTCTTTCTGTCCTTTGAGCAGAGCCCTTAAACATCTGTACACTTCTGCATTTGGGGCAAGGAAGGGAATTCTCTTTACTACTTAGAACACATCAACTTATTAAAGATTTCCAGGAAAGATTCCCCACAGAAGCTGTGTGTTTTTATCTTTTTTTTTTTTTTTTTTTTTTTGGTAAAACTCTATAATGAGTGAGCTACAAGCAATATCCTGAACAAAATAATGCTCCTGATGTCTGTTTCCTACCCAGCAGCTATGCAAACAATCACTGCCCATCTGCAATTCCAGGGCAATGTCTGCAGAGCTGGGTATTTAAATGAGTATTTAGGTATTTAAATGTCCCTGAAAATCCCGGATGTGGAGGGATGTCTGCAGAAATGAGACAAGTTACAAGGGAGAGTTTAAAATATCTCCTTTGTGGGAAGGCAGAGTTCGTCCCGTGGCCAAGATGAGCAGAGCCATCCCTCTGGATGTGCTGTTCTGTGCCTTTTGGGGCTCCTGGTCACCACTCCTGCCCCAGCAGCAGCTGGATTCACACATAACTTCAGACACTCCAAAGATCTGTGGTGCTCCACAGCTGCTGCATGTCCATCTCTCCTGACCCTGTCCTGCAGGGACACTGCTCGGAGTGCATTTACTCAGATCAGAATTACAGAATATCCTGGGCTGGGAGGGGTATCACCAAATCCAATTCCTGCCCCTGCACAGGACACCCCAAAAATCACCTGGGTCCCTCAGAACATTGTCCAAAACTCAACAAGTTTACTGATGATAATTCCAGTGGTTCCTCTTTTATTGCACTCCTCAAATGGGGTTGGCTTTTATCCCCACCAGCCTTTGGCAATGTTTAAAATGATAACAACTACTTACATAAACTTGTATCCATGGGCAATTTCCCTGGGAATTAAGGAGCTCATTAATGTATCTTGGAGACGTGGATGTGTGCTTTGATTTCTTTTTTTCTCTAGGTATTCCACAACGCTCTCCAACTCATCCTTTCACCCAAATGACTGTGTCAGAGATATTTAGCCCAGCCATCTGTCTGTTCCTGTAAATGCCACCTGTTCCACAAAGCAAACCCAGAGTCCCTTTGCAGTCCTTGCTGCTGGGAATGTGTTTCCTCCTGCCCTTGCATCAGATCCTTGGGCTGCAGTCACAACCTCCACAATTGTGCATCACAAACCCCAGGGAGAGAAAGCAAACCTGAAGAGTTCCATTGCAGTTAAGATGATTCCAAAAATCAATCCCCAATCCTAACCTCCCTGCTCCATGGCATGGGTTTTGCATGGAAATAAAATACCCCTGTCCTTTCCCTTCAGTAGCCACACTGAAACCATTCCATTGCTTCACTGCTCCTTCACAGCTGTGCTTGGCATCCTGTCATAAAAATCTTCCTCCAGGTCTCAGACGTATTGCAGAAGATTCAAGGGATAAAGGCAATGTAAAATTGGAAGTTGGCCAATGAGGAAAAACCTATTTGTTTCACTGGCCTGATGAACATTCATTTATTTAAGGCCAGAGTGAAATAGTTCCCTGAAGGATGATCTAATAAACTTTTAAAAGTGTCACCTTGCAGTCAGCTTGCTTTATTGTCAGTAAGTCAATGATGGGATACACAGCAGATGCTTAATAGCCAGCACAATGATTTAAACATCATTTAAGAGAGGTTTAACTGGTGCTTGCCACCACTTCTACATGGGTGATATGTGTTATTTCTTGCATTTTTATGAGGTTACATAACATCAAGGTCATGTGGTTTGCTTAATGCTGGTACAAAACACAGCTTAGGAGGATGCAGCAGAAAATCTGTTTCGCAGATGTTTGATCTTGCTTGTCCTAGCTAGCTTGGGTTTCCATGCATGAGTAGAGTGTGATGGTGGTTTCAGAGATTCCTCTGCTGCTGATCATGTCTACTGCAAATTACAGGGTAATAATTCCACCAGAGCCTTTATCAAGGACAAATGATGATGAGAGACTCCATAATTAAAACCTTCTTCTGACTACTTGTAGGTGAAGCTACTGGTTTATCTTCCTTTTAAAGTCACCTAATACCACCCAACTTTCATTAAAAGAATTTTACCAGACCATAAAGGTTCCCATAGCATGTTCCCAGATGCCTTGGAATCCAAACTACATAATTCAATTTTTACTGAGACATTCTTGTCCAAGAGATATATTCTTCTAGCCCCTGATAATGTCCACATCATGGCAAAGACAGGTTTTTAAAAGTTTGTTCATGCTTAGGAAAAATTTCTTAGACCTGCTGGTATTATGTCTGGGCACTGAAAGTTCAGACCCATTTCTGCTTCTGCTGAAACAGAAATTCACAATATCTAATCATGTGGTATTTGTGCAACACAATTTGAAGTTTCCATAGGTAATTGCTTCAATGCTCTGATATCCCAAACCTCACCTCTGGTTTGGCCAGGGAAACAAAATCCTGACTTCAGGAAAACACCAGAAGCAGAGACAGATGAAAAGGCCCTGTGGGTGCCACACAAAGCAATTCCTTACAGATTAGCTCCAAGTCATTGCATCAGGTTAATATCCCACTGTAGTCAGGGAGTCTGGTTATATTTTAATGGTCAGATGTTAAACTTCAGGAAGCCACCTATACTCCTGTGCTATTGGCATCAGTCAGAATTTAATTCTAGGACTTTTTAGCAAAATGATGGGCCATATTTACAAATTTTAACATGAAACCTGTTGGAACTGGTTCTGAGAATTTGAATGGTAAAATTGATCAAACCCAATCAAGAAATGGAAGCAGCAACAAGTGATTCACACTGAATTGTAAACCTCCACATTTCTGAGGGTCACAGTTGACCAAAATACATTTTCTCAAAGTATTTGACAAAGGATTTTGCGTAATTAAGAGTATACAGAATGCAGAAACCTAGTTCGGAACAAATTTGCCTTTGCAGTCAAAAGTATGGCTAAAATACTTAAAATTATGATGTATTTTTCTAATTCTTCCAGTTCTCCTGTATCTAAATGCAGTCAAAAATAAGGGCAATGAGCCCAAATACAGATTATATTATACATATACATAGTCAGAATATTTTCTTTTCATTATTAATACCATTTTTAAATAGTGTCTTCATTGTATCCCCACAGCTGAATTACTGGCAAGTACAAGTAAAAAGCATCATGGAGCTTCTGAATTCTGAGCTACATTTTGGCTGCTTATATCCATTTTTTAACATTGACCAATTCAAACTGTATTTAATGTGAGTATTCTTACCACACTAACCAAGAGTAATGGGAAATTGAGGACCAAATATTTCTCTTCAGACCAGCAGAATAGAAAGCAGCCCAATGTGTTCCTTACTTTGTTTATCTGTAAATGTAAGCTCTGTATGCACTCAGATCAGGCCAAAACAGGTTATTCCTGGTTTCTGCTTTTGATGCAACTACACCCCTGCCTCCACACACACTCATGGGATGCAGGGTGAGATGGTAAAACATAAATAATTTTAGATAAATTTGGATTTTTCTTCTGCTGTGAAAGCTGTCAGTTTTAGCCATAGTAGCACTCAATACTCCAGCAATTAAAACTGCCCCTCTGCCCACAGCAATTATCAAGAAAGAAGATAAAGCTGCAGAAGACACTTGTTTTATTCCCACAGAAGCAGTACCTGGTCAGTTTGAGGTCAAGCACCAAGTTTGAGGTGTTGCATTAAAATTTAACCTCTGGTTCTAAAGTGTCTCGTGAGCACGCAGGCGAGTCACACACATCACTGAAATTATTGACCTGCAACCTGGCAATGACTTTGCTGGTAAAACATTGGCTTTCATGGTTAAAAAAACCCAGAGGACAGCATTTAAGGGCAAGCAGGAGGGCAATGGTAATGTCATTTTCTTATCTGTCAAATGAGGGGCTGCAATTCTCTCAGCTTTGGGCATAAAGCACAAAATGTGCAGCAATAACTGAGGACAGCCAGCCAAAAACCCCAATGCAAACATCCCCTCACTGCCAGGATTCCAGAAATTAAATGTCTTGTGGCCTAGCTATAAATGAAATTGCCTTCCTGCTCTTCTGGCTCTCACACTTGAGGACCAGTGTTAGGTTATTTTGCTGTGACACCCACAGTACAGATCTGGGCTGCAGATGCCATCCTGATATTCCACACTTCTTTTTCAAGGCCAGATAATTCAGCAGTTTATGGGAAACCATTGTGGTTGTCAGACAGCAAGCGAATACTTGGCACCTGTACATCTTTTTTTTCTGTCTCCTCTCTTTCTGGTTGATTCGTGAGTCAGCTAATTCAATTTATAGATATTAATAATTTAACTTGTATTTCTTTTCGGTGAAAATTGAGAGTTGAAGTCCATAGTTAATATTTCTGATTGTGACTCAAACTCGTTAATTAAATGAATACATTTAATTACAGTGAATGAAATGTCTACATTTAAGTTTTTTCATACATTTGTTTCCTGGTGCCACCTGGGGAATTCGTGCTGACATTCCCTAAGACAGCCTTTCCCAAGAAACAAACAGCTCTGGCTGGATCACATATAAAAACATGAGTCTCACAAAATATTTTATGATATCAGTATTTTAATATTTCTAAGAACATGACATAATGATTTTTAGGGAAAAAACCCACTTGTTTGCATCAGCAGTGCAATTTTAATGACTTCTGCCAGCCCACCAAGTCCAGCAGCAGTCCATGAAACTTTCGTTAGTTCTCTAAAAATTTGCTCCATCTTTTGCCTCATTGACTTCTAAACATAAAGCAATCATATTATCCTCTGTAAGTATTAATCCAGCAGCTATAATTTATCACATTTATTTCTCTGTATTAAAATTTGTACACTTTCCATGTGAGTTTTGATCTTTTTTTGCATAATTGCCCACAGGCCTATTCCAGTTCTCTCTACACCTAGGAAATATCAGCTAAAAGAAACTATGACATCATGTTGATTCTGTTGTGAGCACAAAATCAAGTATGAGGGCTAATACAATCATTTCTCAGGGGGAAAAAAGGAAGAAAATGGACATCAGTGTATAAACTTTCAGAAATGTGGATTTATAAAGCAGAGGACAGTTTGAAGGCAGCTGATGGATTTCTGCAGCCCACAAATAGCTCCTGTGATCAGAGTCGCATTGGCACTGAATGCTAAAAATCAGTTTGGTGAAATTAAGCTGAGAAAACACAAAAGTTTCCACCAGCCCTTGGTTGTGTAAAAACTCTTTGAGGATCAGTGCATTAAGGTGGTGGAACAAAGAGAAGGATGGCAGAGAGGATGACAAAGTGTGCATGTGTGTGGGATCTGTTTGTTTATCTGCTTGGCTTTGTTTAGAAATGAATCTCCAGAAAGAATTCCCTGCAATCTCTCTGAAAAGCAGAAGAGAGTGTTTCTCTTTCACTCCAGCATGTTCCTGGGGGAATTGAGCTGACCCAGGCCCAGAAAAGCATCCTGAGCCTTTCAGAGTGGCAGCGAGCTCCACCAGATCTGATAAGGCTCCGACTCCCAGGTTCTCTGGGGAAAATCAGAGCTTTGCTGCTTTATTTCACTAATTAAACCCAAAATGGCTGTGTCCTGGCTGCTGGCTGGGCTGCCAAGATCCAGTGCTCCTCTTTTGTGTGGTCCTGACCTGCCACTGATGTCAGCTGCCTCAATTAGCCTGCCAAAAGAATCACAGGGCAGGGGGACCCTGCCAGGCACGCAGCGTCCTCCCACTCCTGTTTGCTGGAATAACAGCAAAACAATCACTGAACTCTTCTGTGTGTCTCCATCCTTTGCTGCTTTCCCTTCATCAGATCAGTTCATGTGTCAATAGTCTCCCACTCTCTGTTCCTTTCTGTCCTTCAAGACATGATTTTTTCACAAGATGGAACACCAGAACTCACAGAATTTCCAGCAAGAATGGAAGATTTTGGGTTTTTTTTCCTACATAACTGTGCTCCACCACCCACAGTAAAACCAGCCAAACAAATCCAATACCCTGGGAATAATCATGTTTGATCTGAGCAGAAGTCCATATCAATATATATTCTCTGTAGCCATTTTCCTTCGGCAGGTAAATCACTCAAATCTCTACAATCTCAGGAAAGGCTGAGAAAAATTCCATCTCTTAAACAGACAAAATTATATAAAAATCTTTTCATCTTCTAATACAGATTCAGAAAGGATTTCCTGAGTTTTCCAATAAAGAAGGATCTAATTCAAAAGGTATTTAAGGTTTGGTTATATTGTGGAATTTATGTTTGGTACGTTTAATGAACCAGTTCAGTAATGCTTGGTCTGAGGATATGAAATTAAAAATGCCTTCCTTTGATGGCAGTGATTTTTGAGAATGTATTATTCAAGTAAAAAACACTCCTTTTCATGGAGAGTCTATCCTAGTAAATACATCTGTAGCTTTTGATGAACAATGAAAAAGGATAACGAAAGAAAAAGTGGAATAAAGAATTTTAATGCTTGAATTGCACTGATATCCTACATTTGGCAAGCAGTTTTAGGCTCCAGCCAAGTTTGGATGACTGAGAAAGATCTCTGTGTGAGTTTCATTAGTGAGAGGACTTAGTCCTATAAATCCCCTGGCTACCAAAAAAAAAAAAAAGATCCATGCTCGCTAAAAGAGATTGGAAATACCTGCAATATCTGAATTTGAGATAAATACTGGTAACATAATTTTCCATCTCTTTGCTACAAGCACAAATTATATGTTATGTCATCAGTCATTCAAGGAAGGAGGGTGCATCCAACATTCCTGAGCAAAGTCCTCCCAACACACAGCAAGATTTCTCTGCAATTATTGAGATTGCTGATACAAGTAGTGAATATATTCCCCTCTTGATGGGCATTGCACCTTCCTCTGGCAAAATTTCCTGAGTCTTTGGGTGGATCTGGCTGATGTAATGAATCCTCTCCTTGGTAGCTGCTCTGTTTTGAGTTTGGAAGGAGGATGGTGTTGATAATGATGCTTTAGCTGCTGTCAGGGTTAAACCACAACACTTGTCACTTCTAAAGCTTTCACCACAGAACTTGTCACCTCAGCACACGCTCCTCTCCCTTCCCCAGAGTTCTTCTCAGCAGCCCATGGCAAGGATCCCACAGAACACACAGAAATAGGACATTTCTGTGCTCTGGGGTTTTGCCAGGATCCAAAATTTAGCATTTTTAACCCATAACACAAGCCAGTGGTGTTTATACTGGGTAGGGTTGCAGCAGATTTCACGTGTCCAGCCCTCATTGTCCCCAGCCACAGCTCAGTCCCCACCCCTGAGCACAGATTTCAGTGTCTCAGGTGCTTTTGTCTCATTGCTTTATTCCACTAGCCCATTACTCTGCAGAGAATTCATTCTGAAATACTTTGTGAATCAGAGTGAACATTCACCAGAGCACTTACAGCCCAACACCATGCCATGGGTTATTTTCTGAAACAAACTCAGCCAAAAGAAAAATTTAACATTAGAATGCAGAAGGTTTTCCTTACTTTCTCTTCAATTTTTATAGTCCAGAATCTTTTAGAGGAGCAGCCAAAGGGAATAAATGGATTAAAGTCACAGCTTTCCATTGTTCCAGTTGTAACTGAAACAAAATGAAAAGTGATACAGAAAACATCCAAACTCTCTCCAGAGCAACTCTTGCTGCACCAAGAGAGCTGACAATTATTTAAATATTGAAGGGTGGAAAATAGAATAAAATTACCTGAAACATTTTGTTGCATGTTGACACAGTCTCAATTAACTCAATATCAACAAAACTCAAACATAGATGAAGAGAAAAGCAGTTTATGAGAGACTTTAAATAGAAGGAACAATAAACAGCATTTATGAAAAGAAGATGAAGCAAAATAGTTTTAGGGTTTAAATGTATTTAGCACCCTAAACCATGTTGGTTTATTTACAAATTCATTAGAAATTCCAGGTATGGGTATTGTATTGATACATTGAAGGAACTTAAAAGGAAAAAAAAGAGAAAAACTTGTAAAGTGGTATGACTGTATCATCCATAAAGCTGTGCCAGAAATGTACAATTCTAACATTCATGGCATCATAAATCAGAATTCCATTGATATTGAGTTAGGATGATGGAAAGTAACCATGAATTAGCATGGGTCAAATGAATTAGGCAAGATGGTAACAAAATAATGGAAAAGCAGGAACATGGAAAATATGATCCCTCCAATAGTTAGGTAATGTATTGAAAAGCAGAGCAGATGAAAATTGTGTATATACATACATTAAAAAATTCTCACAGTTGCTGCCAGGAATCTTAATTTTGCCCAGAGCCATGGATTATTAATAAAATAGCCCAATCTAAACACAAATAAATCCATTGTGTTTGGAAGATGAAAGAATTATAAATTGTAAAATACCATTTCTCTGAATTGAGAAGCATCCAAGTCAACTTTATAAGCAACAGCTGTGAAAAAATTTGCATGGCAGAAAAAAAGAAAAAAAAAAGAAAAAAAAAGAAGAAAAAAAAAAAGAATTTAGAAACAAAAGCAACCACACAGTTGGGGAATAGATGTTCTGGGCTGTTGCTCTCTTGGCTGCCTGAGCAAATATTTGGTGTCAACATGGACAAATAAATATTGTGTGTCTGAGTCACCATTTCAAGCACAGAACAGCTCAATCAATGGCAATGTGTATTAATAGGATTGCAATTCTTTCCCAGCATTTTCAATGTATAGGCAAGAGCCTTTAGGAAAAATAAATAATAGAGGCTGTCCATGTGTAAAATGTGAGGGGAAAGGTTTTGGGTTGCCATCAGTGTTGCTAATTTTTACTACTTAGGTGTGCACTTTTAAAAATTTTTGAAGAGGTGCCTCTGCCTGAATTAAGGTGCAAATGAAGTCAGTAGTGTGGATTTATTTAATAGTACATGTGAAAAATTGAGAGAGAGAGAAAAAAAGAAAAAGAGGTGATGGGGAGGGAGAGAAAGAGAGTGGCAGAAACATTAAGTAGAAAACATCACCACTCCATGAATCCCAAGTAGTTTTTTCTCTTGTTGAATTATAGTGGGTAAATGGCTCAAACACTTGTCCAGATTCAACAATGATTGTATTCATTTTTTTTCACCCCCCAAGCCTTCATTATGTCACTTGGTGCTCTCTGGTACCAGGCTGATGAAGGAATAAAAGCTATTGCTAAACTCTCCAGAATGCTGGGAATGCTTTCACTTTCCATTTTATGGCCAGTCTGCATTTGTATTGGGCAATTTTGGTCCAAGAAACGTGTCTAACAATTATGTTCTGGTAAAATGAGTTCAGGAGCAGTACAAATTCATATTTCTGAGTGTGCAAACTGACAATTCTCTACTTTTGGTGGTCTAATGATTTACAGACAGCAAGCACATTCTCTTTTCATCTAAGAAAAACACAAGAAACAGTATTTTCATGCACATGGCACAGCAAAACCAACAACTTCACCAACAAACCAAGACCAAAACACTCTCACAGGGACAGTCCATCTTTGTAAAAAACTTTGGGGTTTCATTCTTAAACAGGAAAAAGCAACAATTTTTCTCAATGAAAATTATACTGGCATATTTTTTTTAACCTCAGGAGGTATTTCATTTATCCTCCTAGCAATTGTATCCCAATCTTTTTCTTGTTTTCCTGCACAAGTTGTGCATAGAAACCTGGCTATCTAACACCAGAATAGAATCAACAAAGTAATGAATATGAAAGTGTTTGACAGTGGAAGCAAAGGGCAATTTCAGTAGCAGATAGCACTTCATTAGTTACAGGGGTGTGTGCAGCATCTTTCCAAAACAAGGAGGAAGGAGTGCAGTTCCAAGTTTGAAAAAGCAAAGCTGCTGTTCTATTTTTGCTGTACAAAATCTTCAGTGTTTCCCTCAGTCCTGTGGGGCCCAGGACTGAGAAATCTATGCTAAGCTCCCCACACTCCTTAAAGACTGAAACTTATTAAATGTATTCCATAAATACAGTGGGTTTTTTTTCCTCCAGTCATTTGCAGATGATGCCCTCTAACAGTTGTCTTTTCCCAAGCCCTTTCTGAGCACTGAATTGGAATTATCCTCAATCTCCCTTCTGTATTTTGAGGTCTATTCTGCAAGGAAATGAATCTCTCCATCTATTCCCCGGATTTTCACAACTTTCCCACACAGTTCCCAGCTCAGGACATCTTGAGCAGCTTAGCCCAGCCTCAGCTCTCAGGGTAACAGAGCTGCACATTTGTTTGCCATTCATGGAAAGCATCAACAGCTGAGGCTTTAGGAAGTCTATTCACAAGCATGAGAGCCTGACAATATTGAGCACATGTGGACACTTCTGAAAAACCCAGCAGCTCAGTCACAGCTTTCTGAGGCTTAGCTAAGGTCTGTGTTAGAAGCTTCACATTTTTACAAAATAATCTGCTCCTTTTCACTGCCTCACACTCTGCTTGCTACAGGGATTGGAATCTGGGCTCATCCTAATCTGTTCAGGAGAAATTAGAATGAGGAATGATGGGCTGCTTGTCTCACTTCTCCAGAAGCTCTAACCTTACATGAGAAGTTCTTTGAGACACTCTTTTTCCAGGTCTCTACAGCCTGTAAGTTTGTTCGAATTCAGGTGGGGTATAGGAACAGTTTCCCAGAAATCAGTGTCCCTCAGCTCACTGCACAGGGACAAAACCCTGGGGTTATTTGTTCTGGTTTTATGTAATTGCCTTTGATCTGTATTAGTCACAGTTGTCTAAATGTTTGGACCTTGCACATCACTAATTTCCTCCAGTTCCAGACTTTTCTGAGGGCTCTCAAAGTGCTACCTCTAGTTTGTAAGGAGCAAGAGTGGAAAGCTGGGTGGCTCCTGGCTCATTGCCTCTGTGATGGGTAGAGGGCCCAGACTCCTCATTTAACCCACATAAAGCACTGGAGTCCTTTATTCCTGCCAGTTTTTCAGGATTAGGGGATGATGGAGTGCAAGGACAGTCCTTGATGTTAGAGGTGATATGCAGCTTTTGAACAGCCACCTCCTGAAACCACTCCTGGGCAAAAAGCCCCTGTGCCTTCCAAGGCAATTCTTCATTCCTCTTCCAAAAACAAGGAAATGTTTTATCATTGCTTACAGCAATGTGAATGTGAATGTGACAACAATGTCCCCTTTTTGGAATGTCAGTGGAGAGGAAATAAACCTTTGTGGGGACACCACCACATTTGGGGGCTCTGGCAAGGTCTCAGAGGGACCGGAGGCATTAAAATGTCAAATATTCACAGGGAAGTCTCTTTTGAGAGGAGCTGGCTGTCCCTAACAAGAATAATTACAGATTCAATAACAATGCCTGTTGAACCCTTTCAGGAAAAAAACCTTCTCCTGGTGGTTTTGCTCCAAATTGACCAAAACAACTCTTTTGAACCTAAAAACCAAGGCTCCAGTCACAAAATTGACACATTATTTGGTTTAAAGAACGCAGGTGTTTGATTTGACTTAAAAGTTTTTAAAAGTGCTAGAGGTTTTATGTAAACACACCTGTAACCTCAAGTGAAAAAAAGCCTCATCATATATCAAAGCATCCCAGAAAAAAAGATAAAATCACTGATATTTATATTGAAACTGCAGATAAGCAAATGTTAGTCTTTTCTGTACACGCAATTTAACATATAGGCACAAGAATGCACCTAACACTAGAATTTAAATTTAAACATAGATTTTATTTGCAAAGAATTACATTTTTTGGAAATTAAATCCTGCTGCAGGTGGGAATGAGGTTTGTGGGCCACCATGTGGGATGCAAAGTAGGTTCTGATATGTGACTCACAGATTTAAAGAGTGGTAACACTAAAACTCATTTTTCTTGTTGAATATTCTGAACAGAAAGAGATTGTGCATTGAAGCCTTCAAAGCTCCTTTACGATGAAAGAATGCACAGCTTCTTAAGGAAAGGGCTTCCTGTGATTTAAGGCCTGTTATCTCTGACAGTCAGTAAGACTGAACTGCTTCTGAAACATTTCCTCATTTCTTTTTAAGTGAAGGCAACTTGCTGGAGCCAATTCTTCATTTTCCTAAACAACCCACTCTAAGAAGATTCTTAAATGAACTTAGAAGATTCTTAGATGAATTTTGAATCCCAGAGGGAGGAAAAAGAAGGAAAAGTTAAAGACAGGGGTGTACTCTGAAGCACTACCTTTTCACACTAAAAAAGCTAGATGGAAACTTTAAATAACCATTTAACTGTAGTGAACTTTTGCATGAAAACTTTTTTATATATGAAGCTGCACCAATTGCCAGAGTGTATTGAAAGAATATTTTCCATTGTCTTCAGGTTTCACCCCATAGGCTCTGTGTGACCTCACATCTGTTTCCATACACTGAGTTGCCATGGAGCTTCCTGGTGATGGAAATCTCAAACAGGCTGAGACAGAAAACATGCACGTGGATCAGTGTCCTGGAAAAAGTGACTGGATACCTTTTCACTTCCACTGGATAGAGCAGAATTCAAATTAAACTCAGCAAAAAAGTTACGTGCACGCTTGGCTGGTGCTGAAATTAAAGCAAAGAAAGGGGATATTTGCTGAATAAGAAGATGGCACATGAAATTATACTCTTATTTATGTCAGTGGAAGGTCTAGTCCAAAAAGAACACCTATTTGTTAAAGTAATCCAATAATAAGGGGCAGAACTTCAGAACTTCACACTGAAGTTTTACAGAACAAAATCCCTCCTTTTTTCATTGTCTCCAATTGTACAAAAAATTGTGACAGGAAAAGATCTCACCGTACATAACCAATGAAAATGATAACTTTGAGATGGACAATGATGTGGCCTAAAATCTAAAGTACAGTAATTTCACAATTATAAGTCACACCTGAATATAAGCCGCACTACTGGGGTAGGCTGGATTCTTCAATGAAAAAGGTGTGGCTTATAATCATGAAATTACTGTATATCTTTGAAAAATGCTGAGTTTTTCTTGTTGTAGCAAAAGTACAGGGAATAAGGAAGGAAAGTAATTTAATGCATTATCAATATTCAGGATTTGATCTTATTTTCTGATATCACTGATTAAATCCACAAACAGATGCAACCCCTTTTATCAGTTTGTGTGTAAGACCTTTGCTCTAAACAAAGTTCAGTTAAAGATGCCTGGGAGAAAGTGCATTTACATTTACATTTACATTTACATCTTCCAGGGAGGATCAGACCACTGAGACCTCCTCCTACATTCCTTCCTCCTGCTGGAGACTGGGAATTGAGGAAGCAGCAAGGCCTAAATCCAACTCCTAGGATCCTGCAAATTGCTCTTAACTGGATGCAAATTCTGACTGAATCTGCCTTAGTTCTGGTTTAATTACAGCCCCAAATCCTGGCCTTGCTTCAAACGAGCTCTGCAAAGAGCGGAGGGAGTTCTGGGCGTCCCAGAACAGAGAGGATGCTCTGATGCATCCCCACCAAGGATGAAGGATTTATGGGGCTGGATCTCACCCAAACCAGATTTGGAAGGCACCACTCAAATTTGCTTTGAACCTTGCATTTCATACCATCCTGATGAAACTCCAGGTGAATCAAAACTGGTGTAAAAACCTGTTTCTGTATCCTCTTGTGAACCCACACTAATTCAGCATTTCAAATCCATATAAAACAAATCCATGTGGTTCTGGTTCTACACAGGCAGGGAGCTGGATCTGTAAAGGCAGAAGGCCTAAAACTTGGTAATTTTTGAAAGAAATTCAATAGGAAATAAAACTGCAATGCAACATCTTGTCTAACCCCAAAACTGTGTTTAATCTCTAAGGACAAGATTGTTTTCCTTTCCTTTTTTTTTTTTTCCTCTGTCAAGATTTTACTTTGAGAAAAAATTGAAATTTGAATGAGAGCCAATTGAAAATGAATATTGGAATCTTTGATGAATGAAAACATCAATGGATGCAAGTCATTCTTTACAAGGGACTTGAAACAAATAAAAAACTTGAAACAAATAAAAAATTAATCCTGGTTAGTTATGGGGCTAAAAATGTGGAAGATTCACACAATTTGTTAAAGCCTTTTTTAATAGGATGGCTCCTCCTTTATTCCTTTTCCACAGTGTTCCTGGGAATCACTTTATTTATATTTTTAAATTCAGGTTGTGGCCTTCTTTTCTTCCTCTTTCTTTTCTATTTTCTCTGTCAGATGGAAGCTCATCCTGCAAATCTTTATATTGCTTAAATATGGATTGGAGTGAGCTTTACTAAAGAAGGAGCAGATTGCTGAACTCATTTTGTAGTAAGTTCCATTAGCACTTAATCCAGCTGCCATGCACTACCTCATGATGTCACCCAGAATATACCAAGAAAACTAAAATGTGAATATTTTCACACTCCATGTTTTTAAGGCTGCAGCCTTGATGGTTGTAGCAGACATCAACTTATTACTTTTATTACCTCTGATATTACTTTAGCTGCCTAGAGCTGATTTAAATTCAATATTTGGAACCATATTTTCTAATATTAGGAAATGTGCTAAAGCCTCTTTCTTTCCATATCACACTCTGTAATTTATTGCTTTGTTTCCAACCTGTCTGATATTGACAAATATTACACAAATTCTGAATCCAGGGATCCAAACATAGTCTGCTGTGTTGTCCAAACCAGAAACATTTGGCCTGATGCTGTTATTTTCATCTGCTGTGTAAATGTTCCACTTAAAATATTTTAGCAGCAAATTTCTTTTGTGCCTGCAGCTCCTCCAAATGTCTTGATGTCAAACTTGGTTTCTGCAGGGTGGCATGGCTGGATCAGATCCCAGAGGATTATCAGGAAAGAAAGTGCAGGGGAGATATTTTAAAAGATTTTTTCTCAAAGTAAGAGATATTTAAGAGTTCACCTGCACAGTGATCACAACAAAACCCCACGAAATGGCATCCAGGGGTGCTGTGGTCCAAAATGCCCCAAAAAGAGAGACACAGATTCCCTACAGGCATGAAACAAGTGTTGGCACTTTGTGCAGAAGTATTTTTGGACATTCCAGCCCAACAGATGCCACATAAAAGTTCCTTAGGAAACCAGTTAGATAAGATCTATTATGATGTTAAATATGAATACAGAAATAGGTTGCCTAAGGCAACAGGAGGCAGATAATGAAAGACAGCGCAGGAGTGGCTGAAAATAGCTTTCTTGACTTAAAAAACAATTTAGAAATCTATTTATTTTTATAATAATGTTAAAGATGGAGGAAAAAACCAAACAACCCATTGGAAGAATTGCTGTGTTCTCTAAAGTGGGGCAGGAAGTCATAGTTTATATCAGTACAAAATAATCCAAGATTTTGATTAAAAACTAAAACCATTCCCCTAAAGGATAATAATGAAAATATACCAGCTTGTCTCAAATCAGTGGATTTGTCAAGAAATCTTAATTTTAAATAACTTACCTTGCAACTTATTCTCTTTAATTTCATTGGGGATGTTAGGGAACAGTTGTCATTTATGGCAATAAACTTGGTGTGTGAATGGTCTGAAACTAAAAATTGAGGTTGCATTGTGGAAAGATCCATGCAGATGCTTTACTAATATTAACAGTACTACACATTTAGTAAAAGCCACTACATGTGTAGAACTCTGAATAAACGAGCCAGTACAGGCAAAAGGTCAAATCAAAATTTGGAGCCTTAATGATGATGGAAAACCCTAATCTTTTGATTTTTATTTTTAAGCTTCATTTCTCAAACTTCTTATTGTGTTTATTCCTAATCTAGAAGAGAGAAAATGACATATAAAATATTATAGAAATGTCCCAGATTCCCACCAGATTAAACCTTTATCAGTGTTCCAATAGCCCCAAGTGGTTTATGATGCAAACTGCTCAAGAAGAGGGGTTTGGGACAGAATTTTGGCCTTGTTCGAGTAATTAAACTTCTTTCCACCTCCTAAAACTGCACATTCATTATGTTCAGTCCTCTAATTGCTTTGTGCTTGGCCTCTTGAAGAGACACCACATAAATCTGAGCCTCTGCCTTGCTCTGCTGAAATCAGCAGGTTTGTGGGGCCAGGATCTCACCTGGAGGGACCTGTTCCACAAGGAAGGTTATCTCCACGTGGGAACATCTGAAGCAGGCATGAGGTTGAAAAGAACATCCTGGGCAAACCACATTCCCAAAGCTGTGCAGGCACCTTGCTCTCATTTGAGAGATCTCAAAGGTCCAATTAGGATGAATCAATTTAATGACCCTGCTTGTCAGTCCAGAGGATATGGGATGAAATTCCTCACTGGATCACAGAAGAATAATTAATAAACATTCATTCCCAGATAGGGTTAAACCAGTACAGCGTGAAATAGCTGCAAGGTTTATGAAAGATGAGATACTAAACCAGAAATTCCAGCAAGAGTTACCCATGAGAGAGGCACAACCAGAACAAACTGCTCTGCTCACTTCCCTGGGTCTGCTTCATGAGCTGGCACCAACTCCAAAGGATTTGTTCCCGTTTCTGCATTAATTGTGAAGGGTAAATAACCTTATTCCTGTTCAATCAGTAAATCATAGAATGGTTTGGGCTGGAAGGGACCTTAAGCTCAACCTGTGCCACTCTGTGCACTGGCAAAAACAATTTCCACTATCCCAAGCCCATCCAGCCTGGCTTTGGACACTGCCAGGGATCCAGGGGCAGCCACAGCTGCTCTGGGAACGTGTGCCAGGGCCTGTCACCCTCCCAGGGAAGGATTCCTTCCTTTTATCTGATCATAAGCAAAGCTAAAGCCCCAGGTTTCACTCACAGAAGTGTGTTCTTGAGGATGTCTGTAAGGGTTGCTTCTTTAAATCTTCCCCAGCTTTGTTTCTCAGGGAAGGATCAAACAGCAGCAGCAACACCCTTAAGCACTACTGAAATTCTGGCTTTTCCATTGCTGCATCAAAACCAATGCACACCAATGGTGTGAAATCAAATTAATCTCTTTTCCACCAAGTTAAAAAAATGTGGGGATACAAGCCTAGCTGTGCATTTAGCAATGTGTAATTCCCTCAGAAATGTTAATGCACTCCAGCAGTTTCATCACTGTGCAAACACAGGCCACTGAACTGCAGCTTCATCTCCTGAAGAAGGCACAACACAATTGCATGTTGGACTTTGGTGCTAGAAATAACCCAAGGTCTAAATGCTCCCTGCTTTTTGTGCTCATTTTCCTTCAGGAAAAACCCCGCTGTTTCCACAGGAATCAGGTGAATGAAATGTCAGTTCTGACTTTTCTGAGTTTTGGATGTCCATTAAGGTCACAAATGATATAAAGTAATTTTATGTTGTATATATATATAAATAGTATCCCTAATTTCTGTCTTCTCTGAGAAATCTGGATGTAAGTTGCTGCTAAATATAAGTATCCCTTTAAATAAATTCAAAACTGGTGGACAGAGAACGTTTTTCAGCTTACTGCAAAGAAAGGACAATGAATGTAATGGACAATGGACAGTCATAGGCCATTCTTTCTCTCTGTGCAATTTAGTGGGGAAAAAATGTGCAAAGTGTAAATTCAAAGACTTTTCTATAGCCATTGAAATAACTGTTAAAACCAAAATAGGAACTACATGAATACAATCCATATTGCAACCTGTCAAGTCACTGCATCCACAGAAGAATTAAAAAAAATAATAATCCAGAGGACAGCTGCTATGTTTGAAGTTTGGATGGAAAAGAGCACAATGTGTATTTTCAGTGGCTCATGTCTTTCTGAAGCCCTTTGCATGACTTCTGTTAAAGACAGACTGAACTTAGGTGGGTTCAAGTGTGCAAACCTCTCAAGCAAAGCGCAGAGAATTCCATAACTCCTTAATGAGATGGCTTTGTTTTTTTCCTCCTCAAAATCCCTGGAAAATAAAATAGTAAAGCTGTAGAGACAAACCAACCTACCCACAAATTAATACTACAGAAAAGTCTCTTCACAGACATCTTCCATTTTTCCAATATTGTCCCTCACACTGTAAGAAAAAAAACCCAGCAGAAAATAAAGGCATTATCAGCATTGTTCCTGTCAAAACTATCTTCAATACAGGAATTAATTCCTATTACAAGCTCACAGGCTCATAGCAAACTCTCCTGGGATATGATCCCTTGCTTCAGCACATTTCATAAAGGGGAGGATTGACAGCAGCTGGATAATTCCTGAAAGCTGCCCTGCCAAAATGAACTTCCCCACGTCGTGTGAGCCACATGGGCATGAGGTTGTTCTCCCACAGTGAGAAACGCACATTCACTTGTGCAGATAAACTCCTTTCCACAGTGCTAAATCCACACCAGCACTGTTCCTCTGCTGTTTTACACCTGCTGGAGGTCACACTGAGCATCAGCAGAATTCCAGGGATGGACAGAGGATGGACAGAGAAACTGCTGGGTTTGGAAACCTTCCAACTGAACTCAGCAGGACCCAGGGGGATGTGAAGGACAGAGAAATTGCTGGGTTTTGAAACCTTCAAACTGATCTCAGCCTTCTCCATCCGTGCCCTATCAGCACACCTGGTGCTCCAGTGAAACTCAGCATCTGAGTGCTCCTTAGAGGCATCTAGAAGATCCCTACAGGATCTTTTGGGACCCTGAGCTGAGTGTATGGAGCAGTTGTGCACCCCTCTAATCTGCATTTTTGGATATCCTGATTGCCACAAGCAAACCCAGCTGGCTCACACGGGCTGTTCCTCCCTCAGCACTTTGCAGGATGCCCTCAGTGGGAGGCCACTTGTCAATCAAAATTAAATTCCAAGCCTCATTCTTCCAGTGACTCAGAACTACCCACCAGAGACTCAAGGAAGGTCAAACAAAATTTATCCTTTACAGCTTAACTCAAAGTGTCTTTTCCTGCCAAATAACTCTGTTATGTTTATATGGCCCAGATCTCCAGCCTCAGTTGTTTATTTACAGATACCAGCAGTGCCACAGGCAATTACCTTTAAACATCCTATAGCAGTGTTAGATAAACAGAAAGTAATTGTATCTCCAAGTGTTTTCTTCCAACATTTTAAGTATTCCTTAAAGGCTTTTAAAAGCTTTTTGCTCAATCAGGCCCCAAGAAAAAGATGAGATTGCTTCCAATTTGAATGAGCAAGTTCTGCATTCGATTTAGGAAAGAAGTAAGGACGGACCTTTGGGCAATGTAATCAATATCCTGTTCTGGAAATAACAGTTCACTGTCCTGGAATAGAGGCCAAGGCCTTTTGTCCCTTGATTCTATAAATATTTTAGTGAAGAACTCATTGCTAGGATTTTATCTGTGAGAATTTCTGATGTAGCTATAGGCCAATGATATTTCTGATGTTTCTGGAATACCACTGGGCAAAATACAATTTTGCCCAGTGGGGGTTTTCCTGGTGTCTCCTTTACTTTTGCTTTTAATTTCTAACAATAAAGTTTATTGTCAGAAAAGCTTCAAGGAGATAACTTTGATACTGAAGAGTATTTATCAACCTATAATGTATTTATTATTATAGTAGATATTTACACTAACTCATAGTTAATCTTAAAGATTTAATCCAAGCAATCTTCTATATCTTTTTTTTTTATACAAAGGGTAAAACAGGAAGGAACCTTTATAAAGAATTTATCCCTGCTGTCATTCAACCCAAAGAGAGTTTTCTGTTACTGAAACCAGGGAAAAGAAATAAACCTGGATGAATAGTGCAGTGATCCAATAAGATTTTGGAGATTAGCTGAAGATTTCACTGAGCTATTTGTATATTGAAGTTAGGCAACAGTGAGTAATGAATGTTATGGGTTATGTATTGATTCTGCATTATGTTTGATTTCAAAGGAAATAATAATAAACCCAAAGCTTGAAATCACACTGGTCAGATACACTCACAATCTTCTTCCAGAAATCGGATCAACTACAGCATTGAGGAATTATTTTCATAACTGAACGAAAAACTAAAAAAATAAATAAAAATAAATCTTTCTCTGATTGCTGAGAAACTTGGGAAAGCTCCATTAATTCAGTTTGAGGTATTTGGGTATAAAGGGAAATATAAAGATGTAAAGATGTAAAATATAAAGACACAAAGACCACCAGATGCTCCAAACTTTTCAGCCACTTAACAGATAATTAATATCCTGTAATCCCAAAAAGCGATCATTGCAGTTGCTCACTATTTGTTGTCTTGTAATCTGTAGAAAAACCTTGCATCTTAAAGTAAATTAGAACAGAGGATGATCATGAACACACTAATGAAAATTTGCTAGAGAGAACTTGATCTTGAACATTTCTCACTGTTGGATCATTAACATTTTTGCTACGTTGAGCCATATTTTAAAATACATCATTCTTATATATACACTTGATAAATCAAAGACTTGGTGAAATATTTATATTTTTTTAGTCTAGAACTTTGTTTGAAAGGGGCAACTATTTATTTTGAAGGTTATTTGAAGCTGGGGTTCATAGAGCATGGAAATACAACAACAAATTAGTTAATGATGCTGGCTCCTCGCCAGGAAATCCTGTAAAATGAACAGGAAAAGGGCTGGATCCTGCACCTCTAGACTTCCTAGAATGTTGTTTCTGAGGAATGCTAAAAGCAGCTTTGCAATAAATTTTAGGGATGGCAAGAGAGGTCAGACTTCATACTTGTAGTTCTGAATTTCCAACTTTCACAATGGAAAGTTTTTAGATTGTTTGAACTCAGATCCTTATCTAAATATTAGTTTTACTAGTGAATTGCTTTTTCCTCTTTTCTATTATTTTCAGCTTTCTGTTCCTAAAGAAGGTGTTTGAATGGAAGATGACTGTGGTCCCCTTTTCAGGGAACACACTTTGGAATTATTTGCATCTGATTTATTCTTCATAGAAGAAAAAGAAATGCATCAGTATATTTACCTCTCAACTGTAGGACTATGAGTAAAAAAACCCAAAACTTTCTATCCACTGTCACCCCTTCTTGAGCTCTTTTGAGTTCAAATCCATTCTAATATGAAAAAAAAGAACAAAATTACAGGTTTGTTTTTGAGAGCTACATGTAAATCCATGCCTCCCTAAGCTGCAATCTTCAAAGTAGACTTTTAATTTTTAACATATATTATTTCAGGAAGCTTCCCCATTTGTAGAAGTATTAAAGCAGAGTAATAACTTAGCAACTTTTCTGTTACTTGAGCCTGACCCTACTCCTGCCCATTTAGAACCCTTGTTTTACTGTGCTCTTACATTCAAATAACCTTGCTCCTTTAATTTATTTTATTTTTGTCCAATAAATAATCTTTCTCTGACTGCAAAGACTTTTTACATCCCCCTTCAGGGTGATTCTGCTTTTTCTTGGCTTATGAACCCCTGCACCATGTAACACAAAAGACACTTGCTTTCCAACAGTAACAAGAGATTGATGAATTGTAGTGAGAATATCCTTATAAAGCAAAGTGCATTCCAAACATTTTTCCCATGACAAAAATGCTGGATTTTCATGCATGGACTCTGTATACACAGCATATATACACAGCATAATCCTGAATAGATCTTTGAGGATATAAATCTCTCCCATGACCTGATCTCTCCCTGTGCTCAAAAATTCTACTGCAGCAGGAAACTTCAAAGACATTGAGAGTTCCAGTGAACAACATAATTCCAAAGTGAGCCACTTCAGCCATCAAGGCATGTTATTTCTGATAAAAGGATATTAGGAATGATATAACAGGAACCAATCCTTCACCAAGACTCACTGAGCTCTTTCCTGCACTCTTAGAAGATGCATGATATGGTTTTACATATTGCCTTTAAGACAGAAATTATAGTATCTTTCCTTTAAAAATTAATAAAAATCCCTTGCCAAAATGGATAGGGGTCTCTCTACTTTCCATCTAGCAATAATAATTAAATTTTGTATTTTCCCTGTTTTTAATCTTTAAAGTTGATTGAAAAATTCTCAGATTAATAAAATAATCTCCCCATTTACTTCCTTGAGTTACTACATCATTTATCTTGCTGCTGCTCTTGCCTCTTTTTCTCAGTGTGACAAAAATCTTAAACTGTGTTGTTTGCTTGTAAAAAGTAAGAGGATATCAGGATCCCAAATCAGGGAGAGTTGAACCTTTATGGGAGATGGAAATTTTACCATCAGTCACTCCCTAACATGGTACTCGTAAAAATCTTGAACATTAAGATGGAAATGAGGGAAGACAAGCCCAAAACTAACCTCAAAACAAACTAAACCCCCATCCCTGAAATAAAACACAATCCAAATACTAGATATGAAGGAAAACCAACTCTCTTCATCTCTAATTATTAGGTACAAGGCCTGAAAGGTGAATTCCAAATCCCACTGAAGCTCAGGAGGATGTTTGCTATCAACAGCAGATCATTATTTTACTAGCTCTGGTTAACCAGAAATATTAGAAAATAAAATTACATCAGATTTATTTAAGGAAAACTGTGTCAAGATATTTTTTCTGTGATTCTACTCTTCCTTTATCACATTCCCTCTTCTTTTTGATATTGTTGTTGATGGCTTTCTCATGTAGAAACTCAAGTATTTCCAACCAAATAAACAACTTCAGCAGGAGTTCTTTGAAGGGAATACTTGTATATACAACTTAGAAAAATATATAACACAAACCACAAAGATATTGCAGTAAATGCAGAGCTTCTCCAGTGAGGTGTCAGTGCTGGACATGGGACATTGCTGCAGGGAATTTCAGGCTGAAGAATGGCAAAAAAACAGAAAGGAAAAGCCCAAGAAAGTTCTCTCCTTGCTACTGCTCTTGAGATTGACAAAGCCACCTCCTTCATAATTCCATCATAATTCCTTCAGCAACTCACTCCCCAGTGCCTCAGGACTTTGAGCAATCTCTCTGATTTGTGTGTTTGTACATATATTTATATTGCTTCTATTATTTTATAGTTATATTATTTATACTGTTTGTACTATTTATATTTCTGTTTACTGGGAAAAGCACGTTTTGCAGACAAGAGGATGAGCAATGGAGCAGAGTGACATGTGGGAAAGCAGATGGAGAACCAGTGACATCTGCCAGGATAACTGGGATTGAAAATATCCCAGACAGTTTGACAGAACTGACTGGCAACATGGATATTTCAGGGCACTACACACTGTGGTGTTTTTGCTGTTTTGTACGTTGAATAGGGCAGCTTGTTTGTACATTTCAAGTTTTTGTGTTCACAGTCCTGGCTAGGAACATATGAAGAAGCTGAGAATAGGCAGGACATAAAAAATTAGGCCACAGAAATTCTGTATATGAGTATTACTTATTTTCCTTTTCATATATGTGCAGTCAGCTCCAGTGGCTCAGTTTATATTTTGGCTTCAAATGCCAAGTTTAACTTGGCTCTACAACCAAGGATTTTGGTTTACCAGAGGTTAATAGCAGCTTTTCATTAAAGTTGCCCATATAAAGACACTTGAATGAAAAGTTTAGAATGTTTGACATAGTTTTCTGGTATTTCTTTTGGTTGCAAATTGGAGACCATTAATATTAATGCTCAAATGTTTGAGAAAACAAGAATGTAAAACAGCAGACATGGTCCAGGTGTTCACATAACTTCCAGACTGTGTTTCCTTTCCTTGCATCTCTTCTAGGAGGAAGAATTCATAAATCTCTGGATGACACATCTGCAGAAATCTGCTCACTCGACAAGAGTGAGGCTTCCTAAGCAGACAATTGTAGGAGGTGACCTAAAAAGCAATATTTATAAAGAGTTTATCACTTCAGATCAAGCCCGGCTCTGTCTAGATGCTCACACTTGTGCAAGGTCAGCATCTGTACTGTCAAATCAGAAATAAAAATGAACAAATGCCTGGGACTGATGAGATTCATGAAGAAAAACATGGTAAATGGTATTACTAACCCTATTTTCTATCAGTGATAAATCACAGCCAGCTGGGGAGGTTTCTGAGGACTGGAGCAAAATGAAGAAATTTTTGAAGCAATTGGCAAACAATAATTTTTCCATGCTCTTTGCCTATCTGAAAACTTTCACCTTTCTTCTCCAACTTAATTTAAGACAGAAGAATATGGATTATATCAGATATCCAGAATTCAGTTTGATTATTTCCAGTAGTAATCTTGTGGTGTTATCAAATAATGTGCAAAGGTATGTTTTGTGGGAGGATATTAAACTTTCTTTAAAATACAGTTATCAGCTCAAGAAGCTCGTGATATTAGAAGTAAAAGTTCAGCCAAAAGATAAGGATCATTGATGCCTGTGGATCACTGGTATTAACACAAATTCTCTAATTGTCTCTGCTTTTCCAAAAATAAAACAAAAACAAAACCAAAAACAACAACAAAAAAAACAAACCAAAAAAGTCAGCTCCATATTATTTCTTGCTGTTTTCAAAGTCAATGTTTGGCATCACTTGACAGAGAACCCTTAATCATATTAAGAAAATGTTAATTAGCAATTTCTTTTTGATATTTATGATGCTAGAAATGAGCAAAAAAGAGACATAAAGATAATCCTTTCCTTTCCCTCTGAAGGAAGAGAAGTAGAGTAAGAAGGAAGAACTGAAATAATTGAAGTAATTTGAAGAAAAAAAAGAGAGGGGAAATTAATTCACAAGGCTTCCTCAACAGGTCAACATAAATTGACTTTTCCCTGTTTCCTCTCTCCTCTTTCATATTTTCTTGGGTAAGTTTCCTTCTGGTTTTGAAAGAATTACATTCTTACCCAGAGACCAAGTTCTTCAGGCTGAAATCCTTGTTGGAATTATTATTCTATGCTAATAACATTGAGAGAAAACAGCCATACAGTGTTGTCAAATTCTTCTCACTCTAATTCCTAAAAACCAGATACCATTTTAACCCATGTGTGATATGTCCTAAATTGCATCCAGGAAAATATTTTGATTTCAGAAATCTTATGCTTCTTCATAAACAGAAAAGAGATGTTCAGGTGGCTCAGCTACTTCTTCTCTGTGTTACCACATTAGTTGTCCTATAATGACAGCAGTGGATAAATTCTAATTATAATTGCAAGAGGAATGTATGAGCTTGTGCTGTAAGCAAGGGATTATGAGAAATGTAAAAGATACCAGGCAACCAAATTAAATTTTGGGTAATAGGAAAGGAGAAAATTTGGGTCCTAAGCAGATCTGGAGGAGGGGAATTTGCATGAGAGGACAATCCCCTGCCTTGTTCCAAGGCAGGGATGGTGACAGCAGTGACGTCAGGGAAGGGACAAAGTGACCCAGCAGTGTTCACACTGGGGCTTGGGAATATGGGACAGAGAGGGAACTCTGCAGGGGAAGTGCCATTGGGAATTCAAAGGCTTTTCAAAAACAAAAAATAAAAACAAAACCAAAACTACAACCAAACTAAACCAAAAAACCAACACCCACTATAAAAACCAAAATTATATATATATATATAAAAAATAAATTATACAAGTGCCTGTGTGCAACATAAAAAGCCTGAACTAGTCCATTGAAAGAAACTTTAGTCTTCCAATTAACTGCAGCAGGCATTTCATGGATCCTATTTGTGATCATTAGGAATGACAAACAGGAGTCTCATGATGTGTCCCTAATTACCCCAAATATTCATTTAATGAAATCCTGACTGAAGGCGGGTGGGTGAAGCTCTGCCATTAGCTTGCAAGAAGCCAGGAGCCCTGCCAGGATTACACAAAACAGAATTAATTGAGGAACATTCTGCTCTTACTTTCAGCACAGGTAGCAAATCTGACTTTAATTATCACAAAAAATCTAGATTGCCAGCTTTTATTAATTTTAGAAAAATCATTTAATTTGGAAGAGTCAAAGTAAGCAACCTTAGGAAAATGGTCTCTATTCAGCTCTTGAGGCCACCAGAATGTTTTTCCACAACAGCCAGAGTGCTATCAGGGTGTTTAAAGACAAAATAAAGTCTGGATTTATTCATGTGGGCATTTAAACCCATTCACTGCAGGGTGGGGAGGCACAAAACTTCACTATCAGAGCAGACTGAGAGACCCTCCCCAGCTGCTTCCTCTCTGATAGAACTGACCTGAACTGGATGTTTAAAAGTATTTTCAGGTGAACAAGATTACTACTTTTCCTTAGGGAGTAAATCACAACCTTAATTCCCTCTCAGATTCTTTGAGCAGCTAAAAAAAAAAGAAAAAGCTAAATTTGTTCTTCATGGTTTTTTCAATTAAAAATATTAGTTTTAAGTTTAGTCTTGTGAAGTCCCTCAAAGAAGGTAGATTAGGAGCACAAGAAAAATTGAGAGTGGAACTTCGGAGAGTCAAACAATTTTATGTTTTAGTTCCCGTAAAATGAAAAATATATTCTCTGACTTCACCCTCATCTTTTTCAATGGGGAAGAATATTTTCATGTCAGATACCCCATGTTAAACTGACTCCTCTCATCAGTGGTGATCTACTGGTGTTCAGAAATGTTTAATATAATTGAAAATCATTGCTTTTCATCTCAGATGAGTTTAGATGAATATGAAATAGCATAGCATTGATTAATGTGACTATAAAATCTTCCCAGATATTTTTGACATTTTTTAATTGCTTTTCTGAAAATGCTGTCTGCATCAGGCATACATTAGATTCTAGAGACTACCACGAAATTTATATAATGAAAAAATATTGAAGGCAGGTATTTAGGAAGCAAACTGTGCCTAAACATGTGCATTGATTCGAGGGTTTCCTCAGCAAGCCACTTTTGCCAAATAATTCATTTTTCCATTTAGATTGCTCAAGATCATGGACTATTCTTACTACAATTTAGCAATAAATTATTAAAAGATATTCACACCTTCTCAAAAAAAAAAAAAAATGAAGCACCATTATGGCTTTCCCCTTGTCCCTGGTTTATAACTATTAATTTTCTGATGCTGGCTTTTGTAATGGTCTTATTTCATCTATTATACTTCTTTAAATTTACAACTTACGGAGTGAAAATATTCCAGTGTGCCTCTTCAAATTGCATGTTGAGAGGGAAGTCCTTGTGCTTAACAAACACAATTTTATATTTTCTTGTTTGCAAATTCTCTTTGCACCATACTCACTCACAGAAAGCCAGTGATATATTAAATCCACTTTTGTTGTTCCTCCCTGCTGGGAGTGCACAGTGCAGAATTTCCTGGAAGGCAGTGCCCTTTGGGATCCCCTTTCAGGGAATGCACACTCAGGGGACACACACAGCTCATGACCTCATGCCACACTCAGACCAATTCTGATCATTCTGTCTTCATTTTAAATAAATAAATGAATACCCTGCAGTTACAGCCTCTCCACCTGCCCTGTGTCACACTTCCAGGCAGAGGAATATTTCAGATAATGCAATCAATGCCAAGAAAAAAAATTCCTTGTGAGGCAAAGCAGCTCATTCAGACCAAGAGAAGGTCAGGCCATTTTCCTGGCCTAGGCAGATCCTGGAATTGGGAATTTCAGTGTAATCTGTACATTCCATCATAGCACTGATGGCAAGAATTTGGGCTATACACACAGCAGAGGCACAGAGGAGATAACCAGCTCCTCATATCTGCACATTCCTCAGCCATGGCCTTGCTCCAGCTCTTTGTTATCTTGCAAGAATCCTGACTTGCCTGTTGCTGTGCTGCTAAAGGTCATTTCTGGAGATCAAGCTGCTTTCCTTTGTGCTGGGATATCCTGCAGAGTGCTGTTTGTTAATTGATAATTATACTTCCTTTCAAATTTGTCAGGCACTGATATTTAAGTCTTACAGAGACATCAGGGTAAAGAAGAAATTGAACTAAGGAAAAATGAATTCAGGCAGTTATATTTAGATAAAATCTAGTGTCTGAAGAGGCCTTAGGCTCAGCACACTTGCTAAAAGAAACTTAAGCTGTGTATATTCACATTAAGATTTAGGACTGTAAATATAATTTTAGATGGCCTGTAGGCACTTTTAAAATATTTATTACTGTGTCTCATTTAATTAATTGGTTAACTGATGAAAATTGCTACTGAAACTCCCTCACTGTTCAATTTTTAACAAATATTTATTCACATAAAGAGGCTTCTCTCTAGTTCTGATACTTCAAGACAGACCCGACTTCATAATTTCTCACAATATTGAATAGAGGGAGTTTAAAGAACAGTCACAGAAGTATCACTCCAAGGACAGACTGAAGAGCAGAAATCTCTAGAAATGAGGTTCCTCTTGGTCTGGCTGGGAAATGACAGGAGTGGCAGCAGGTATTGCACTCACCTATAAATATCTGTATCTAGGGAATGGAGCTGTCTCCTGGTCTTTTAATGCTTATTGCTCTGAATCTTTCTCATTTTCAGAGAGGAAAACTGAAGAGTCGGTTTAGATTTTAAAATGTTTCTTTAAAAAAAAAATGACTCATTATTCCTCAAAAAAGCCCGAGAACATAGAGGAGACTGAAGAGAATTCCTTGTCCAAATACCACCATCAACAAATACCTTCTTGGCACATTCTTAGGGTGAAGAAGGTTTATTTAGAATAGTATCTCTTTACCTTATGATGATGTGGATATTTAGAAGACAAAAAAATGATAGAATGTTGAACAAGGCCATAGAGAAGCTACAGAATTCTTCTGGTAAACTGAAAGAGAAGAAACTTTCATTTCTGACAATTATGATGGAAACATCCAGGTGCCCCTGACCAGCATCAGGGACTGAGCATGCTGAGCTGTGAACAACAGAGCTCACACTGCCTCAAAGAGATGTGTTCTCTCAGCAGGGGTTAACAACTTCTGTTTCTATTATTAAAAAACCTGAAGGATTAAGTGATGTGCATCACACAATGGAGAAGAATTCCTGAGGCCTTTTGGAAACAATGTTCTTAAACTATGTAAATTTGTTCATAAATATTTTCTTTTTAGGAGTGAAAACCCCCTCTTGGCATCTATGAAACTATAATTTCTTTTTGGTGAAACTGTGAATTAAAGAAAGTGTTTAGAAAATTGTGACATCTGCAAGCTCGTTCCGCTGCCATTTTAAATTCAAGTTTTCCTTCCAGTTTCACCTCATACTTCACTCATAGCAAATCTTACTCTGGTATAATTTTTTTCTGTATAAAATTTTCTTTCCCTGCAGGATGTTCTCTTCCCTATCAATCTACTCCTGCAGCACTCAGAGCATTAATTCCCTGTGTCCCATGTGCGTGCTTTTCTCCTCCCAGTGTCACAGCCTTGACAAAAGCACTGGGCTGGGAACCTTGTGGAGCTGCTGTTTAATTGCAGCAGCCCTGCCAAGCCAGGATGCCAACAATAACATACAGTAGATGCTGTGTGTGGCTCTGCCCCAGCTCCTGGGATAGCGTTTCTTTGACAGGCTGGATAATGAAGTGGGATGCAGCGGAGGGCAACTTCTGTGAGACGTGTGTACGTGTTGGAAGCCATGAGGCTGAACATTCAAACAGCTTTGCAAGGAAAAACGACAAAAATTGTGCTGCTAAAATGCTGCCAGTGTCATTTTTAATTACAATAGCCTTGACAATCCGTGATGGCTCATCCTTTTAACAAAGCACACAAGTTTCAGCCTTGAAAAGCTTTGCTAAAGCCACTGACTTTGGGGCCCACTTGACATGTGCAGATTCAAGGGCTCTGTGGATTTAACAGAACAAAACTGTGGTTTTCCCTTCCTTGAAGGTCATTTTGCTGGAAATATCTGCACTTAAACACCTGAAGCTTTGGCCCTCATAAATCTAGAGATGAGCAGAATTTCACCATCTTTCAAACCTGACTGAGGGGCCTTTCACACCACCAGCCTGAGGAGCAAACACAAGGAATAAATATGCAGCTACTAATAACATTTCCCATTTTATCTATTCCCCCTCTGTTCAACCTCTGGTAATATTTAATGTTCAACTTCTGCAAAGGTAAGATTCAATGTGTGTAATATATAATATTACACATATTCATGTCCATGAAAGACATAATAGCCTGACTATAGAAAAATGTACAGTAATTTCAAAATTATAAGTCGCACCTGACTATAAGCTGCACCTCCCGGCAGCTGGATAGACCACGGGATTTGTCCATATATAAGCCACACCTGAATATAAGCCACAGTAATAAAAGTAACAAATTAGTAACAGAATCGCACCAGTGCGGGGTTTGGTGTCAGGTCCTCAAGTTGCAAACAGTTTCCATAGACCAGCGAAGCCTTTAAAGGCAGCCCCAGGCACCCTCCCCAGCCGGCTCTCACTTCTGGGTTGGCATTTCACTGGGATTTGTCCATAAATAAGCTGCACCAGATGATTAGCCGCACTACTAGGGTAGGCTGGATTTGTCAATGAAAAAGGTGCAGCTTATATTTGTGAAATTACTGTAACTGGTGAAAGAAACCATTCACCATGAGGTTTTGTTGTTGTTTTGGCAGGGGAAATACAGCACTTGATGCATGCACAGCAGGCCTTTCCTGTCCCTGGTGACTTTATTTAGTCCCCTGTGCTCTTTTCCATGTTTCCAAAGATATTGGCCTTTAACTTGTCCTCTGCTCATGCACAGTGCTGAGCAAATAAACAGAGGCTGCAAAAGACAATTTCCTCAATCAGGATATCTCCATCCAGCTGCCTGCTGAATTTCAACAGCTCCTGAGGCAGCAGAGAAGTTACAAAGGTCATGACACGCCTTTGACAATGACAAAACCATTGAAGGCAAGCTTAGAACTGATGCCCAGACTACATGAAATGAGAGAAATAAGTATTGGCAATATTTATTGACATCATTCCAAACAGCTACAGCTGCAATTGTGGTAGGACTTCACTGTGTTTGAGCTAAGGATTATTTCATGCTCAAGGACAAGTTAAGTTACAGAATATTGTCAAAAAAATCCATGTCCAACCTACAAAGAGAACAATTTTCCAAAGGCAAATATCTGTGGCTGCCCTCATACAAGGCAAAAAGTACATGAATAAAATAAGAAAAGGACAGCATTCAAAATACTTTGAAATGGGTGAACTAGATTGAGACAAATAAATGTTTATAGTAAAGCAGGCCATTAAATATTTTTACAATAAACTGCTTTTCACTTTCCTGGCACTTTTAAAATACTTTTGGCATCCAAACACATGGGACCACAACTTGGAACTGCAAAAATACCAAGCTCACTAGTGTTCTCTGGAGCATTTTTCACCAATTCCTCCTATCTGCCTGCCAAATTATTAGATAAAAATTCTTATCATTTAGCCCTCTGATAATTAATCTGCTTATTTTGTGTTTTTCCCCCCTCTTGAAGCTGGGAAGAGCAACAGCACATGTCACACTTAATTCTACAAATCTGCTCCCTCTTTTTGCTATTCCCAGTGCCTCAGAAAACAACGTTTCAAAACATACCCTGTCCTTTAGAATTAAAATTAATACAGTTAAAATTTATACAAATATGAATGTTTTTTGTTTTGCCTTGGCATATGCCTTCAATCAAGTTTTGCTAGGACTGACACCTGATTCTCTGTGTCCATGGTACAAACAGGTTCTGTTTTTTTCAAACCACCAGAGTGACCATGGCCATGGTGATTCTGGATTTATCAGTGTTGTCAGAGGAGCAGTTCAGCACTTTGCTGAAATATTCACAACTATCTCATCAAACCTCTCTGTTCCAAGCATGTGATACCTCTTTTCTTCTCTGCAATAACAGCTTTAAAAATAATGATATTTCTCTCAGTAAGGAAGGGGTAATTTCTTAGTCTCCTCAGATAATAATCTTTCTGCAATATAAAAAGTAATTTTCAGACTGAACAGACTTGTTTGGCATAGTGTCAAACCTCTGACTTTCTTAATATATTTGTCTGGAATCTGTTCCTGAAAAGTTGATCAGCTCTTGAAGAAGATGGTTTGAATCCTGCTGATTTGTCACCTGGTAAATGATTAAAATCAGGAACAAAATCCCAGCTATGAGAAGAGTGCAAAGGCCAGTGAGAAACCACAGGGGGTGAAGTAAATAAAACTCTGAGTGCCATGACTGTAAAAATGCAATGGGATGAACTTTGAAAATTAGGAAATAAAAAAAAATGTTTTAAATGTGATAACAATTCATGGAAACAAACCATGCAAGAGCAGACATGTCTTGGGAGAAGCTTTAAGAAGAGAATTTTCTGAGAGAAGGAAAAGAAAAGGCTTTACTTCATGGTGGCTGTTGGGTGTTGGAGAAGCAGAGGCACCACCCCAGAGATTTCTCCTTGCCAAACTCTTGTGCCTTCTCCTTCCTAAACCACAAGAAATTTATTGTTGGGCAAGCAGGAACATGTTATCAGGTATATTTAAATTTGGATTCTGCAGATAATATTTTCATTGAGCCATCTTTGTGCACTGGGAAAGGCAGTTTGAATTTCATAAAGTACATTTTTGTTTCAATAAATTAATTTTTTTTAGCCACAGATTACATCAGAGCAGTGGAACAAAACTGAAGAATGAGCAATTTAAAGTTATTTTAACAATAAAAATAATATTAGTAATAATTCCCTGTAAAACTACTTTGAACCTCAGAGGATGTTAAGAATAAAACTTGGTAGTAAGTTCTTACACATAAAAACACCATAAAAATTTCAAAAAGGCCTTTTCAAGGGGAAAAGAAGAGCTAATCTCAAATGACTGAAGAGACTAAGAGGAAATTAAGAAAATTATTCCTTAGGATAGATTATGAAAAGAGAATCTATTTTTGTAATATGATAGGAACATTACCAAACTATATTTTATTATATGCATTACTCATTCCTGGATTTTCTCAATAGTTGGTCAAGCTAATTGTTGGTGCACCTTTCCTCTCCAGAGAGAGACACACAAAATTCCCTGGATAAAAGAGTGACTGATTTTCAGTCACATTCAGAGGTTAACAAAGGTTTTCATAAAACCCACATTTGTACTGTACAAATTCTTCTTGGAAAAATCAAGCAGTTCACATTTGAATGTTAAAACAAAAAATATTCTGCTAAAAATTCCCCCCCAGACTTCTGCTGCTTACTTTTTTTTTATTTCTAATTTTTAAAAAATGTTTAGTCAGTGTTTTCTGGTTCTATGTTGCCATAAAATAAAAACGTTGGAGAGCTCCAAGATGCAATTGACTTCATATTGGATTGCAGAAATCCTCAAATTAATTTCTAAAATGTTCATTCAGAAGTTTTAAGACTGTGCCATGACTTCCCATTGCTGCAAGGAACACAAAGGAAGGATGAATTCACTTTGGATGTTTAGAACATAAGAGTAGAGGGGAAGGGAAATATGCTGTGAAATAATAAATTTTAAGCACCACATGCTTGCAACAAAACCAGAGCTCCCCCATTTAGTCTTGCAGGACCTTAACATCCATGTGAAGGTTTAATCCAGATGTTTAAAGCTCTAATGGCATTTTAGGAAAGATTTTACTCAACAGGGTTTGTGAAACTGGGAGTGGTGATTTACAATTGTGTGTGCTTTAACTTTAAGATGTATTTTCTCAAAATGTCCTCAACACAACCATACTTTTTATAAAAATGAAAGATAAAAGAGAGGCATGTAGATCAAATTATTTGAAGAGTTTCTAAAATAAAAGCTGCAAATTTTCTTCCTTGCTGTGTTCCCAGAGGAAAGAAGTATTTGTCACAGCCTAACCAAACTCCAGCATTCCTGGGAAACGTGACAGCCAAGTGGAATTTGTGGAGAGTGTTTCCCAAACTCATAAATGGGTTCAACCCTCAGAATTCCAAATTTCTTGAAATCAGGCCAAGACAAATAATATAATATAAAATAAAATAAAATAAAATAAAATAAAATAAAATAAAATAACCCCATACAATACAATACAATAAAGTAAAAAAAACCAAAATTTTTTTTTTTTTTTAATAGAAGGACAGAGGAAGAAGAAGAAAGCTTTCCCAACTGTTTGACACTTTCCAACATGCTACTGTGTGTTGGTTATTTGCATAGCAGTGCCCTGCACTAACCAAAGGTATTTCATCATAAAAGTAATGAAAATATAATAAATTGTTAACCGTGGCTGTTACGGGCACGTAAAAACTAATTACATCTCCTTCCATTTTGTGAAATTGCTACATGTCCAGATTTTGGGATTTGACACTCTGCATGTTAAGGGCCTTAATGTTTTGCTTTATTCTTCTGGATAAAGGGAAACAACCCAGAATTAACTCTATTAATGCGTGACATGGTGACTTGTGACTGCTCATAGAAATTGCCTGACACTTCTGGTAGAAAAACTCATTTTCAGATCCTTAAACTTTACTGTCAGATGTAGGCTGGTATTTTTTATGCCACTCCAGGGTTGATTTATTGTTTTACATTCCAGCCATTTCTGAGAATATGAGAAGAGAAAATGTGCTTACCCAGATGAATTGCAGCAACAACGACAGTAAAATAATAATAATAATAGCAATAATAATAATGATGGTGATTGAAAGTAGGAAAAAAAGGAAAAAAAAAAACAGCTGAAAAGACCTAGCACTATTGAAAAGCAATTTCACAATGACACCACTGAAGAACAGATGTGTCTGTCCTGATCACTCCCAGTTAGATGCAGCCAGATTTCCAGAATTACAAACACAGCTCAACACGACCAGCATCAGATTGCTGCACAGGAAAAAGATACTTTTGCTCTCAGCAAAAGAGCAGTTCAGACTCTGTGAACATCCCTTTTGTCCTGCCTGAGAAAAGCTTAGAATTGCATAAGACGGAACGATCTTTGGGTTGTTGTGAACTGGAGCTGGACAGGGATGGGACATGAATATCAAACAAGGAGCCACTGGGAATGCAGAGTGCTCAGGAGAATGGAAAGGCGACCATGCAAATAAAACAGGAAAAAATGGATTGTGAGTCAGGAAGAACAGGTACTACTTAAGCAGACTGAGGCAAGGAGGAGAAAATAAAGTTTGAAGGAGAAAGTTGAGGAGTGAAAAGAGAAAGGTCTGTTGGAGACTGGAACACAGGTCAGGCATGGCAGCAGAAATTCTGCACTTGAATGTGACATTTCCTTCCCAAAACTTGCAAGGCACCTTAAATTATAGATAAGTTTATAAAATATTTATATTTATATATAAAAATTGCTGTTCATCCACCCAGGAGAGTGTCCCCTATGGCCCTGGATCTCCCTGCTCAAGGCTCCCTCCTCTGCCTCCAGAGTGAGCAGCAGAGCTCTGAGCTCTGGATTTTGCAGCTCCACGCTGCTCCCAGAGGTTTCCTTTCCTGCCACCAGATGCCCATGGACTAGAACCACTTCCACATCACTTCTGGAGGGCCTCCCTGCCTTGTGCTGTGGCCTTTCTCTCTCCCTGGTGCACACACATGCACACACACACACACTCAGGGCAAAATTAGATCTGACAAGGCATGCAGATGAAAGCTGGGAAATGGTGCAATTATCGTTTCCCACGTAATCCTAATTCAGGCTTTTGTGCATGGATTTTAGGGTACAGCTCCTAAAAGTGCTGTGTCATTTCCAACAAAGCATGGGCCAGCCCTGGGAAAGAATGAGAGTCATGACATGACAGCAGAGTTACCTACAGAGAAGAAATAAGGCAAAACCTCAGGAAAACTGGTCAGAAATGCCAAAAACAATAAAGAAAAGTTTAGTTTCCTTGAAACCTGGCATTCTTGGTTTTGTGCAGTTCTGATTTTAAATAAATTCATGATACTGTTCATTCGACAAAACACAATGACAACTTCTTTGCCCTTTCTATTCAGTTGGATATCATTCAAAGAAGATGGAGGATATGTTGGGAAACCCTTTACTACAAAAATAATTAATAAAAAGCTCAAAATGCTTAAATCCAAACACATCAAACAGTACTTGTTGCTAAATGCTGAAACTCTATTCCGTTTTTACCCCACGTTCGCAGCAGAGACTTTGGAGAAAATAAAGATAAAATCTTAAGAAGCCTTTTGATTTCAAAAGTTTCTCCAAGTTCTGGTCTCATGACTTGTGCAGCTGAATCCTGCCTTGGGGAAAGGGATGAGACAATAACATGCTCCAGACTTTCAGCATGCTGCTGGACAACTCCCTGAAGCTGAACTTTTCCTAGGTCAGCTGTGGATGGGCTATTCTGCATTTTGTTTGTCTAGACTGGTGTTCCTGGATGTGACCCACAAAACAACTGCACTCTCATGGTGACAACTGAAGGTGGCAGGGATTTTATGGGGAATGTTCCACATCTGTCAAAATATCTGGGGAAAAAAAAAAGTAAATCCAGATCCTGCCTGACTTAAATTTGGCATCAAAAATGAGTGGCTAGTCAATCTCTGTGTCTGTCCTGTGGTTTGCAGTTCTCACTGTGGGAATGACTACAACACTGCACTGTGAAAATGAAATGTTTGTGAAGTGGTTCTTCTCCACTGACATATCCCTTAATAAATCTCAGGAGAAAATGGATAGCATTGTTTTCAGATGTGGCTTTGACCAGCACACAGTAAAAGGGCCACACAATGAGCAGAAGGAAGAATTATTGAACAGTTGCTAATTAAACCAAGTGGAGCCATCCCAATCTGTCTGGTCTGTGCACAGAATTGTGCAGAAATCTTGTGAGAGGAAGAGAGGAAAGCAACTCCCCTAGAGCCCATGCAGATGAGGTAAAAACTGGATTCATGTGAAAAACTTCAGGTTCTAGATTTCCTGCTTTTCAGGCTTTGACTTTACATTTTCTCCTTTTCCTATGACTTGTCAACAGCATCATTTTAGGGGAAGAGGCTCCCACCTGCACATATTTAGTGTTGGAATTGCAGCACGTCATCTTCTATGGGCAGACACAACCACTTCAGCACATCAGCCTTTTTCCTTTCCATAATGTTGTGGAAGATTTCTGGCCCCAATCACCCCAGTTTCTGGCACCTGGGTGTAAGAATACACTACCAGGGTCTTTTGAAGCTTGTTTTTTTAAGGGAGCACTGCATTGATTTTGTTGATGTATCCTGCATTAAAAGCAGAGCCAATTGTGAAAGAAAGCCTTTGTAACTGGTTTTAAAAAAATACAAAAACAAAAAAAGAAACAAAACACACACACACACACACACACACAAACCCCCCAAAAACAAACAAACCAACCCCCCCCCCTCCAAAAAAAACCCCAAAAACAAAACAAAAAAGGAAGCAGTTACAACCCTTCCAGAAAGCACAAATCTGAGCAAATGTTCTAACACAATTGCTTCAAGGTCACCTTCTTGGTTTAAGATACCTACTCCAATGTATCAATATTTTCTCCACAGTTCCTGCCTAGTTTCAGCCAAAAACTTAAGAACTTTGTTAAACTAAATTCTCAGCATTCCTAGACTCCATTTTCCTACTTTAACATCTAAGAACAAAGCAATGAACATGAATTCTACCACATCTGTTTTCTGGAGAGAAGAATGCATTCCAAATCAATCAATCAATCAATGAGTCAATGAATCATAATTTAATTTCTCTGTAGAACAGAATTCCTGCTATCAGACAGCAGCACATTTTCCTCCCTGCCCTGGCAAACCAGCAGTCCTGCAGGTTTTCCCTGGCAATTGTTTGCCTGCAAGTTGGTATGAGAACAGAAACAACTTTCATTAGCTGCAGTGGCTATTGGAAACCTCATGTAATTCAAGGGCCAGACAAAAATGAAGAATGCTCAGTGACCTAAATTCCTCACATATTAACACAAAGCATATTTTTGTTATAAGCCAATATTCTTCGAAGTTGTTGGAAAAGCTGGGAATCCAATGGAGCAGGGAAGGGAGCAAAAGCTGTGTTTTACATAAAGACACCTATGACATTCCTTCTCTCCTTTTCTCCCCTTCACCAATGCACCAGAATTCCTTTAGGGATAACTTCAAGATACTCATTACTTCAGTTGCATTACAGAACACATGGTGTCACTTACAAGTGTGAATTCTCTTCACAAATATAATTTTCAAAGCTACTCAGTGTGTGGAGATACTAAAGCTCCAGGGATCTCCCAGTTTGTGTCCAAAAAATGTGCAGCAAAACAAGATGTTCCTTAAAAATGTGTTAAACAAATAGCCTGCAAGAAATACTGTGAAGAGACAGCCTGGTTAATAAAAACTTGGTTAAACAATTGATGTTTCTGAACTAAGATTTCTCAGGCACTATGAATTCCATCTTCTATTCATTACTTGATAGAAATAAAATTAGCTGTAATGTAAGCAGAAAGTATTTCTTTTGTATTTCCATTGATTTCATTAAAAGTATGGAAAACTGAACTGATGTTGAAAGTGGTAGAGGAAATTTGGGTATATCCATGTCATTGCACTCAGGCTCTTTGGTATAAATTGAGTAGAGGGATATGGGAACTAGAAACAAGAAAGGAAGTTAAAGTTCCAAAGTAATTTAGAAGAGAGTGGGTGGATTAGTAAAGGAAAGCACAACACTGACATTGGAAAATAAGTTAAAGGAAGATCAATATTTTAAAGACAGTATAGAGTGGCAACTTCATAATATTTCATATAGATGTACACAACTTCTTTGTTTCAAACAAATGGGAATGGGAAATTACTTCTCATTTAGAGAAAAAAAAATGCAAAACTGAATCAATCACAGTTATGAAACAATTTTCCTAAGTTTTTTTAATTGTGCAGTAACACTAAGTTATCCTGATCCTACTAGATGGATCATTAGTTTAAAAGTTCTCCACTTGGGACATTTTGAAGTTATTGAATAAGATCACAGCTTTTAGGAAAACTTTCTCATTTAATTAATTTACATTGGCATGAAAATCTGACCCACAGAAAACAGAATTCAGTTTTGACACAAGTTTTGATTTATGATGAATTGTCCCATTTAATTTTGCTCTCAAACTGTTCATAATTCTTCTTTAGAAGAGGCCACAGTACACCAGGTAGGATCTCTTGGAAAAAATGCACAAGGATTGTGCCTTGTCTCGGGGAAATAACCTGTCTGTAGAAAGGTGCTTTAGAGGTAGCAGAGGGAACTCAAAGAAATGTAAGGAAGTCTCAAATTGTTGATTACTGAAAGGAGGAGGAAGCACACACTGGTCTTTAGTGACTGTGAGGAAGATAGTGAGAAGAACTCTCCTAGGAAGCAGAAAATCTTACAGCAATTTACATGGCTTAAATGAAAATATCAGTTAAACCTAGGAAGCTAAGAACAGTCTCCAAGGAAATTTGGCAGCAAAAGAGCCAAGTATAACCTCTTTGTTTTTGTTATTCCTTCCCAGCTGACCCAGGCTCATTGGGTCACAGTTGAGTGGCATTTATTTGTCCTCAAAAGAAATTAAAGGGCAAAGCATAAGACACCTGCCAAAGAGCCTGTCTGTGAAAGGGAAAGAAAAGGTGCCAATTGTACCTTACAGGAAATGTGCAGCACTCAGGGGGTTCCTGACAAGGTTCTGCCATCCTCAGGGAACCCAGACACTGCTGCTGATCAGAAATCTCAGGAGGTTTGTCAGCAAGTAGCTTCTGTTCAGCTGCTGCTTTTAAGCAAGTCAGTTTACACCTAAATAATCCAATATTTGTGTCCTCAATTCACCAAGAGTGTTTTTAATACAGGGATCAGAATCAGCTGCACCTGATGACATTCTCTATTTGTGCTGTTTCAGAGACAATATAATGTTTAAATTTTCCAATTATATAGATTTCAGGCAGAAATTATTTGTGTTTCTGGTTCCATTCTCATTGAAGGCACTGGCATTTTTCCATCTTTAGCATGGAGTATATTCAGACATACATACTGTGGTTGAGAAGATTAAGTGATATTTTTGTATTGAATTTGTGCTGCAAATTACTACTTAGATTTTGTTAACAATTGCTGCATATAGTACACTTAATTGTCAGCAAATTAGCATGGCTTCACATTTCCTAATTAAACTGTTTTTAAAGAATGCTTGTAAAGCATGCTACAATCAAGGGTTACTGACTGTGCTGAAGTAAAATTTATTTCCAAAAATTGTTTGTATTCAATAGTTATTTGTTACAGCTACAGCAGAAAACATCTGAATTAGCAGGAATTCTAGGTCTTGTTTCAAAAGAAAATATTATGAGAAGTAATCATTTTTTATTCCTCTGTAAATTTTTTCAATTGTGTAACATGCAGAAACAGAATATCTATTACAAGAATAACTATTCTGGAAAATGAATGAAGAGTCATGTTTTCACAGGAAATATCAGTTTTTCACCAGAAGGAAAAGTATTTTCGTAGGTGTTATTTTGGTCAATTATGAACAAATGAACAAAAAATAAATCAGAAAACGATATTGTTTATAAGAATTTGGGCTGTTTATCTGCTCAATTTAACAAAACAAACAAAAAAAAAAAGAAAGAAAACAAAGTAGAAACTTCCACAGTTCTAAATTCAACAGTGTGGAGTCTTATCGGATTCCTGTAGAGCAGCTTTGCCCATCTTACCTCATTGGAAGAAAGATGGAGAGAGACAATTTACAACAGCCTGTGACAGGGCAGGAGGGAATGGCTCCAAACTGACAGAGCGGAGGCTTAGATGGGATTTGGGGAAGAAATTCCTCCCTGTGAGGGTGGGCAGCCTGGCACAGGGTGCCCAGAGCAGCTGGAAGTGTCCCTGGCAGTGTCCCAGGCCAGGCTGGACAGGGCTGGGAGCGCCTCGGATGGTGGGAGGTGTCCCTGCCATGGCAGGGCTGGCACTGGGTGGCTTTAGGGTCCCTTCCAGCCCAAGCCATGAGTGTGTAACCCTTCAGCTGATGCCATCCTTGCTGAGCTGGGAGGGTCTGCATGGGTGGGTGCATTCATGTCAGCGCATGGCACAGACTTTTCCAAACGCTGCCTCAGTTTCAGGAGTTTTAATTGCAGAACTGATGTGACAATGCTGCCTGTGGCACAGATTGGGCAGGTCCCTCCTCTGGCACACTCAGCGCCCTGATCTTTTCAATATTTGCTTCCTCTCCTTTTGACACATTAATCTGCTGCTGGAGGAGCCAGACATTCCCTCCCCCTTCTTTGGCTGACGTCCTTAGCACTGTCAGCTAAATTATGAAATTATAGAGAGCTGTCAGCTGGATTCATGGAATAAATGCACACCCTGCAAGTTAGGGACATCCAGCATTGTTCCATGGAAATGTCCTTACCTCCAACATGTTATGAATGCATCCCTCTGACCTAACAAATGTTTCATATAGGCCTGGAAAAATGTTGGGCTTAGGCTATCACGTTCTGAGAATTGTTCCACCTTTCTGATGCTGAGTACTTGGAAAAGAGGAAATTTTATACACATTTTTAGAATCCAGAAAGAAATAACAATATTCCATCAAAGCATCCTAGTTATTACTGTGTTCTGTAGTATAAAAAACCCTCCTGAAGTTTCAGGACACAAGGTAGGACAAATCAAATTCTATCTAGAAAAGCATCCCAGGTGAAATTACCTTATGTCATAAAATTTCACTCATCAATTTTTTAACAGAAGTACCAAAAATACAGGTCTTGCTTTTCGAAAGTCCTTCACAGAGAGGGGCAGGAGTCCACATCTTTACCTTAATAATTCATTTTTCTCACTATGACAACTCAGCTGTTCCAACATCAGAAATCTACAGCAAAAATCTCTAGGAACACAGTAAAACAGTTGTTCTTTTCCACTGAAAGGTAATCAGCTGAAAATTTTTGGAATATCTGAATAAAAGTGGTCCTATTTTCCAAATGTCTTGGGGGTCTAAATCACACAGACCTGAAATTTCATAATACCAGAGCTTGAACTTTAGCTATAATTATATTCAAAGGCAGACATTTTTGCAGTAAGTGAAAGCAGTGTAGGACTTCTGTCTTTCCAAGAGCCTTTGTAAAAAGATCCTATGTCAAAGCTGTGTTTTATTGCAGAAACATCAATTTTACTCTTAGTGGCAAAACACTGCAGTAAGGACAGGAAAAACTAGATCAGAACACTGGGGAAACAACTTAAATAAACTGGGTTTATTCTTACAACTAACCCAGCATGGAAGTTCTACCTGAAATAATTTCAAGGGCTGGACTTAGAGAACTCAAATGTCATCTCTCTTCCCTATCTTGGCAGCTAGGATGAGAAGAGGTTGGATTTTTTGCTGAGACTGAAAGTATCTTAGTCTTGGAGTTTTTCTCCCCTCCACATTCCCATTGTCACGAAAGGCACAGAGATGATTAGGAAAAAGAGTCTGTGAAAGTGGCCAGCAGCTCATATTTACCAAACACTGGCCTAGGTTAAAGATAAGATCAAGATTAGAGGTTTAGCAGTCTGACAGGGAGCTCTGGAATTTGCCATTTGCAGCGTTTTGGTCACAGTGATGCATGATTAGATCTGTTCTACACTTCAGCAGTCTCTAGGATTATAAATTATAAATCCCAGTGGTTGTGGTGCCTGGAAGGGCTCCCAGGGCATGGCTGAATTTGGCCTCTCAGCCTCTTGTCTGGTCTGTGTGTTTGCAGATAGAGAAACCCAGACTCCACTTTGCTCTGCAGTCTGGACCAACCCTTTGGAGGCACGTTCCTGAGAAAATCCTCTTGCATTCTGTGGGAGAGCCTATCCAGTGAAAATATCACTCTGTCCTCTGAGCTGAGCAGCACTGAACCACCAGAGTCCAGATAAACCAAGCTATCATGCATGAACCATGGTTTGTGAAAACAACTGAACAGGTCCAGGCAAATTCCTTGGCTTCCAAAAGCTCTGGAGACACTGTATTTTTATTTTTAAATCCAAGATTTATGCACTTCTAGAACACACTGGCTCATCACATCAGTAGATTGGAGCTAAGACCCTGCCAGAGGTTTTTGGTTTTTGAAAGCCCTGAACTAAGGATGGGAGTGAGCAGAACAACATTTGCTTTAAGTGGTTTGAATTTATTTCATGAAAAGACTGCAAGATAAGTGGGGAAAATACAGCTAAACATGCAGAAATTCAAGGATGTTCTCTGTATCACTGTGACACCAGTTATCCTCACACCCAGCAGTTTTCTGTGTGCTTACATCAGCCTGGGGTACATCCAGATTAAACACATTCTTGACTGGGTTGCCTTTTTTTTTTCCAGATTGTTCAACTGGAACATGCCCAATCCAATTCATCCTGGCTGACTTTGCAGTTTCTCCTCAGGGTATTTCTTCTACAGTCTTACTAAAGAGGTCAGGGTTTACCTGTCATTTTTCTCCAATAGATGCTTCCCTCCCTTCTTTTTTAATGGCAAATTAATAAATATATTTGCTGGGAAAAAATATCCAGATAGACTGTTCCTTGACTGAAGTGAGACATTATTGTAAAAATTTTAAAAAATCAAGAAGCAATATGAAAATGCACTTGAATGCAGTTGAATTTACTTTGTTCCTCACATGTACCATAGAACCAGTGTGAAAATAATAACTGATATTTGGATTGCCAATTCAATCCAAAGTGCAGGGCCTTTATATCAAAGAAGATCTCCCATATTCCCATTTTGAGAATTTAACATTTCTGCAAATTCCCTTGGCAGAGCTGAATTCAGAGGATAAGTGTGAATGTGGCTATCCCAGACATAAACAATCCACTAGAAACACATTTACTATTGTGATTAGATACAGAAGAACTGGACTTTGTTTTCAGTTCAGGTTTGTATTTTATTATTTAGCTTATCTATTCCTGAATATTATACTAAATATTCCATAGTTCTTAGGAGAAAACAGTGGGCAAGCCTGTTCTGTGGGGTCTTCCAGAATGAGATAAAGAAATAGGAATGTGTGTCACTGATCTGATAAACATTAGTGGCAAAAGTGGAATATTCTGACTTACAAACTTCTAACTTCTGTTCTTATCAGAAACAGGCTGACAAGCTTGAAACCATGAGTTTGTTAACAAAACAATCACCAATAAATTTTATCTCCATGTATATATGGCATTTTTTTGTCTCAATATTGTCTCTGCAGCTCAGAGAGAATACAGAGGAAGGAGGAACTAATAGAGTAGAATTATGATTTCCTTGCATTAAGGGTAAGAAACCAAAGAAATGCAAGTGTATCAGCAAATATTCCCCAAACATAAAACATTATTCTTATCTGCACCAAACCCTTCAGCTATTGGATCAAATGAAGATTGTGACAGTGGAAAGAGTCTTAGTGCTAGTCAGTTGTCTAGACCTAGAATAGTGAAAAAAAGGACATAAGCTTGTCAACTGGACTAAGGTTTCATGATTAATACATTTATTATTATTGTTTGTGGAGAGTTTCATAGTAACCAAGCTAATGTGAAAATGAAGAGTTCACAATGCACTACGGAGTGTTCCTTGCACGAATGAAATCAAACCACAGCATGGAATGTTTTGTTTCTAACTGGAACCACAGGGTGAGGTCATAGAAGAGTTTGATATCTTATCTGCCTATGGACAGATCAACAACAGTTATCATATTTATTAGTCTGCTGGAGAACTACAAAACTGTTGACAGGCCTGAATTGCTGCTTTTTCTATGATTAAAAATTCAATGGAAGAGCAGCACAGCAGGTCTGAACTCTCACCTAAAAACACAACACCTCCAGAAATAAAGAATAAACAAATAATACACATGAAAGGAGGAAAACTTACAAAATATCTCATATAAAATATTTGCATTACTGGTGCTGGTGTTAGATTAAGGTGAAAGCAGTGAAGCCCCTTTTTTCTTTTCAAAGAAATGAAAGGTTTAAATATTTATTGTAACCAATGAAATAATTATTATTAACTGACCCTGGTAGGCCTTGGATGCTGATTCCACTGCTTTACCTTCAACTTTCCCTTTCTCTAATATTTTTTCCAAAGAAAGGGAAGCTCATTGGAAATGATCCTGATGAGACATTAAAGAATAGATTTGTAAGAATATGGCTCATGGTCTTTTCTCATTTACTTTCTACTTTGGCCCTAATCCCATTGAAATCCCAAGAATTGCTTTGAGTTACAGCCTTACAATTAAAACCAGAGTGAGACCTGAAGATTTTACAGACCAAACCACATTTGCATTTAATCAGAATTCTCTGTGTATGGGCAGTGAGAGTCATAAACCTCTTACAACAGCAAAGGATTTTCAGTATTTCAGCATTTTGGAAAACATTTTAATACCAGATGTCCACATTCCACTATCCCAGGTCTCTCAGAGCTCCATCCAACCTGGCCTGGGACACTTGCAAGAATCCAGGGACACCCTGTGCCAGGGCTTGCCCACCCTCCCAGGGAGGAATTACCAAAATTCCAGGCTAACACAAGTTAAGAAGCCTAAATATCTGGATTACCCTCCAAGAGAACTGCTCTTAAATAATCCTTAATGCTCTCAGGTGATAAAGCAGCATGAGGATGAAGTGCTGTGGGTTTGTTCTGCTGTGTGAGGTGTTTGAAACATTCCAGGAAATCATCAGGAACAGCGCTGGAAGATGCCTCCTTTCTGGAAATGTGGGGAGGCAAAGGATGTGAAGTGGAGAGTTTTACACTGATTCCAGAATGATTCAGCAGATGAGGTGCAAGTTTTACACAACCCAGGTGATGTCACTGCCCCTCAGGTGAAGCTCTGCAAGGAGACCCTGGCAGTGCAGGTGATGATGTTACTGTGCTCAAAGAAAGCCAAATAAGGTTTAAGCAGTTGTACCACAGACTTCCCAACTGCAAGCCAAGTGCACTTGCCAAAATAGTCCTCCCAAGACTTCATAAATAATATGTGAACTGTGATATTTGTGTATGAAAGAGCTGAGTTGGCCTTTAGGGCTCTGCAGAGGATGCAGCAGCACAAGAAACGTTCAGGTGACAACACTCCATAAATCAATCTTGGTGCTGGAAGGACCCAAATAAAGGCTCCATTGGGTTATTTTTATTCATATGGCTATGCGGGGAATGTCTGAGAGGAAGAGTCTTCATTATTTTGCAAGGAAGAGTCCAAATGGAAATTAGGAGCAGTGAAGAACAAAGCCCACCACGTCAGGGAAAAGAGACTTTCTGGTGAGGATTGCACTTCCAAGGCAGGGAATTTTATGGAGCTTGTCTGAAGTGCAGATATGTAATATTTGATTGGAAAGCTCCCTTGCTGAGTTAGTGTTTCCTCCCCAGATAGCTGCTGTCTCCCTGGTTTCAAAAGCTGAGATAGAAGAGTGAGCACAACTGATGCTGTGCCAAATGATAGCACTGAGTTATCCTGTGCTTTCATTACTTTCCTTTCTGAGGGAGCAAGAAACTGCTGTGCCACAGATACCCGCAGCTGTAGTGGACAACATTCTTTTTTTATGACTCAAGAATAAAATCTCTAAACACTTTTCTTACATCCTTGTATTCCAAAAACCCAACTAAAATTTTAATTTCATTTCCAGTAAGTTTTCCTTTGTATTTATTTTATTTATTTCATGCAAACTAAAGTTATGGTAAGTCCTAAAATGTGAGCAGTCCATAAAGTTCTGTTTCATTTCTTAATTTTTGAATGTGTCTTAAACATGAAGTGAGTTTTAAAAAATTGAGGCCAACCATTCAAAACCAACTCCCTCTCTCAAAACTAGGAGAAAAGATACTTAAGCCAGATCTTATTCAAGTCCTTGCTTATCCATTTGAGATGAGAGCTTTTCTTTCTAGTCACATCAGAAATTCTGCAGCAATTGAGAATGTGATTATATCCCCCTCTCTTAAATCTCCAGCACAAACCAGAAAAATAACAACTGACCAAACTTGAAATATTTTGATAATTACTTATTTTCCACATGAACATAAAAATAAAAAGGAAAGATTGAAATATGTTTACTTCAATATTTCAAATATGTTCATTTCCTTATTGAAGAAGCAGGTTGTTTTTTTATCTTTGACCATATAAAACAAAACTTTGTGTCTGTACCAAGGGTTAAAAATGTGGGTGTTTGAAAAAACCTTGATTTTTTTGGTACACCATTCAACCTTTCAAATGTATATCTTGCTCCATCTGAAAACAGGAGGAAATTTCAAAGTATTGGTACGTCTTGCAAAATGAAATGAAAATAGCTCTTGGTAGGTTTGCCAGAACTGGGTTTGTTTGCTTTGAAAGGAAAATTCAATGAATTACATGTGCCATGCTGCTGCTGCCACAGCCAAGGGTGTCCTCTGCTCAAACAAACACATCTCTCCTTGTTAAATCTGGGGTGATATATTTGACTCATTCCCTGTCAGGACACTCCCAGAGCTTTCAGCTGGGCAAGAAGAAGAGTGGCAAGAGATATTGCAGTCGCACAAAGGAGGAGAAATGACATTGTACTGAAGAGAAGAAAAAGTATCAATGCTCAGAATCACAAAGTTTAACCCAATTCCAGCACCATTTCCTTAATGCTATCTTAGAAAGCAGCTTTTTGCCCAATTCCACTCAACCTTGCCTCATTAATATTAGATAATCTCTTAGATTAATTACAAAGTACCTTTGTGCAATGTTCAGCACAGAGTTTTTATTCCTATTTTGATGACTGATGTTCCCAACACAGAAAGACTTAACCTGAGGAATATTTAATATCTGTGACAAAAGCACCTTGTAAACTATCAAAAGCCCAACAGAGAGATGATGAGGTAGAAAAAATGAGCGAGGCATTCCTCACAGAACAAATATCTGCTCTTCTTTCCTTATAAGCCCAACAGGAAAAATGAATTCTATTTGCCCCTGTCTATGTTTCTGGGGCTTGGCCTAACCATGCACTGTGTTACATTTCTAACGTGCTCATGGAGAGTTCCTGAGCAGAGCAGCAGCCTAGGAGTTGTATTTTTATTGCCTAAGCACAAAGTGGGACAAATTGAACCCAAAATCTGCCTGTTAGCAGGAATTCTGAGAGGATACTTGCTCTTAGCTGTGCAATATAACTAAACCCACCATCAGATCTGTGATTTTGCAAGGTTAACTCTGAAATATCTAAATATCTGCTGCTACAGCCCCAGCCTGGCTAAGCTGACCCAAGGCTGGATAAATTTACAGATCTCCAATCTCCTTCATGCTGTGCCAGAATTAGCATAATACAAGACATTAATCAGTCCCCTTGGGCTCATTAACTGTTGCTGTACATGAAAAAACAATCCAGGTTGCCTTTTGTTACTTGCCTAAATTCAGAGTTGTCGTTATCCAAGAGTTAGGTAGAGGGAAAGGAGAACTGTGCCTAATATTTTGTAAAGTAATCATTTTTATTCTTTTATCACTATGAAATTCGGTCAATATATGCTGTGTTATAGGATTTTTTCCCATCCCTCATTTTCAGAAGTCTCCATCTTTCTGAAATACAAATTTGTGGAAGTAAAATCTCTTGCCAGAGGAAATTCTGTCCCACAGCTCCTGTGGAAGATGTTCAGCCACAAAGATCTGACACCATAGGCTGGGATTTTCCCTGGATATATCAGGAAGTCAGTCTGATGGTCAGAATTCTGTCTGAAAATTCCAGAATTCTGGGAATTCTAGCCAGGTGTTTCTGTAGCTGCCTGCACACTCGGTTTGCTTGAAAAGAGAGGTGCTTTGAGGCAATGGGATGGGAAATGAAGTGCAATTTTCCCACAGGATTTTCCGTTCATTATGCATTCTTGTAAGTTCAAGTATCAAAGACACCAATTGAAATTTTACAGGAACAGGCAGCTTGTAGGAAGTGGATTTTGTATTGTCAAAGCAACATGAACATTTTAAGGAAATGCTTTCAAATCCCAAATCAGACAAAAGTCTGAGAAAGCAATGCTTGATATTTTTTGCTGCCTAAACCCTGAGCACAGATATATTCTGGCTTGCACTGGATATGTATTTGAACGTGGTATCATGAATTTCTTACTGCCTTCCCCCATCCACTGTCATCAGCAAGCTGCTTCACCTTCTTGTCAGTAATTTTGATAGCTGTGCCTGCCCTTACATTTTCAAGTTTACTTTTGGAGTGTTCCCTGGAGGGTGTCTTAACTGAACCAAGATTTGAATTCTATGGAAACGAAGAAATCCAAACAGAAAGAACTATTGTTTTCTTATTACTGAGATGCCTGCTCACATCACACAGCTCTTGGTCAGCAATCATGTACACAGTTGTAAACCTGAAGCATTTCATTAAATCAAAAGAAATCTTCTCTTCCTTCTGTTATTTTTCAGGGTTTTGTTTGTTTGTTTGTTTGTTTGTTTTAAGGGGGCAGGTGACCAAGTTGTCTGGGGGTTTTTGTCTCTCTGTAACTCAGCTATCCCACTGGAATGGCAAAAAGAATCTGCTTTAAGACATGATAAAGTGTTCTAGAAAGAATTATGCCAGAATATCTCTGTGCCAGCTATGGCTGAGGGACAAGAGAGAGTGGAATCTTAAGCAGAGCTCAAGTTTATATTTAACCTTTGGATTGCATCTGGCCACTGGAGCCAGATTGTAAACTCCAGAATTGCCAAGGCAGTGGCTCAGAATCAATAAGCCAGTGGTCTGGGCTGATGTTCAAATGGAGTATAATCTGAGTTCAGGATAAGAGAATCAGCAAATTCATATGGTTTATACCACTACAACATATGTATTTATTCATATTAATCATGCTGCAGCAACCCCCCTGCTCCCCATGCAAATCCATACATTTTCCAGTTGAAGCACTTTATCCTGATGTTGGGAAGAGTTTTTTCCCCTGAGGTTTCACTGCAGTTTACCACCAGACAAATACTTCACTAGAATGGCAATGTCAAAACTAACATGGAAACTCCGGCACAGACTCCTCTCATTTCACTTTTCCCAAACAAATGGTCACAAATACCAAATAATCAGAGGATTGTTTCCAAGCCAGAGCCCCATTTCAGCTCTATAGAATTATATATTTATATATATATTTGTCACCAGTTACCACTTGTGCCTCTTCAGATTTCCCTCTCCCTTGTCTCCCCTCAGTATATGTTATCCATTAAAAACTCTTCCAGCTTTTTCTTGAGTTAGTCTGACTGAATTCAAAGAGATCCATCATTTTGTATCCCTCCAACAGAAATAATGCTGCTTTCTTTTGTTTGCAGCTCCCTACTTTAATGAAAAAACAGCCCTGCTCACACAGTGCTTTTTTTGAGTTGTAATCTGCTAGAAAGCATCACTTCATAAAAAAACTGGCAAGGAGTCCTTGAAAAGGTATTGATGGATTCAAGCAACATCTACCAGAATGGGATTTAATTTAATTACTGATAACTTATATTCTGACAGGAAAGCAAATTACTGCCTTAGCAACATAAACAATGAAGGTTTTCATAGATCCATATACTCATTGAGGATAAGCAGCGATTCTGTACTTCTTAAAACTTACTAAAATATTCACTTGCTAGTATAAAGAACCATCTGAAAGCTCCCACACTAGAAATATCATACAGGTTTGGGGTTTTTTTAAAGGGATGATTGGTACTTTTTGCCAGAATTTGATCAAATTCAGTCAGATTGTATTTCACATTCATTCCTCAATAAATTCACCATCAAATCTAGACACAGGATACCTCAAATGGCATCAGTCAGCCACCACCTTCCTGAGCAGCTGCTGAAGCTGCCCTGGCCACTTTACCATGGCTTCAGGGAAGATCTGCTAGCCAGGGGCACAAAGAGGGGTTTAATACAAGACCAAATATCAGTGAAACCCTCCCCTGTGTTCTCAGCCTAACACAAGCATTTCTCTGCCTGGAAATCATGGAACAGAATTACCTGGGCCTGAGAAGGGCAAGCACAGGCCTAAATTTGATATGTTCTTAAACTCAGCAAGCCTTTGCATTATCTGCCACGTGTCTGCAAAAAAGACACATCTCTGTCTTTCACAGAATCCTGGATGAAATGAATTATTTACTAGGATGCCAAATTATTTCAATATCTTGACCACATGTCCACATTGCTGGATAGTGTAAACTCATTTGTTTATTCAGGCAAGAAATAACTGTACTTGAAAAGCCAACAATATTTGGATACATAATTTTTTTTCTTTCACTGAGATTTCTAGAAATAGAAAAAGAGAAAACAGGGAATCAAAAGAATGTTGATACAGAATTAAAGATGTTGGAGTGGTTGGATTTTATTCTAACATGATAATCCAAACAATTTTGTTTGGAGCTGCAGAAAGAAATTAATGATGAAAAAATCAGTATGAGAAAATGCTGAGGCTGTTGTGCATGGCAGAGGGAGGGGAACAAATTTGTTTGGATATTTCATGATTCATTCTTAGTTTCTGTTTTCATATTTTTTTTAAGGCTAAGCTAAAACCAAAATATTTTCATAGCATTCCAAAGATGTTTTAAATGGCAGGAATAAAACATATGGCAAGGGAAGCTGGAGACATTTTTGCTTGCCATGTACTTCAAATATGTTTCACAATGAGACTGGCAATCAAGTCTCACTACATTGTTACGCATGATGTTATCTCAGATGGGAAAATGAAATCACACAAAATGTTCTTCATTTTGAAAAAAAGCAGTAAGTGACCAAATTTAATAAACACCACTTAAAGACACTGGAAAACATCTGCAGGGAATTTTCTCCTTTGGAGTTCTGCTTGCAGAAATTGATAAATAATCATGCTATCCAAGAACATTAAAATGACATTCAAGTTGTTTGTCCATGTTTTGGTTTTGAAATGGAGAGGAGCTACAATACTTTTGTGCTTTGTAGGTGTCGCCCTTTTCTTTGAAAAGAGACTGTTTCAGAAGTCTGTTAATTTGATTTATGCCACTTTCTGGCCAGTACAGCATGAAAAAGGCAATTAAATATAAAATACTCACTTCTGATCTATGAAATGACTGCAGAATTCTGAGTCAGTAGCTTCAACAGGAGCCATGGGAATAATATAAATTAAAATCATTCCGTCACCTCATGGAACTAAGAAAATATTTCTTGTAATGACTTAACAATCCATGACAAGTCCTTTGTGAGCTGAGGAGTCCACTTATCTGTAGAAAAATAGCTTAAAATCTATAAAGCAACTCAGTTTTGGAAAACAATTCTTGCCAAATGGAATTCAGTGTTCAATCATCCATCGATAAATAAACCTTCTGTTACAGAAAACAAATTACATCTTCTCAATCAAACAAGGGTGTGGGCAGAATATCCAGCTGGTGCTTTTTGTGCTCCAGGATATTTTCGTGAAATATGAAGCAGGAGCTGAGACTGCTGCGAACTTTCAGGATTTATTTAACTGCCAGGAGCAGTGGTAATCAAGAAAGACTGCTGGGCTCCTCCAGCACACTGCAACAAACTCAAAAAACAAAAAAACCCACCCCAGTTTAAAAATCATGCATGTATTTAATTTTTTTATTAGTTTTGAATTAAGAATACTAATTCCAAATTAATTTGCATCAGTTTGGCTCCAATTTATCTGTCAAATGCATTGTCTGAGCTCGGGGCTAGTAGCTTTTACTTCAGAAAATTTGCCTTTGACAGCTGCAGTACCTCTTCCAAAGCCTGGATTACTGTTAATGTAATCCAATTTTTTTTCCTTGTTCTGGAAGTAGACAGCAAATTTCAGCTGGTAGAGAGCTCTGAAATTACATTGTTTATGGCACTCATTGGTAAAACTTCCAATTGGGGAGCTGCAGAAGCCAGGTCTGGTTAGGCTGACGAACCACTGTTTGCTTCTGATCATGTTTAAAAAATCCCCAGATAACAGCTAAAAAACCCCAAATCACATTGCTGCTCCTCTTCCTTTACAGAAAAAACCTCTAATAACTGAGAGGTTAAGACAGAAATCAGCTTTGCAGAAGGGCATTGGGGTGTCCTAAGAGCGAGAAAATTCAGAAATGTGCTGAGGAAGACGAACACCACACACTGGGCTGGATTCAAAGGCTACAACAATAATTTCAAAGGAAGTTTTCCTCATAAAAACTTTTTTTTTGCATTTTCTTGATGGGAAAAAAGCTGCTTAATGAATATCTCAATTGTAAGGTGGCATTCTGGTTTTATGATTTTACAAGGCAAGTAATTGTTTATTTGGTTTTTTTTAGCAGCAGCACTGATATTAACTGCATAATCACCAATAAAATTTTCATATAGAAGAAGTAAAATTCCTTAGAATATCAATATTTTTGACCTTTTTGTTTTGCTTTGGTTTGGCTCTATTTGCTGAAAACTAATTTTTATCTCACTCCTCCATTTCAAACCAAGTTACATTTAACTAAAAGAAAAACCCCTTTGTGCAATTAAGGATCCAATTTGTAAAAAACTTACCCAGTCTGCATTACAGCTGCATTTCTGGAGGAAAAAATTTAAAAAAATAAAAAAATGGGTTTTTTGAGGGAGTGGGAGTGTTCTTTGTGTGTTTGCTTTGGGAGGGAGGCTGTTGCAACTTCAATATAATGGTGCTCAGAAGAAAAATTGTGTTTGACTCAAATTTACCTTCAGATTTACTGCATTCATGTTGCTCAAAACCACATAATTTTTACGGGGAAATATTCTCTGGATGATCAGACACTTGTAGGTGCCTCTTCCTTTAAAATAATGCCATTGGAAGAGAGTTTTTAATAAATGATCTGAATAGAATTTTGTACAGCCAGGCCTCTAAAGCTCACCCTGGAAACCCTGTGAAGGGAATTACAGGTAAATAAATGAGATTATAGTTTGTGGATCTCCACAGGTTTTACAGGAATCAAGAATGATTATTGCAAGTAAGTGCCCCATGATTCTTTACTGGCTAAACTTGTGGTTTGTTTATTTTGACCACAGATGGAATAAGATATTTCAATGTTGATATCTGAAGTGCTTTATTTTGGCTTGTAAAAGAAGTACAAATCAAATATGGCATTTCTTTCAAATTACATTTCAGTCAGATTCATGTTTTTCACCCTTCTGAACTGATTCTTGAAAACAGAAGGTTGAAAATGTTTTATGTTTTCACTGTGCCAACTGAAACAAACCCAAATCTGAGCCATTTCCAAGTTGTGAGAGACCATCCAGAGAGATTTCACAAGGCTCCTGTCTACGGGAAAATATTTTCTTTTCTCTCTATTTCATGTGTGATCACCAGGCAGTGGCAGAGCCTCCAAACAGATGTCCACAATTAACAATCCCACAACTCCTGCTGCATTTGTACCAATGTGCAGATCTTGCCTCAGGAGTGAATTTTAGGTGAAATCCACCACTCTCTGGTGAAGAGTTGCTAGCTGCAAATCCTGGGGAAAACATGCTTTTTCCAGAATATCTTCCTTGCTACCAGGTCTAAAAGCTTTCTTTTAGACTTTTTTTCCCATTGCATTGGATCCATATCTGGCAGACAAAACATACTGGTGTGTTTCTTAGGCAGAGCTTGACTTCATCTGTCAAGATAATTTGGGCTTTGCAACCAGCCTTGCTTTGTTTTGCCTCCTCAGTGAAGGGAAACAATAAAATATTGGGAATGCCAAGAACTTCGAGTCAGGTGTTGTTTTGTGTTGGGAATCTGATTCATCAGCCACTTGAAAAGCAGCTTAGATAATTAGTTCAAAATTAGTTTCAGTATCTTGGGAACAAATACTAGGCTAAGCCACCAAAATATCAGTGGTGCTGCTCAGAACCCTGAAGTAAGAATTTGGTATCATAGGTGTGGTGGCATCTCATTGCTGTAATTTATGTTTGGGGGTTCAGGAATTGGAGTTTTTCTGGGTTTGGAATAGATATGAGACTATAAACACCTCATAAACACAGAAATTGCAGAAATTAGAAGAAATATACTCCTGCAAAGTCCCCCCCTCCACTTTTGTTTACACTTTTCTTCTGCTTTCTCATTTTCAGTCAGTACATAAAAATATACATAAACCAGACATTTTATGCTTGAGACATATTACAGAAAATTTTGAATTCTTGCTCATTGAACTCTGTGCCTTGACAAAGTATCACCAGTGAAAACACATTTAAGAAGTTCCCAAGGATTGAGGAGCACACCTTTAGAAACATTACTTCATGTGTTTTATCCCACTTTATCTTATCCCCACACTGTCCTGGACCCAGTTTCCTCTGCCCTCTTCTGCTGCCCTCTGTGGTGAATGGTGTCTGGAAAATGCTGGGTGTGGAGAGACTTCCTTGCTCACTGGGGAAGAGAGGAGTTTTCCCATCCCAAGGAGGGCTGGTTGTTATTGTTCCTCACGCCCTTCTGAATCATAGAAAGCAACCCCTGCTTCTCAATATCAGCCTTTTCAACACAGGACAAGTAAAAAAAAAGGACTTAAAATCATGCCCTCTACCAAAAGCAGCATTTTCCAGGCACATGGATAAACTCCACCCTGGATATCTGACCATAAATCTCTGATTTCTGTGGGAAATAGTCGGACATGTTATGTACAGCAGAAAAGAAAAGCACAACTTTTGCCCCTCAGTGAGCTCAGTTAATTGTGAAACCTTACAATTGCTTCTCCATGCTTTCAATTAAACTTCATCTCCTTAATTCAGTGGGACTAGGCACAGGCAGATTGAATGAAAACTGAATACAGAACAAATGAGCCACCCTCCATAATAAAATAATAATAAAATATATTGTACATTTTCATGTAAAGGGGGACTCCACCTATTTCCATTTGGGATTTATCACCAGCATCTCACACTCATTGAAAGATGGAAAATAAATTAGGTCACATGAAACTCCACAGGAGCTGCTGTTAAATGGTTTGATGTTTTCTCTGCAGATCATGGAGCAGCTACAAACAAACTGGGGGGAATGCCAGTGCAATATTCATTTAATATTTTTACAATAATATTTTTGCAATAGAATATTCTATTTGCAATAGAATAATCCTATTTTGGGAGTGAAAGTACTGGTGATTTAGGCTGTACAGTAGACACATGCTCTGGGAAAGTTTAATATTGCACTCTCCCCATTTCTAGGAAGCAAGCCCCAGGCTTTCTTTTGAACAGGATTTTTCTTTTAAAAATTATTTCCTCTAGCTTCAATAGTTTTAACACATGGTGAAGGGTGTACAGAGGGAAAAGAAAACAATATTGATGCAAACATTCCCCCTTCTCTTTCTCCTCTCTATTTCTATAATACCTGCAGGACAGGGAGGGAATGGAAACTATTTAAAAAGACTTTTTTCCCCACAATTTCTACCAAAGAAACCATTTCATATCTGTTCAGGGAGGGGAAGGATGATGTAAATATATTTTCTCTTAATTTCACCTCTGAGAAGGCAAAAAAAAAGCCTTGAAGAGTTTCTTAGAAATTATTTTTTTGAGTGGATAAATATTTGTCCTCAATTCAAGGGCAAATATCTTTCTACAAGATTTAAGCTACAGCACAGTAGCCATGAGAACAAGAACATTACCCAAAGCCAGAACTTGTATCATTGAAAATATTGCAAATTCATGATTTTTAAAATAATGAATTTTATAATGATAGAAATTTAAGTAAATTCTAGACATTTTGTAGTTTGCATTTAGTTTCTTACATCTGAACCTTTAGTCTGAATAGCTCACCAATATTTTTCTGTGAAATAGACTTAATTCAAGACAAAGAGAAATCTGCTATGAGAAATTGAACACACTAAGTTTTTTAAACGTGAATTCACTCAACTATAATTATGAAAACTCAGGAGTGAATTTATTTTGCATTTAAATGTAAAAGTGTGATAAAGCCTCAGAGAACTGACAGTAAGTTATCCAGAATTAAGCAAATTACTTAAAAAATTCCCTGGACACTCTCCAGCCCCTCAGTGTCCTTCTTGCTGTGACTCAGAACTGAACCCAATCCTCTGAGATTTCCATCTTCTGCTAATTTCACTGGTAATATTTTGGATACATAGCTACCAAAAATGCTGTCACACATATACTGTGATGGAAGAGAATCCAAGCAACAAAAGGGAAAATGATAATTAGACAATAAAACAGTTGTAGAGGCCTCAAAATAAATAAGTGTGATCTTATTCAGGCATAACTGTTTTGCTGCTGTTGTAAACCACAGTCCTTGTTTAGAAAAAACAGCTACTGATTTATGATGTGCAAATTCTAATATTTGGAAATATGGTTTTTAGTTGTGTTATATAAAACTCTCCCACATGAGAGTTCACTGTCCCCTCAAGTCCCCGTTTTAAAATTAAAAATTATCTGCATCTTTCCATTTGTTCACATTTTCCCCATCTCTCCATCCTTAACATCCACTGAAGTTGTGGAGGATGAATGCTTTGATCACTCAGCTGGTTTGATCAACCAACAGCATTTTGGAGAGCAAACATGCAAGAAAAAGTGTAACCCATGCCTTGCCCTTCAGCACACACTAATATTGCTCACTTTTCTTTTCCCAGACCTCAGTTCCCTTTCTGCTGTGACAAACCTCACAGATCTGTGACTTCCACTTATTATTGCAGAGGATGTGCTGGGAAAAACCGGACGTGGAAACTTCTGCTTCCACCAGGGGACAAGAGGGAAGGGCTGTTATCTTTTACTGAGGTGAGAAGTGGCTCTCAAACAATCAACTTTACGTAGGAAAAATTATTCATCCCTGATGCTATTCCAGGGAGAGGGAGTGCAGTTAAAACTGCAGCTCTAACAATCTGCCTATCGAATGCTAATTTAAAAAAAATCAGTTTTCTTCTTCTAAACCAAAGAAAGAGATGTGATAGCAGCCTTTAGACTGCATGATTTCATTTATCAGAGCCTCCTAGTCTACCAGAAGGAAAAGGAGAATTGGTATCACAGATTGATTTTTAATTGCTGAACGTTGCATTGCTGTGAATGCTGTGATGATAATTTTTGACACAATTCTTCATAGAAGAATTATTTTCTTTCTGCTGCAGTTATTCGCACATCATTCAGCACCTAGCATTCTTTCAGAAGCTGATGCACTGCCTTTCCTGAGTTGCTTTTTGTCACTATTTCACACCTGTAGAATGAGTTGGTAAAAACTACCAGTGAAGTCCCTCAGTGCAATGGGCAGGAATCACCAGGAGATCACCCACAGACAAGAGTTTATTCCCAAAATCCTGCCCTACACTATGGAGTAAGGAGCCTGAACATTTCTGACCTGTCCCTGACAGCATCTCCCAGAAAAGGAGCAGCCAGCTGCAGGTAAGGACTGACACAGTTCTGAAAATGCCCCAATTTTTACCAACCCAGGCTAAAGCAGAGTGTGTGAGCATGTCAGGTATCCAGGGAATAATCTGCTGGATACATCTGGCTTCCTGATACCACCCCAGAGGGTTTCAAACAGGCGAGAACATGAAAAAATCTGTTTCACACAAGTTAAATAACAGAGGGTATAGAAATGCACCTAAGATTTTCTGCCAGCTAGTAACTGACATATTATCCCATAGTGTGTTTCCCTGAGGGCATTGGCACTCCATTTATCAAAGGCAGTCCCATTTTATAACCAGGATTTTGAACGGCCAACCTTTTCCACACACAAATCCTAGAAAAGAAAAGTTTTCCTATTTTATCTTCCCATGCATGTGAGCACTCCCAAAGGAACAAACTAAAAGCTGAGATACAACACACAAGACTTACGACTCTTAATCATGTCTCAGATCCCATTAGATGTTAAAATGTTTGGGAAAAGATCTATTTTGAGCTAGATGTGGTTAAAGAAACAGAAAGTAATACCTGGCCCTGAGAAATTAATTATTCAGCAAACCATAAGGAGATGAGACAAAAAGAACAGGAGAAGGTTTAGGACAGGATTTATAAATGTGAAAATTTGAAAGAGAAAAGACATAGGCCACCATCTAATAAAAGGGTATCTCTTTGTTGTTAAAAATAAGCTATAATAGTGAAAGATATTGCGCAGTTTCTCCTCAAAGGCAAATTAAAAGAAGAGTAAAGCAAATCCTGAGATCTTCAGGAGTGAACAGCAAGCTGAGAGCCACTCCAAGTAAAAGGGCTGAAGGGATGTGATCCATGCCTAGTGACAAAATTCTGTTTCGTTGTGTGGACAGGCTGGGACTGTGAAAGAAATCCCATGATCAGAGCTGAAAAACGAGTGTGAGCACATGTGCTCCAGAGTAAAAACAGGGGAAATATTACAGTTATAAAGGGGAGAAATAGCAATAGCCACAGTGTGAACATGAGGCTGATAATCCTCAGTACTTCAGCACCCTCGACAGAAACCATCAAATGCTGGTTCTTTGGTTTTGGTTGTAAAGGTCAATATTGGGGTGGGATATTGGCATGGCAGTCCTGGACAAGACCTGCTGGAGAAGGTACTCAGAAAGTTGAGAAATCCTAATTTTCCAACACCAGGATGTCCCTGTTGCAACTCAAAAAAGGGAGGAAAAGGAAGCCTGGGAGCAATAAAACAAAGATCACTCTTAGTTGAATGAATTTATGTGGAAGTAATTTGTGACAGCAGCCACTGAGAGCTTTACATACGTCCACAGGATGTGACAGATCATGTGTGGGGACATTCACATGTGCTTGTGTGCTGAAAAAAGGGACACAAATTGTCCTTGTTTGGCTGCTCAACAACTCCTCACTGCTCCTGCATGATTGTTGCCTCCTCCAGATGATGCCAAGCACATCACAATGATGTGCAACACTTTGCTCTTACTCAGGGTTGAAAATATGTAAGTTCAGACCTAATTTTGCTTCCTCCACAGCTGCAAGGATGATTTTTTCCATTTGCCTTCTGCCTCCAAGGCAAAGGTTTGAATCTTCTCACCACACTGTAAACACCCAGCTTACAAAACAGGAGGATGACTAAAATGGTGACAACAGCCCTCAGCAATGAGAAGAGAAGAAAAGTCTGCATCTGGAAGGACAGCAGGAAAACATTCTTCATAAAGAACTCTCACACAAAAATCATAAATTTTAACTTAGCCAGGATGAGAGATTTCAGCTATCAAGTGTGATTGTCTTTTTATATAATATCAAGAGGGGGTTAAAGTAATTTTATCTAAAGTGATCTCTTAATACATTGATTGATAATTGAGTACCTGCTGAGTTTGGAAGACACTTTAAACTTATTAACATTTTAGTAAATCTAAATTTAGAACAAAATCAAATGTTGCCTTGTTTCTTGAAAAACGTTGAAAATCTCAAATTTTCAGAAACAACGGTCTTCATATACATTATACATTTATAAGCCAGTTGAATGACTGACTTTTCTTTCACAGCACATAAATCTTTGCACTTTAAAAAAAAACCTAACAAAAAAACTCCCCCAAAATAGATTTATTAAGCAATAACTGCCTTTACACCTTTCTGACCACAAGGCAGAGCTTCTCCTCACTGACACTTTTGAAACCATCCCACACCCATAAGTTAAAGTTCATCTCAGAAAAGGATCAGGGGCTGCTCTTGCAGCTTGTGGCTTTTGTAAAAGCACTGGGAATGTTTTGCAGGCCCAGAGCTGAAGAACCAGCCATGGCAGCTTTTTAATAAACCAGTCAGGGCACAAATTTCCTTTTCTGAGTGAAAACCTGAGAGAGGGAAAAACTGCTGCCTGCTGGGAAAAGACTCCAGCAGTTCTGAGGACAAGAATCCTCCAATGTTGTTTACAGCAAGTGATGCAATATTTTTGCTCAGCTTTTCAAAATAACCTCGAGATGATGTTCCAGCAGTTCTCTGAACCCTGAGCCACAGCTGCCAAGCAGTTTGTGCTCATCCCATGGCTGGAATTCTGCTTTCAGACAGGGAAGCTGTGGGTGAGGAAGGCAAGTTTCCATGGAAACCTGCCTAGTTTCTGCCAGGAGGAGCTAAGAAAAAACAACTTTTTCCCAGAGAGTGTTTTGATGATTTTGACTCAGCATTTTTCCAACAGTTCTATTAATATCCTCCCAGGATTTGTAGCTGGGGGCTGCTGACAGAACACCCCACTGAGCTCAGAGTGAATGACTCTGCTCCTGACTTTCTCATCAGCACTTTATCTCAAAGACATCATGCTTCCCACCTGGGCAACTCCCTGACACATCTGTGTACACACACAGGACCCAAAAACCCCATCCTAAAGAATCAATTGTTGGTTTCTTACCTCCAACATTCATTGGGCTGTTTCAGATGAAGGATTACAGAATTATTCTAATGACAAAATTTCTCCCAGCTCTGCAATCTATGGATTATTTTATCCTTCACTGGATTTTTTTTTCCACGTTGCATCTTGTTTGGGCTTTTTTCTCTTTGTGGGTGAGGTGATGGGAGGTAAAATTAGATTTTACCACCATGAAGTTTACTCATTCTACACCTGAGAACCCCCAGGGCTTATCCTAGAACATGTTGCTACCTTTAGTTTAGATGGAAAAGGATGTGCATGTATGAGTTGTAGTTTTGTGCATTAATAATTATGGAAGAATGCAAACTCACTTTACTAATAGGAATTACTTGTTTTAAGCTTTTCTGAAGCAAAATTTGATAAAGATTCCACTGACGCTTAATGAAATGGAAAGGATTTTGGTCTGAATTGAGAAGTGCTTGAAAAACCAGATTGTGTCAATCTTTAAGGACAAATTTTCTGGTAAGATGGCATCATACAATTCCTTCAGGTACTGGAAGGTCTCAACTAGGTCACTCTGGAGCTGCTCTTTTTCAGGCTGAACAATTAGTGTAAAAATCCAATAAAGGCAAAAGTACAGCCACTGATCAATTACATCCAATAAAGGCACATGTGAGAGAGCAAGATAATGTAAATAAAAAAGCTGGACACGTGCTGCCAATGAATCCTTGCATCATTGAAAGCCTCATGCAAACTGCAGCAGGAGATAAAATTCTGTCAGAGCATGTGCTGAAAGACTTGGCACTAGCCAAACTTTGTTTCATTACTGCACTCTCTCACATAAAAAGCATGCAGAGCAGCAGGATATCATTTCTGTCATATCTGACCTCAGCAGCTTTAGACAGATAAAGAGATATTTCTCGGTATCTCATCCCCTCAAGGTCTTTCCAGTTCAGAGCAAAGGATTCCTTGGAGTATCAAACCCAACAAAAACTTTGTTAAGATTTGGAAAGGTGCTGGAAATGAGGTTGTCAGTTTTTAGCCAGGCAATTGCAGTTTTTTCCTATATAAAAACGAGGCTGGAAGTTGAAAGAGGAAGTAACAAGATTATTTTGGCACACAGGATTCCAAGCCTGTTTCTTCTCTTTCAGACTGCACTGCAGCTTTTATTTGGGAATGTGAGTTGTGATAATCCCAAGTGACTTTACTGCACCACCAATGTTTATCTTGCTATCTGCCCTCTCTAGGTAAATAGTCTGTAGAGAGACAAATCTCTTAATGGCTATAAATTTAATTTTCATGCTTATTCTAAGGCTTGTTCTACTGTATTTCATCATCCAACAAGGATAAGCTTCCCCCCACCTTTGAAAATCTTCCCCTACAATATTTTACTTGATATCTCTTAAAGGAAGATATATATATATTTTAATAATTACTCTGCAAAGTAATTATAAGGAACATTAAGTTGTTTCAAAGTTAACAATATATTCACCCTCCATTTTTCATCAGGTAACAAAATAGCTGCTTCTGAAAAGTCCAGGTGGCAGCAAGCAAGAAGAGAGAGAGAAAAATATAAATACATTCCTCTTAAAGCATTGCGAAAATTAAATACACCAGCTTGTATTACCAAAAAAATTTTCTCCTACTTGTCCTTTTGGCATCTCCTGTATTTGTTAACAGGTTTTATTATTCCCAAATTAATCAGTCAATAAGCACTTAGACATTTCTGCTAAACAGATGTTGTTTTGTTTGAACATAAGTGAGACATGTTATGACCCCAACATCTACACCCAGTGTTGCAAATTCATATTTTGCTTCTGGTTATTTTCAAAGCAGGCTCCCACGCTGAATTTCTTATTTACCACCATAGAAACTTGGTTATGATTAACCTTCTCAAACTTTGGTAATGACTCACAGATTGCCAAATATTTCAAGCTGATCTTCAATATAATGCTCTGTTAATATGGGATACAGGAGAGTTTTGCTTCCTGTTCATCCTCCCAGGCCCGTGAGAGCAGATTCCCTCTGCTGTGCATTACAGAGTGTGGGAAGGATTTTATCTGTCTGGAGTAAAGACTCATCTACAGAGAATTCTGTCACATGATGTGTGTGTGACTGTTTCTAACACCTCTCAGATTCTTCTGGGCTTCTTGTATCACAGTCCTTTTATTCACCTCATTGTCCCCCAAAACACTGGATTAATTCAGTACCTTAGAATGGGAATCACATAAGAATTGTCTGAAAAAACACACCAATAATTCTTCCACAATTTTACAGAACACAGATGACCCTGAGCTCTCTCCACTGGGCATGTCTGAACAATCAAGCAGTTGAGATTGGAAGGGTATGGGGAGAAAATATCTAATACTGACATCTTTAAACTTCAGGCTGAACAAAACCAAAAAAATCTCTTAGGGAAAAAGTTTTCTTATTCAACTTATTTTCCTGCTGCAAAAGCACAAACTGATTTCAAAAGCTCTCCAGGTACATTTAAATACTTTATTCAAAGTGATTTTATTCTGCATTATTTTACATGGGGAAGAGAAAAATTATCCACAGAGGATCAGAAGAGAAATGATGAAATTTCTGCACAATGTCTAATGGAAAAAACAAAATAGCCACAGAAAATCTTGGCTTCAGTCTCCTGCTTTCAAAGGTGAAAGTAACATGGAGATAATTAGCCAGTGATAAGATTTCATCCAGGATCTGATATTGGTAGTGAGATTATTGATTGACTTCTGAGATGCTGAAATATTAGTGCCTCTGTACTGGAACTGGAGAGGATAAAGGGAAATAGTGAAGGAGATAAAGCTTCTTCCCTAATCTGAGGGGGTTTGGGTTTATGTTTAGTCAGAAACCCACACGAGCTGAGCTTATTCAGGATGTTAATGTTGGCTGTGCTGATATTTTCTTTGTTTGTAGTGATTTCATTTCAAGGAAATGTAATTAAGTACCAGTCACACTTTATCTCAGAGTTGCCCCCTGCCTTCACCTTTTCAGTATTTAATAGGTGTTTAAAGAACCCAGCAAGTGCTCTAAAACACAGAGGGAGAAATGGGAGAAAAACTAAAATCCCATACTAGAGTTCTCTTTATGAGCAGCCTTTTCTGTACCATCATTCCCAGAAGCAAGAGAAAAAGAATTAAAATAAATAAGAAACCCAAAACAAACAAAAAACCCCAAACCAACCAAAAAAACCCAACAAACCACTCCAACAAACCAAAAGCAAAGCTCAAAACCAATCAAATGCAATTCACCAGACACTTAATCATACTGATTATCTATTAGTCTGTTTTGCTTAGTCCCCTCTCACATTTAGACCATATTCACACTATTTTAATATACTGAGAGAAGGGGACTTGGACTTACAGAATATCTCAAGTTGGAAGTCATCAGAAATGATCACGGAGTTCAACTTTCTGCTCCTCACAGGACTGCCCAAAATGAAATCACATAACTGGAGAAGGTAATTTAAAAACTCCTTGAACTCATATTTAATTTCTAGAAAGGCTTTATAAACATATTACATCTAGCTATTTAGATTTAAAATACACTTCTCGCATTTGTAGCCTAAACCCCCTAAAAGACGAAAGGAACAACTCTGAAGGCAGGAGATTCAGGACTGGGTTTGCTCAGCTAATGATCCTCAGAAAGGAAGTAATGCAGAGGTTTCAAGTATCTTCACTCCTAAAAATTATAGAACAACAAATTCTCCATTTAGGCCCAGAGTGATGGTGATTGATAATTCCGTTTCACTGGCCCTTCAGACCTTGGGTGAAAATGCTCTGAAATATTAACGTTGGGCTGTAAAATAATTAGTTTATCTCAGAAGAGTAATTAAATACAGTATCTTTTTTCAGAGAGGAATTTATCCTCATTTTGGATGCCTGAGTTGTGTTGGGTGAGTCCTAATCTAAGTGTCTCCAGTGACATCTGATTGAACATTTATTTAGAGAGTTAAAAAAGTCTCGACTCAGATTCCTCTTCTGGGTTTTGCAATTTTGCTAGGAAGAGAAAGATTAAGTTTCTGATTCTAAATCAGGTTACTTGCTTAGAAGGAATGAGTCATACAAACTTCACAGGAAAAGCTAAGAAAAGAAAAATTCTTAAATTCCCAGAGGCAGGTGGATTTCTCTCACAGCTGTTCTGAGGAGTTTGTACCTGTACAGTCATTTATATTAATCCCTCTCAAGCACTGTTTCCTTAGTGGCAGATTTTAACAACACAATATATGAAATACAAGTTGTAAAAATACTTTGCAGGAATAAATAGGATTAATAGCTATTTGTATAACAAAACACAATCAATCATATAGTTCCTTAGAAATAATAGCCACAATAGCAAGTGATCAATAATTGATGGGTGTTGAAATTAGAAGAGCTGCCAGTTCTTACTATCACTGCATGAGTATTAATGCCAACTAACATAAATTATTAATGAAAAAATAAAACTGCCAGAGGAAGTGACAATACTGGACATTCCAGTTATGGATGCAAGACCAGTTTTTTGGCAAACACTATCAAATGTATAAAAAACAGGGATACTCCACAGCACCAACAGCACCAGAGGGATTGCAAGGAAAGCAGAGAAGCTGGGACCTCCAGCTTTAGTGTCCAAGTGCAGACAAGGTCCCAGTACCTGGAGCTCAGGTGGCCACCAGTCAGAGCCCCAGGAAGCCCTGACAGTGCTGTACCCAGCCCCATAAATCTCCCAGTGTGGACACCTTATTGTGAGTGCACAGGTGCTAAAAGCACCAGCAGATGTTCCAAATGTCAGCATTGTCTGAAAGCAGCAGCACTGAAAGCTCACCTTTAATTTCCAGCTCAGCAGTGCCAAACAAGCACACAAAATGATGGATGCCCCCAAATCGTGGGAAATAGCATCCAGCTATAATTGCAATGTGTGTTTCACACACCCCCCAGACAGAGAGTGCTGGCTGCAGCAAGAGCAAGAGCAGGAAAACATTGCCCAGTTGTTAAAACCACTCTTCTGCTTGTGCTACATTGCCCTCTGCCCTCCAGACAGAGCTCCTTTCAGAGCAGAGACCAGGGCACTGTGCCAGCCCCAGAGCTTTGGCCCGTGCTGGTTCCCAGTGTTTAATCCATGCACAGAGGGAGACAAGCAATTTGAGAGGCTGTGAAATGCTCGGGAAGATAAATGTGGGCTCTGGATTTATTAACTCGCTTTTCTTTCTGAGAACTGCTGGCCTTTCATGAGCAGCCAAAATATGAGCCCTGAGAGCTCCACTACAGGGGAACTTTGAGCATGCTGGCATTTGTTCTACAGAGAGCAAGAGCTCACAGCATTCCATCCTCCTCAGTTTCTAGGGAGAAGGATATTGTTTAGGACTTTCTTCTCTGTGTTCTGAATTCCTGTTGCCCATCAAATCATGCAGCAGTGGAATTGGCACTAAGTGCAGGGAGGACACAGCTACCTCGAGTTCACAACTGCAGAGCTTTATCTGTTTTGCTCCCTTCCCTGTGGAAAGAAACTCTTCTGTTTGGAGTACAGCACTTGTGCCACAGAGCCAAGCTTTATCACTTGTTTATCACATTGTTTTTATGCTCAATATCAGATTTAACTCAAGAACTCTGTAATCTCAAAGTGAAGGTGGGAGGTCTCAAATCTGTATGACCTAATTTTTTTTAATTGCCTCAAAAAAAAAAACTGAGGAGACTTTATAAACACACCTAACCCTGACATCTGAAAATTAATAAAACCTATTATGAGATAATCAAACAGATGAATAATGGGTAAGTTTCATAGCTTTTCTGCCAAGAGTGGAGTTTGTATTTTAAATATAAACATTCATCTGTGCTGAATTGAAATACAGAGTTAATTTGAGGGGAGGATGTGTGTGAGGGAGAATGAGCTGTGGTGTGCACATGATATTATAGAATCATAACATTTATCAAATAAATGAACACCTATTTTTAAATTTGGATGGAAAGACTAGGGATGCAGATGAGATCCATACAGATCTTTTAATGTGCTCTATCATCACCCCAAGCACAAATTACAGAATCACTATTTGGAAGAGACCATCAAGATCATCAAGTTAAACCCATCCTGTAACACCTCAACTACACCATGGCACCCAGTGCCACATCCAATCTTATTTAAAACACATCCAGGGATTGTGACTCCACCACCTCCCTGGGCAGACCATTCCAGTACTTTGAAATGCTTTCCATAAAAAGCTTTTTCCTAATTGTTTTTTTCTAACATCTACTGCAAATCTTTATAGATGCATATATAATGCTGTATGGAAAGGAAAATCATCTATCTGCTAAATGCGGTAGGCAAATTGTTTGTGGGAACTTTTCCATTACAACTATTATTTTCCAGGTGAATATATCTGCATGTTGTTGATTTTTGTTGAAAGGGGGGCAATGAAATGGCAATCATCAGCTTGCAGGCAGCTCTCAGTGACTTCCTGGATTACAGCTCAAACCAACAAAGCAATCATCAGGCAGAAAGTCACCATTTGTCTCCATCCAGGCTCTTGACCTTTACATTGCTCATTAAAGGGAGGAAGATCAGTTCCTATCCATGTTTTGGCAACAAGAGACATTTTCCTGCCCTAAATACACATTCATTCTGCAGAAGTTGCAGCCCAAGTGACGTCCATCTGATTTGGAGGCTTCCTGCCTCTTTACTGGAATAGGAAGCACATATAATTATGGGCTAGCCCATTAATTGGTTTTGAGGGAGTGGATTGGAAGGGAGGAAAACACTGTCTGCAAAGATAGAAATGCTGGACTTGAGATAATCACAGAGAGGATAAAATGTTGTGTTGCACCCTCATGGCTTTTGATGGGGCACATTAGAAGCCCCAGTGAATCCAAATCTAACAGAAGGATGTGACATGACAGCTTTTGTGGCACTTTTATTTAGTAGCAAATTTCATGCTGGGAAAAAAAGAAAGAGCACACTTTACTTAACCTTCCATAAAGTAGTGAAGTCTGTCTAAGATTATGGAGCCCATGATTGCCAAGAAAATTAAATGCCAACAGTTTAACTGGAGTTTCCCAAGAGTAGCTACAAGTGAAAGGCTCCAAAACTGGAGTAAATTTGGCAGTCAGGCCCAAATCCTATGCAGCAGAGGGTTGCCAAAGGGAACTGTGTGGAGATTTCTGGAGAAACTGGCCCAGAGGGAAAGCAAGTGAGCTCCAGACAGATCCTTCTATGGCCATGGGGCACAGATACATGGCTGGTGGAAGCTCATCTGCAGTTTTGTTATAGTGCAGAAGGCTCTGAAGTCAGGAAAATTCATCATAAAAAACCCCACAATGCAAGTCTCAGGTGACACAGAAGATGATTGAGTTAACCACAGCAGGATGAGTGTTAATTAAATCCTTCATATGCCCCATGTGCAAGTTTTGAGGAAAGGTCTAGAGGTGAATAACTCATTACATCCCCCTCTTTCCTAGAACTGATAGGTTTTTTTGTCAAGACAAATTATTCATTGCAGGAAATAAATGACACAAAATCTGTGTCACTGTGGTTGCAGTGAGTCAATAGAAACCATAGCTCTCCCAGCTTCCTGTTTCCCTTTAAGCGAATCCCACTTCAGATGAAATCCATGCAATTCAGTGCCAGAAGTTCAGTTCTGTACACCCTACACACATACATACATATCCTATAAACTATGTAGGTGGCCCTCTTGGGTTTGGTTACATTTTGGACTGATAGTAAAACAAGAAAAGTTCTTTTAAAGCACAATTAACTAGAAAAGAAAACTACAGCGAGGGCAGGAAGGAGGTTGGGACTCTATTAAACACATGTGGAAGTGAAAGGAGCGACCCAAGTCTAAACAAGTACTGGAAAAACAAAAGTGGGAGAAACTGTGGTGGAGGCCAGGCCACATCAGGAGTGGTTTTGCCATAGGGAGGAAAAACGAGCAGGAGGGAAGACTTGTCTGTGTACACAGCGTTTTCACACAGCTTTGTTCCTGAATTTTAAGAGTTCTGGCTCTGTCACTGGAAATGGGATGGATATTTAGGAGCTCACACTTTTAAAAGAATGGGCACACTGGAGTTCCTGTGCACATTCCAGCACCTGACCCACCCATGGCCTCCCTCTCCAGCCTCTGGATCACAGATGGAGCTGACCCAATGCAATTTCCCTGGCTTTTGCTTTGACAATTATGTGAACACCTTGTTCTTCACGCTCTAAAAAGAGCAGACCACTCTACTAAACACACATGTACAATTATTTATTTGCAATTAAACCTGAAGGGAACAATTATCCCAGAAAATAGGGTGAGTATTGGAAACATTGTTTTACTGCTTTCCTGGCTACCAAGTGTGCAAAAAACTATACAGTGGCCTGTAAAGAAGTTACAAGAAGAAATGCAATATAAATTCAGTTTCTCATCATTGTTGATAGAAAAATCTGTGTATTTCTGTGCAAAACCCAGTATCAAAATACATTGGCCTGAAAAGAATAAGAACAAAGGATGTAAGAAACTATTACAGTGATGAGGAGGGTTGTAGCAACTGATTTTAAAATAAGTAAAGTGACATTGCAAGAAGAAAGAGAATAAGGTATACCCTCCATGTCTAAAAGAATAAGGACTTGGGGTGAGAAACATAAATTGTAGCAAGAGATACTCAATACAGACCCAAGGGAAGGAAATGTAAAATGCCACCATTTTCACAGTGATTATAATGCAGCAGTTGAACAGATGCCCTGGACAGGGCATAAAATTTGTTTTTTTTTGAAGAATATCTTTAAACATAAACTAAATACATCTTAATCCCACCTGTGCTCAAGGCAATGGGATGGTCCAGAAGACTCCCTGATATCTCTTCTTGTGCTGCAATTTAGTGATTTTTGGAACACTTCCTGATACTTCTCATTTAAAAAATGAAAAAAACCTCTTCACATAGCCTCATGTTCCACTTTAATTTTTCACTAATTAAACATCTCCCAGTAGCTGCAGCCAACCAATTTCCCCTCAGACTGAGTGATGACCCAAATCCTATACTCTGGCGTACATGGACATGCATCTCCCTCACACATTTATTCTGAACTCCAAGTCAAATTTCTTTACATATTGTAAAAGTAAGTACAGGGTGGATCTTTGGATATGCAAAATGAAAAATAAGTTGAAGATAAAAATGTAAAAAACCAATTAAAAAATGTACCCACATAAGCAAACTGTTTTTGTATGAGAATACTTATTAATGCTACTGTCCTTTAAGGGCATGGCACTGGCTTGAGTTAAAAAACTTCTCAATCACCATTTTGAAAACATATATATTTATGCATGAATAGGAGCTAAAAAAGAAATGAAAAAAAGAATTCAAAGTTAAGTATTTTTAGGCAAGGGGTAGGTTTCAGGATCTAAGGTTAGTTGTAAATTTTGTAGCCAACTCATGCACATTTACTGCTACAAGCAAAACCTCACACTAGGCCATACTGAAATATTTAACAGGTGGTCCTGTTTCAAGATAAAGGTTTGGCAATGCCTAAAACCCCCAAATCTTAGTAAGTTTAGGTTATAAAATCGCTGAAAGACTACATTCCATTCTAAAACGTTGTCACCTGAGGCATCTATGAATGTTGGATATTTAAGATTTAAGTTAAAATGCCCAGTTTTTGCCTTTAGTAAATCCTTCCACTGGTTTTAAGTGAGCAAAAGTTGTTTTTTAGTCCCTGACCTCTGGAAAGCATTTCTGCAGTTTACCACTGAAAACAGATGAAGCCACTCTCGCTCCCCCTCCTCCTCACCCTCACAATTTCCTGAGGTTTAGAAGTGCTGCACTCACACATCCCAGTGCAGAAACGGCGCAGAATCTTTCCCCCCTACTCTGTTCACATTTTTCTGATTTGTACACTGATCCGCTCCAGTAGAAGGAAATTGTGTCCCACATGTGACCTCGAAACCCAGATAAATTATTTGCTTCCCTTTCTGTCAAAGGCTGAAACATCCATACAAACAAGAGCGTCCAAAGGCAGCTGGGATCTGTATTGATGTGCTTATGGGTTTGGGTTATCAGCTGTAACTGGGAGAACCTATTGGATTTTGGGTCAGAATCCAGAATCAAATTGTGCTTGTGGAAGTGAAATCAGATTGGAGGCTGACATAATTTTAAGTAATATTAAAAGAAGTTATTTATAAAACTGTTCATGAGTTCAAAAACATCACCCTGAGGATATTCTGGATAAGATTTTTGAGGACAGAGCTGTTACAGAGTGCACTATCCCAAGTGCGATCACGATACTGCTCTAAGCCTCTTTGCCAAATACCAAATTCTTTGCTATTCTTCCTTCTGAGGTGGGAAAGGGGCAAGGAGTCCTGCTTTTACACTGCCTTTCTGATTTTATGCTGCACCTACCCTGAACTGCTGGAAAAGAAAAGGCTGTGTAGAATCAAAACAAATCATAATTTTCACGCTGCAGAACACTAGTGCTTGTTATTTTAAGTGCAGTTTGGGGACACTTGGGGTGTTTGTTTCTTCTACATCTACAAATGCAATGTATAACCTTTATGAGACTCCGTTTCCCTGCTTCTGTTTAAATTAAAAGAGATGCCATTTAGGATTTCAGAGCAGTGACGCTCAGGAGATGAGTTTAAGAGAAAATGTGGTGAATGCATGAAGTAGTTTAGTCAAAATCCCAAAGGAATTGGGGGAAAGTTTGTGTGTAGCCTGAGCAGAGTTTATCTGTGGAGAAGCTGGACAATGGTGCACATGCCATTATTGTCAGCTGAGTAAACAATTCCAAAGCTTCATGAAATTTGTCTGTGCTGGCAAATACCGATGAAAACATTATTTTATGAGTACTCTTACTCATTTTCTACTAGAGCTGCCCTACATTTAAAAAAAATGAAATATTACATATTTTAAGTATATTTAACAAGCTTTGGATGCTCCCTAGTTCTAGGAAAACCAAAGAACTGTGAAGATAAGAGAAAATATAGTCTTGACAATTTATATCAAGTCAGGTTATTTCAAAATACCAGTTTTTACTAGAATTATTATTACCATGGAATATGCTGGGAACAATGTCTAGCTTTCCAAATATGTAAGAGTTTAACTTTAAGGAAAATTATTTTAATGTCAACAGACATTTTCTATGTACCAAATTTGATACAATGCTTATTAATACTAAAAAAATCAACAGATTTTTAAACTCTTCCCTTTCTCAGGCATGAGACCCCAACTTGAATAAATTAAATTTACATGCTTACCTTTGGTTCAAAAGAATACAAAAGAGTTAAATGATATTGTTATCACCGGAAGCCTCAGAAACAGAAAATCATAAACCTAAAGTTTTTCAGTTCTATACAAAACAATTCATGAGCTCATCTGTTTTAGGTACACAGCCTTTCTTTGATCCAGAATAAAAAGTTGAGATGTTCCCTGTACATCTTCAAAGTATTTCAAAATGTCAATTGCTTTGTGGAATATTTTGTGTCTAAACCAAGCTCATAAAAATAAACTCTGCTGAACACCAGTTCTTTTCCAGAGTGGGGTCCTAATTGCTCTCTGGGTTTATTTAATCCTAGGCTTGTTCTTCCCTAAGGAAAATAAACTAATAAAGGTGTTTTGCAATGTCCAGCTCATCATCTGAGAGGGAGGAAGTGTCTGAACACACAATTTAAAGATTTCTAAGCACAACTTCTCCCCATACTTGTAAAATGTTCTTAAATAAGCAACACTAACAATCATCAGTCCTTCTGAGGTACAAAGTTTGTGAGAAAATTTGGATTTTATGGTTCGAACATTAGGAGCTTTTGTCATGGGATTTGCTTTATTTTTCAATGTTAGGTAAATCTTGAAACAGCTGCTCTGAAAAATCAGAGAATTTCTCATTGTCTGCTTCTTAAAGAAAACTCCCAGAAGATAAAAGAAAGATTTAGTGCACAAAGAGTTGATAAAATAGGCATAAAACCTTTACTGTATATCTCAAAAAGTACCAATCTTGGTACAGGCATTGTGGAAGAATAAAATGCTGTCATTAGAGCACCTACAGAGCAGAAAAAAGGTAAATATCTGGGTTTTAAATCTTCTGCCATGAGAGGAAAGAAACTTTCCTCCTTGTTTTAATTCACTCAGAATTAATTCTGCCTGCAAAAATCAATGTATTTCTGGAGGAATGAAGCTCTAGTTTTTGAGTTTAATATACATTTCAATGTGTGAACATCTAATTTGTCAACTCTGCCACCTTTTACCTCCAGCTCAAAGAGCTCCAATCACCCTTTCTCTGTTTATTACCAATGAAAGGTGAAGCCTTCTTAATGGCAGGGATCTGAACAACTTTGAGACTGAATATTTTTGTTGCCAGTGAATTGAAGAATTCCAGAAAAATCTCAAGATCTCACAGAACTGTTAGGTAGCAATGACACTGATTGCTTAGGATAACCTGTGGCACTCTCTCCCAAATTCTGATTTTCACTGTGCTTGAGACATTTCTCAAATCACTCCCAGCATAGGAAGAAAAAAACCCTGATTTTATGGGAATCATTGCCTATTTTTTTTTAACATGTCAATATCTCTTCTTAGAAGGAAATAAAGGAAGCAAAGTGGGGCTTTCAAACAAACAAACACCCAAACTGAAGCACTTTGAGGTTCAATATTGTCCAATTCCAGCAGCATCCTGTTTGTCACCTGTGACTCACCAAGCCCTAATGAGTCACAATCTCAAGGACATTTCTGCTGCAACTTCCAGCCTGCCCAGACAACAAAATTCTATAAATAATCAAGTCACAAGCAGCCAGAAGCTTTGATCCACATGAAAGGAGAGTAAAACTCATTCAAGAACTTAGCTGAGGACAGTTTGTCTGCTATTTAATAACCTCCACAAACATTCAAGATTTTTCCAAGTTTTCATTCTCTTGTTTTCTGTCTTCAGTGGCATTTAAGATCTCTCCTTTTTCTCCACACAAGGCTCTTTATTGGAAGCTTTTTATTAACACTCAGCAATTTCTTACTTTTAAAATTAGTAATGAGAATTATAAACTTGAGGGAAGCTTAAGGATCAATTCTATACTGCACATTATATATTTTATATTTATATGTATGTGGATGTAGTAAATACACATATACATTAGACAACATAAAAATGGAATTTGAAATTTAATGATCCTTCTAGGTCCCTTCCAGCTCAGGATGTTCAAAATTTCAAACTAGCCAGTGGCTTTAGTAAATATGAGGAGGATTTACAAATTTTTAAATGTATCCTGAGCACCATTAACATTTCCAGTTTTAAAAGAATCTATTTTCTTTTTTATTTTATGTTTCTCTGTTTCTGTGACGTATATCCATAATTCTTATATTTCTAATAGCAAATTTATAGAGCAATGCATTACAGCAAAATGAGACCCTTCAAAATCACAGTTTTTATGTTTTTAAATTGTAACTCTTCTGTGCAAGAAACAGGTTGTTTTCATATTTCTGTTATAAACTGTCTCACTTTTTGGAAAAGATTTGGTTCTCATTTTTGGCAAATCCAGAAAGGAATGGAAAAACAGTTTCTTGCAATTCTTAGGGTACCAGTTAACATTGTCTACGTGATTTCATCTGTGATAAAAGCTACAACAGAAATTTTAATATCAGCCCAGCAAAACAAAAACAGAGAAATTAAACTACCAGACAGAGATGCTGTAAATATTGTAAATACAACTCTGAGACAAAAATTTAAGAAAAAGAATTTGAAATTTTTAGAGGAAAAAAAAAAAAAGAGAGATACATTAAATTCTAATAATACACTGAAGTTTCCAGCTTGCCCATTTTATTCACCTAGATGAAAAGTGAATATTTGAGCTTGTTAAACCTGTATTTTAATGAGGTTAATTCTTAGTACAGTCACTATATTTGGTGCACTGCTTTTCTAGAAACATCACATTGAGGGTTTGTGCAGCAAAATCTGCCAGAATTAAAGAAGCCAGGGAAAAAAGGCTTCAGTCTTTGTTTTTCAGATGTTCCATGAATGAATGACATAAATTTCTTCTGCCTTAAATAGGAAGTGTTTTATACAGATTTCTCCCTAATGCTCTGTATGCCCTTTAAAATACTTTTTCATAACCTGATGTTAGTAAATTCAAAAGAAAAGATGAAAAATAAGGGATGCAGAAGAACAGCAGAGCAATGCCCCAAAGCACCTGTTTAGAGTGCAGACATTTCTCATGCACCTTTAATTCTTTATTGGCCCAAGCCTTGCATGATTTAAAAATGTCTTTTTAAAAATGCAGAAGCTCTCTCTTTTAGTCAATACCAAAGGTGTTTAGTACTCTGCATTTCTCAGAAATATTGGTGGTGCTGACCCAGTCCCAAGTGGTCTTCCAAATTCAGTGATCAAGATTTCTTATTTTGTTGGCTTCTTCTATTATTGTCACCCATGAGGACTGAGAAAAAAGTCTTATTTGAGTAAAAAATCAATATTTTTACCCTGCTGAGGACAATATCCCCACTTTTGTTTAAATGAGTACAAGGAAAAAACATTTTACACTAATAACTGATTTTCCTCTTCAATGTCCAGCTCACCAGAGCAGACTCAAAAAACCTCAAGTGCTTCTTCTTAGCAACTGAACTTGGATGAATTATGCAGTTCTCAAGAAAAGAAGAGCAGAAGAGAAGGAGGAATGAAAAAAGTTCTAATGAACTTTTCGGGAAGACATCACTTCCCATGATGTACTAATTGAATAATAAATTATTAAATATTTATAATGTGCTTTCGCTCTTCACTGGAAATTGTATAATGAGCATTTTTGTTCCATTTACAGGAGAATGCCTATAAGAGTTGTAAAAGTAAAGGCTTCTTGGGGTATTAATCTGCAAGAAGCCACACAAACAAAGACTTTGGGTATTTAAAAAAATTAATACTATTGTAATCATTCTCAGAAGTACCAGGAGAGAACCATCACCTATCAGTGAATACAATACAAAGATTTTCTCTAAACAGTTTTTAGGCAGTGCCCTGGGCTTAAAAGATGTGATGAAGTTCTGAGGACAATCCAGCCACATAAACATCATATTTTTTGCCTTCTCAATGACTGTTCCAAACAAAAACTCCATATCCCTCCAAAACTAGATTCCATGATCTGAACTGCAATCATGAACCCTGAAACACTCTCATCAATAAATCCCCCCTGACGCCCAACCTGAGAATGTAAATATTTTTTTTTAGTGAATCAGGAATACATTTAACAATCCTGCCTTCCCTTTTAAAGTTGCAGTATTTGGGAAGAGTGTCATTCAGTGCAGCACTCATTTGTGGAAGGGCACCCTGTGCAGCTGTCCCTGCCATGGGGCTGTGAGGATGGGAAGGAGGGTGATGAACCCAGCATTTCCAGGCATTTGGATAAGCACAGGTCACCACAGGCTGCACTGTGGGATTTTCCTGGACAACATTCAGGCTGCAACCAAATTTTAAATGTTTCCTGTTAGAGAGAATTTTTTTCTTTCTCTTTCAACTCCTGGTTTCACTCAGAGTTTTACTACTAAATTCAGTGGGGCCACCATTTTTTTCTAAGGGTCTATGAGATTAATAATAATGAGAATTTTTTTATTATTAGGGATCCTGGCTTGACAGGGAGGTCGGATCAGATGATCTGCAGAAGCCCCTTCCAACCCCAACAGTTCTGTCATTCTGTGGGATCAGTGAAGTTTAACTTGCTTTAAATGTAATCAGAATCACACTTCAGAATTGATAAATGCTGATTAACTGGATGATACAGAAGTTCACATCAATCACCAGACTGAAACCACAGATGTTCCTCTACTTGCACCACCCACATGGATACCCAAACCCTGGAATTCTGAAGTGTATTACATGGGGAGGATGATTGGTACAAAAATCTTACTGAAGCTAAAAAACCACCCCCACCCCCCCTCCAAAATAATAAATTTAAAATCTGCCTTAAACCAATGTACTCAATAAATCACAATGTCAACTCTTCATCACTGAAAGCAAATTAATACACAAATAATTCAAAATATACACCCTGATATGGAAAAATTCTAATTTCCTGTATGTAATAATTGCATTTTGTTTATTGCTCTCTGAGTAAATTTGTTATATTTGGATCCCAAACTCAGCATGAATTTCATCTTTTTAGAAGAATAAGAAACAAAACAAAGCAAAATATTACATAATACTTCTATAAAATACTGGGAAATTTGAAGGTTTCTAAAGTTTCCTAGCTGAAAGACACTGTCCAGTAATTAATGTTTGCAGTATTTCTCAGAAATGCCAAAATAGAATTATATTAAGAATTGAAAAATGTTACCTCAGAACTCAGCAAGACTTAGAAGCTTTTCCAAGTGAACTCCCCTCAGCTGCTGTAAAAGAAATTCTGTTTTTAGTACATGACCACCATCACTTGTACAAGAAAAGGAAGTGATTTGGTTTGGGGTTTCGTTGTTGTTTAACTTATTTTTTTCCCTCTTAGATAAATGTGCTAATTTTTTTTCTGGGAAACAGAATCCTTTGGTCAACTTGAATTCAATTATCTCCATATATATAAAAAAATAAGAACACTGCATTTCTAGTATTTAAAGTTATTTTAAATTTAAATATATATACATATTCTTTGAGCATTCAAAACCAAAACAATGAGAGGTAGGCTCTGAAGAAGAAATACTATGATGAGATGTGTACAAAATGGAAACAGTGAATAATGCAAATAGTCTGGATTTCCATTGTTCTTCCATCACAGACTCAAACTGATAAACCTGTCCACAAGACATTGCTTTCCTTTCTTTAGATTTCACCATATTGATGGCAGTGTGTATATGGCTGCAGAAGACTTTAAAAAGGTTTCCATATTTTGAACATAGGATGATTCTTTTTATTTTTTTCAATTCTTTTTGTTTTTTGATTGATTAAATTGATTTTTTTTCTGTCTATTGCAATTTCTGCTTCATTTAACTCAATTTCACACTTCTCCTGTTGCATTTAGAATGTAAAACTGCCCAAGAAGGAATACAGGGGGATGTTTCACATTAAAATTGGCAGCAACGGTGCACACTGTTCACTTACAGCTGCCAGCTGTGTCACAAAGGTCAGAAGTTGAGCTGGGAAAAAGACTTTGACTGCTTCCAGTCCACCTTTGGTTTATACTTGTACATTTAGATGAGCTCAAACTGCTGGATTTGTCTGTGCTGGTTATTTTGGGAGGCCAGACTCAACCATTGCAGCCCAAACCTTTCCAGAGCAGCACAGGTTTGCTGAGCTGCAGATTGTGGAGGAAATTCAGTGTATGCTCAGCCCCATTCTGAATCTTTTCATTTAAAAAACCCAAGGAACTTTTCACTGCTTTGCCTGCCATAGCAGAAGGAAATCAATGAAACCAGAATGGAATTGGCTGAAGCCCAGTGGTTGATTTCCCTACTGGTGTCACTTGGAATTTGCCACAGCTGCAGAGGTTGCTGACCTGTCCCATGGTGGAGCAGGGACCCAGCAGAGCTCCCAGTGTGACTCCCTGAGCCAGAGCAGGCAGACAGGAACAGAATGTTTTGGGTTTGGCTCAAGGACCCAGATGTACTGGAAACAAACCCTCCTCCTCCTCCTCCAGACTGACAGCCACTCAGATGGTGTTTCAACACTTTTACACTTTTGCTTTCACTCTGGATCCAAACCATGAGAGGCAGATGTGAGCAAACAGGGTTTGGGCTGGTTTTTTTGTTTTGTTTTGTTTTTTTTCTGTTGTGTTAGAACGTTATGAACAGAGCCTTTGGCCAATGTTTATGCCAGACCTTCTTTGCATCCTCACATCCAGCTACCAGCTAAGATCCAGTAAAGCTCTCCTGCAGATCACAGGTTGTGGACATCCTCTTATTTTTTTTTTTTTTTGTGTGTCATGTGCAATTATTGAACTGTGTGCAGTTATTGGGGAAACTCATCACTGACAACTAGAGCAAAACTTGTTAAAAATCTTAACCACAGCATCTAGAGTCACACATTTTTAATTTGCTTTGGCTTTGATAGCAGCTTCATCCACAGATGTTGTGCTGGTAATGAATCCTGAGAATGATGCTGTTTAACACTGTGGGACTGGATACTCTCCTCACCATGTAATAATACAGATGGAGTCAACTTTATTCCATCCCACAGCTTGTTACCATCACAGTAATGATGTGTTTCCAAAGAAATATCCTTCAGAGAAAATACTCCTCACATGCAGCAAATGAATCATCACTGAATGCTAACTTCAGAGTTAAATCTTAGTTTTTCCAGATTTTTTAAAATCAATATAGCCAGAGCTTCTCAATTAATTTCTTTCTCGCTATTTTAGCTGGCTAATTAAAGATATATTTCACAACAAACTCCCATTTTTCATCTTCTCAGAGCTGCACATTCTCTTAAGTGCTTCCTCCATCAGTTGGGATATGTCAGTAGGCTTCTGAAGCATCTTCTCGGAGATTTTTACAGTTTACATCAATTATTCTGCCCTTAGGCATTTAAACCAAATCAACCCATCATTTCTCTTTCCACACTGGCAAACCCAGAGCAATAGGGACCTTTTCCTAAGTTGAGTGTTTATATTTTGTGCTCCCACTTCCAAAGCAGAGCTTCTGTGCAGGATGTCAGTAGTAGAGGAATGTGGGGAAGGTTTTCAAGACAAGTGAGAGTATAAAATAGTATTGATAAAACTTGTCCAGGAAAGTTCTATGTACTTATCACAGTCCTTAGAAGTTACATTACATATTACAGAAATTACAGTGCTACCCATCACTTCTAGGATGTCTTTCCCATGCTGTGACTCAGTCTGAGTTTTATTGGACATTACACATTTTGCTCATTTACTTAAAAAAAATAATCACCCAACATGGAGGCCGATTGCCACAGCAATACCTCTCAAAGACTGAGGCACATGTCTAAAACACCTGCTCCTTAAATTCCACTCCTGACACATTTTCACAGCTGGGGACAGAACTGATTCCTTCCCATTTCATATCCTCTGTCCTCACAGCCATGGAACAATGAGGAGGATTCACTATTGCCACATGTCATGGGATTAGATAAGGGCTGCAGGGCTGCTCCAGATCGGGGGAGAGGATGGAACATCCACATCCTCACCTGTGCTGCCCTGGGACAACCTTGGAGAGCTAAATCATGGGCAGTCCTGCAAGAAATTGCATTCAACCTGCCCTGGCTCTGGAGGGGACCCAGCAATGATGCCTCTGACTCAAAATGAAATATCAGCTGATGTCATGGCTGTGTGCAGCCTGCAGGATGTTTCACACCCATCCTGTGTCCAAGCTAAATACAGAGGAATTGTGTACAAATGGATCAGGTCACAGAATGAGTGCCTACAGACTGTTCCAAATACTTGGATACAAAAGACAAATTCTCCTCACATACTAGCACGTGCTGGATTTCTTCTCATTTGAACACAGATGGGTAAGGGAACAATGCATAAATAAATGGAACCTTTGATACACGAGTGTTCCTGGAGTACATAGAGTGTACATGAGCTTCTTGTTACCCACAGTTTGCAATACAAAGTAAACAAGATGGGAAGAAAGCAGAAATTCCTCTGCTACCCATCAGTTCTAGGATGTCTGTGCAATGCTCCCATGCTGTGGCTAAAAGTCTAAATTTGACTGGACCCCTCAAAGAGTTTATCACAGGGCTGGAGGTGACACAAAGCCTACAGGACTGTCTCAGGGAGCAATTATCCTGCTCATAATCATTTTTCCTCAGCATTTCCTACACTTTCCTTCAGGTCTGTTTAGGGAAAAGGAAGCCCACACCAGCTTCACTCCTGAGTCTGGGTGAGAGCACAGGCACAGCACACTCCTCCTGCATGGGAGATGATGCTTGTCTCCTTGGGAAAAACAGAAAAATGGAGAATTGTTTTCAAATCTAGCCATTTGTGCCACCTCTTCTCCTTGAAAAACTGCTCAGAAAGGTTTGGATCATGCTCATGAGCACCAATATTACACACTCATTTTATTAATGACAATTTCACTGCACTAGCCAATGAAAAAATAGAGAGAAAAAAAATCCATATTTTAAAGTTGTCCAGTTGGATTTACCCCACAAAATAACTCAAAGTAAGTTCTAATCCACCCTCCAACCATCCTGGATGCCCAGCTCTTCTTGAGACCCTCTCTTTAAAATGTGAAAATGGTACTGGCAGCATTGCTTGCCACAGAATAGCAGTAATTGGCCAAGGTGTTCTAAAAGTAATGAGAAGTGAAGTAGGGAATCTGCCACCAGCTGGCTGTCTTTAAGCATGAATTACAATTCTTACAGCACACACCATCTCCAGGATACTTTGAACATTTTACATTCTGTACTTTCTTGCCACATGACAAAGAGAACGATGTCATTTTGAGATTTAGCATCAATTCATCTTGTTGTGGGTGAGACTTGAAAGTCTTTCAGCTTGGGCTGACATATTTACAATCCTGTTTCCTTTATTTCTTTCGGTGCTTTCCTAAATATTATTTTAAGACTACGGGTTATATTTACCAGGTCATCTGATAGCAATAGCAATCTCATAAACATTTTAAAAGAAAATTTGTGCTAAGCCTGAAACAGAACACCAGATATGAGCACTCTTAAATATTTCCCCAGACCCCATTCCAGTTCCTGCATGCTATACTTATATTTTGCTGAAGTATACATTCATCTCAGCAAAAAAGGACACAAAAGCAGCAGATGCTCTTGCAAGAATTTCCATATTTTGTTGCAGCTGCCACAAGAAGCTTCTGATAGAACAACTGATGCTACAGCCTCCACAGAAAAGGATCTGCTGTTATATGGAAATAGCTTGCAGGAGGATATATTAAAAAAGCTCTTCTATATCCTACCAGAAGGACACCCAATCCCACATTTATGAGGCTGTGTTTAGTTAAATGTAGAGGCCAAGCTTTTTAATAATTTATTCCTTTCTTCTTTGCCCATGATCTCAGTTTAGCTACAAAATTCTCTGCCAGAGTTGCAGAAAACTGGTTCCTAAGCAGGGGTTGGAAAATAGAACTGTTCACAATTTAGATATCTGAGGAGGTGATGAGAGATGTGCACACACGCCAGTAAAGGATGCTGAACATTTTTCTTCAATGACTCCTAACTCTGGAGGAGCTGGCATGATTCTCAAGCAGCAGATTTACACACAATATTCTGCACAGCTTTAAACAACATCCTAATTTACAATGTGCCAAGGACTGGGTGAGAGACGAGCCTCCAATGTTTCTTCCCTGGATTTCTAAATCCGTCCTTGATTTGATTTTGTTTGTGAGATAACATTTTGAGAGGTCTCATTCTCTGCTGAAGGGGTTTCTGCACATCCAAGTGTGAAAATATGCTCTAATGACAGCTCCTTCTGCTGTGTTACAGCATTCCACCCTAGCAGGATGCTCATTTAAAAATGGGTGGGAGATGCTGTTGCACATGTGAGTTACATAAGAATTCCATCAGCCTTACAGAGTGTTCTGCATGTCACTGACAGAACAAAAGGAGTATTGGGCCCCACCAACTTGGAGAAGTTTTTGTTTGGTTTTAAGTCAAATAAATGGTTCCAGATAAACAACTTCCTAAATGGAACAGCTCTAATATTACCCACAGAATTAGTGCCCTGTATCCTCTCTTTTCAATCTTCAACTCCAAACTTGGAAACCAAGACAAAATTTCTTGTTCTGCTCTTGCATTTCTCGCACTGCCCATGGCAGAAAACACCTATTTCTCTGCAGTTCTTAAAAAAATTCCTTTCAGGGACAGTTGGAACAGTACCCAGAAGCTGGTGATGTGCCCTGCCAAAACCCCAGGACTCTCACAGGGGGTATTTTCTGATATTTCTAGGCTGATGGTGTTCAATGGAACTGTAATTTCTACAGTGCTGTTTTTTCATGTGGCATGCAATAACCATGTAATGTATGAACGCCTCCTTTGGAACTAGATTGATTCTGTGAGTTGTTTTTGCAAACCAAAGTGACAGGAACTCTAAGTCCAATCAGTAATTGGAAGGACAAGTAGCTGTAGACAGTTTCTCTATTTGAAAGGCTGGCTCCAGAGAGGCTTATAGGATTTTTATTGATTTCCCTACTACAAATTTTTGCCTTTTCTGTGAAATATGAAGTTATTTCTACCCCATGCTCTCTGAACATGTTTGGAAAAACCTAGAGCTTGAACTACAATGTTGTATCTGTCCTGGTGAAACATGTTTGTATCAGTGAAAACTGGGCAGACTCAACTCAATCACCAAACACTAGAATTTGCTAAAAAAATAACAAATACATCTTGCCACTTCTGCATGCTGGGTTACTTCTCATATCAGACCTAGTGAAAACAAAATTTTTGCAATGCTGCTCCTCTCCTCCTAAATAGTGTTAATTTCTGCCTTCGCAGGAAAACATTATTTGAAAGTTGTGGATGTACAATACTCTCAGCCAGTAAATTTGAATATTTATATTAATATATATAGGGGGTGAGGGACACTAATAAAGCTCTATACTTCACATGTAGCTTCTCACCTACACAGAGGGAGCCTTTGGAGAAGAATTTTGAACACTTCAGTGCAATTTGACCTTAATACTGTTTTTGTTTAAAAAGAAAAAGAACCATTTAAACCTCTGGTTGAATGAAAATGGTATCACAGCAAAGAGGACTGTTGCTTGTTTTTATCAAAAGGAGGTCAAGTACAGTATCCATTAAGCACAGGAAATAAACAGAAACTACTTTAAGAGTAAATAAAACACAGGCAAAGGTTCCTGTGGCTGCCAGCCCAGTTCAAGCCAAATATTTTTACAAGTGACCTCACACTTCTTGGTCATGGATGATTCAGGGACGCCACACTAAATATACAAATGTGTAGAGTAGTGTAGTCTAACAGAATAATACAATTAAATAAAGCAGTTATTATGTGACCAGGAAATGCAAGGAAGATCTAAATATTTTCTGCTCCAGAAGGAGAAAGGTCAGAAGGATCAGTGCCTTGCAGAGCTCTGCAACATTAATTGGTTGCAAGCACCAGGAGAGAGCTGGCCAAGATTTCATTACAATTAAACTAGAGATTTTTTTCTTTTGACAGCCAAAGTTTACATTGCTGTATTTTAATGCTATTGCTGAGATCTAGAAACTGTGGACTGTGACAGAAGAATAATGAAAAGACAGAAAAGAAAAATGAGGGATATGAGAATCTCTTGACTTTTCTCTGTTTTAAAGAGGGGTAAATAATTTTCCTCTATTTGAAAGCAATACAGAGATTTTTTTATCACACAGGGAAAATTGCAGTGCTCAAATGTTATTTTTAATTGAAACACTAGTTTAAAAACATTAGGATTAAGTGGAAAAACATACTCTGCCTTCTCATGCACCATTCAGAAAAGTGTGACAAAAAGCCATGGTGATCCATTTAGCCAGAGAATCTGCAGGATCTGAGGCAGCAACACCTGAATATTGAAGGGTGCTTGTCCACAGACCTTGTAATCCCACAAAATGGCCAAATTCCACATGGTTATTGGGTATTAGGGCAATCTAGAACCACTATCAACACAGTAAAGAAGGATGACACAATATTTTAAAAAATGTTATGTCTCTGAAGAGCCATTCTCTTACCTGAAAGCAGAATTCTCCAGAAAGTAAACTCCAGAGTACCAGAATTAAATGACTTAAATCAGGACAAGAGAGAGAATAATGAGATCCTCAGTTCTGGAGCATATGATTTGTTCTCCAACAAAAATATTATGCTTTTATTAGGCTCATGATGATAGGAAGATTGAGTTTTAATTTCAACTTAGTTTAATTTCAACTCAGAGGGCTTGCCCTGAGGAGGGAGCCTGCTTGATTCCTTGAGCATGGATTTAAATTCTCCTTCACTCCTTTCAGAATTCATATTTCTTTTCTTAATTAATGATTGAAGATTTTCCCCCTTAGGCAAAAAATCTGAGCTGAAAAAGATTCCTGATATTAAGCACAATGTAAAACCTACATTTCACTGAATACTTAGCATTTTTCCCCATTTGAAATATCATTTTTCATGCTATTTCCAGCCAGTGTGCATTTTTGCTTGGAATAAACTGTTTAGCCACATGTGCATGCCAGTTTAAACAGTGCTGGTTGGAGAACATTATTTTCACCTTTATTGGACAAAAAGTATTATAGGAAGTTGCCTCCCCCTGGAAATTGAACCCAGTTGGAAATAAATGAACTGGGATACAGCCAGGCCTGGAAAATGTAAAACAAAAATCTACTTAGCAGAGAGGTACACATCTCAAATGCTTCAAGAGAGCTGTCTTTTAAGAAGATGGAATTTTGTCTGTGTCCAAATCCCATGAAAATAGCTGGATTTTGCAAAATGCATGTCACAGCTCTACATGTTCCTATAGATGTAGTAGGATCCTAAAAGCATCTGATTTTAATGAGATAAAATATTCCATATTAATGCATCTCCTACAGTCAGCAGCCACAACCAATGTCCCACTAAAACATATTTTGTGTGTTGAGTGCATAAATGAGAATTCTGGCCTCATGGTTTGCAGGCTGCACACACAGAGAGTGAGGAAAAGGTGTTTATCTTCATTCTTATTTTGATTGTGAATTGACTTCAGAGGGTACTGGATAAAGTTCTAGATGATTGCCTAAACATCACTCAGAACAAAGTCAGTAATTCAGTATGCATCTCCTGACTTCTAGGAGTATCTACAGATTGCACATTCCACGGAAATTTCCAAACAGCAGAAGCCACAAAATCTCCACAGAGTCCTAAGAACAGGTTGTAGAGAAAACACAGCCAACTTTAGAGGGATTTTACAGATTAAAAATAGTCCATAGGACTACTCCTCTGAAAGCTTGGAAAAACATGTTTTTTCAGTAATGTGTTTCCTAAAAATCCCAAAACATTTTCTTTATACATGATGGTGTGTACTTCACATCAAGCAACATTCTATTCCATTTTTTATGCTATTCAAACTTGAAAATGTGATTCAGTCATCCCAACCACTATATTTTAATAGCTATATTTATTTGATAATGCAACCTATGACAATATGCACAGTTTTGTTACTTGGAAGAAAATGCTTTCTGTTCTTTCTTAAATTTCTATTAAAATTTTTGACTAAATACTTGATGTTTCAGTTATGCTGATAAATCAGAGGGTGCCATGAAATTGTCCCTTCTCATTAATGTGGCTCAATTGTTAGAAGACAATTTTGGTCCAGGTAGCCCTGTCATCCTAAATGCCACAATTTCCCTCAGACATCCTGTGGCTGAAAAATTCCTAGAACTACATCCCTTTGGGGGGATATAAGTTACACTCTTACAGTAACAAAATTTGTGATATGCTCATCTCAGCTGCGTATTTCTTAGCTTAATTGGCTCAAAAGGTATTTCAGATTTTCACTGCTGCCATAATTTTTGTGTCCACATCTTGTAAAACAATTCAGAGCAGTGGGCAGTCGTATCCCAGAGGAATCAGAGTGAATGAAAAAAAAACTTGGCCTAATTCTCAGCATAAGTCAGTGAAGACTGCTTTGAAAACCCTGCAAGATATAACTGTTATTGATATTCTAGATATCTTTACATCTCCTATCAATCACACAGACCTGTCAGCAAATTATTAGCAAGTGAAATGCCAGCTGTGAGTCATTTGTGAAGCTGTGGGATTTTATTCTCTTTCCTCTCATTTTTTTTAAATTTCCTGCCCAACATTTTATAGATTAAATTCTTAGGAGCTTAACTGTGGCAGCACATCTATGTGACAGGTGAGATTTTCTGCAGAAAGAGAAATCATATTCTTCTCAGGCAAGCACTGTCTGGTGCCCACCAAAGCCACTCTAAAACTTCTCCTCAGCGGGACAGGAGAGAGAAAATAACATAAGAAGCTCTGGACAGAGATCAGGGCAGGGAGAGATCACACACCATTTACTGCATGGGCACAACAGACTTGGCTTGGGGAAATCGTTTTCTTACCAATCAAACCAGAGTAGAATAATGAGAAAGAAAAGAAAATCTTTGAAAATCTCACTTTCCCTCCACCCTTCCCTACTTCCTAAGTTTTGCTTCAATTCCAAGCTGTCTTGGATTACAGTACAGGATGTGATCAAAGGTATCTATTCTATCACCATCTGTTGAGGGTGGGGGCAGTGATCCTGATCTCCGTGGGAGATATTCTGCTAATGGACCATCCATTGAAACCAGGTGGGGCAGTGTTCTTTATCTTTTCATAACCCATCCTTCCTGCAGGGAGTTCTCTTCTCCTAATGGCCATTGAGTCCCACTGTGGGACTGATAAAATTACTGCATCCCATTGGGAGTTGCTCCAGCCAGGGAAGAGAGCCCAACGTTTCTCACCAGGATAAAATCAGGGGTTTTGGGACACTAAGGCAGCCCTTGCTCCCCTGGACTACAGAAGGAAACCGGATTTCTCCACATCATCACTGGATCTTTGGAGGGAAACTGCACCTTGTCCAGGAGCACTGCTCCAACTGAACCACATCTGTCACTGCAGGAGGATGCAGCCACCATTGAATGGCACTGCTGCCAACACCCTGACTGACTGACGGCTGTCAGCTTGGATTCTTTGTCAGGGTTTGGGGTTTGTTTCTTTGTAGTACTGTATTTCTATTTTAATTTCCCTAGTAAAGAACTGTTATTCCTTAATCCCATATCTTTGCTTGAGAGCCCCTTGATTTCAAAATTTCAATAATTTCAATAATTTCAAATAATAATTTGGAGGGAGGGGGTTTACATTCTCCATTTCAAAGAGAGACTCCTGCCTTTCTTAGCAGACACCTGTCCCCCAAACTAGGACACTCCCCCCTCCCCTCAACCAGCAGCACAGGGGGATAGGGAAGGGTCAGTCCATCACAGGTTTTCTCACACCCTTCCCCTGCTCCAGCTTGGGTCCCTCCCACAGGACACAGTCCTCTGTGAACTTCTCTAGAATGAGTCTTTCCACAAATGCAGAATTTCATGAACTTCCAGAGAGCCTCTGGGCTTCTGAATGAAAGACTGAAATTAAAATCTGAAATACACCAGCAAAGTTCTTTGACAAAGCTTCCAATGTAAATTTGCATATCTTCAGCAAGATAAATTATCAATGCCCAAGTTACTTTTACTCATATGATATTCTGAAGTGCTGAAGAAGAAACAACTGGGTCATCTATGATTTAAAAGATTGCATTTTACTGTCTTGATTGGAACTGATTTTCCCTCAATTTCTCAATTTGTACCCACTAAGACAGCTAACTGAAGGTCTTGGCTTCACCCACCCCCAGTTCTTCTCTGTTACCACAGTAGAAACAACGAACAGATGACAAAAAAAATTCCTTTTCCCAACAGGTCACTCTCATATTGTACTCCAGAGGGCACCCATGAATGAATGGCAAATGGCCACTCGGAGAGTTGCCAAATGCCATTAATCAATGCACCAATGTGGCAACACTGAGCTGTGTGACAGGCATGATTTAATCTATTGTTTGGTAATCAACCTCATCTATGGACATTCTGTGGCTCTTATAAATCCAAGAGTTATTGTTGGTCTTTTGGAGCAGACTTCCAGAATGTCTCACTTAATAATCACAAATTGCTCTTTTCTCCACTCTAAGAGGTGAACATTTCATGATTGTTGGAGAGAACAGATTATGTCAGCTGGACCCAACAGTGTGTGCTTTGTCTCACTGAATCCTGCTGCACCCCAAGCAGCCCTCCCAAACCTCTGTGCAATCTCCACGTTGGAAGTTGCTCCCTGGGAGCAGTGGATAATAATGTCATTCATCCAGAGCCTGATTCAGATTTAATCACTGGAATGACTTACCCCCCAATTAAAGGGCAATGTTACTTCCGCTGGTTATTGTTCCTCTGATTTACAACCTAGCACCATAAAGCACTCAAAAAACCCCAAACCTATCTCATCAGTATGCAATATTTATAGGATTACTTCATCTGCGACCTTATCTTCTGAATTAAGACAAATCATCCATTTCATGAAGGAAGGAATGAATCACTTTGGCCATTTCAGAATGTGCACACTCAAAAGTTTTCAAATATTCCGAATTTATACTGAGACAAGATCTGGGGACAAGGCTGTCATTTATAACATTTCAGAATGCAACCCTGAAGCCTAAAAAATTGATGCTTTTAAAGGTTGAAAAGAAAACTCCCAAAGAAAATGCATCAATGTAGGGAGTCTGCCTCAGTGGAGATATTCCAGAACCCTCTGGACACAATCCTGTGCCCTGTGCTCTGGGTGGCTGGACCTGGTGAACCTCTGTGGGCCCTTCTCAACTGATTTGTTTTAGGATTCTGGGATTCTCTCTCTGCCTGAAACAAACTGGGGCTGCCAGATCATAGATTCATAGACAGAATAGTTTAGATTGGAAGTGACCATAAATCCCTTTTTATTACACCCCCTGCCATGGGCAGGGACATCTTCCACTGTCCCAGGTCCCTCCAAGCCCTGTTCAGCCAGGCCTTGGACACTTCCAGGGATCCAGGAGCAGCCACAGCTTCTCTGGGCACCCTCACAGGGAAGAATTTTTTCCTAGTATAAACTCTAAACCCACTCTCTGTCAGTGGGCAGCCATTTCACTCCAGACCTTTGTAAATGATCTCTCTCCATCTGTCTTGTAGTTCCCTTCAGGTCACCCTGAAGTTCCTCTTCTCCTGAATAATCCCAATTCTCTGAGCTGTTCCTCACAGGAAATGTGCTCCAAGTGTGGGAAAAGCAGCAAATCCCTGCCCTATGGAGCAGCAGTTAAGAGGAAGATGGGCACAAAGTGCCCATGCTTGGGAAATGAAAAAAAGCACACAGTGCTGGTAAACACTTCATCAGTGTCTAATGCAGACAGAATTAGAGCCAGGCTTTCTGAATCAGACTCTTATTAGTGAAGCAAATAGAAAATAGGGGCTGTTTTGTGCTTTGAACACAAGGCTGGTTGCATGCAGAGATTAAAAAAGACAGAATTCAGCTTCTGAAACTGGACAGAAAAAGAGGTAGAGGGGTCATGAACTTTTTGTATCCAATTATCCTGATCTGTTTTTCTTTATTAAGAATAGAATAAGTTGGTTTCAGTGAAACATCCCCAGTGATGAACAATTCTGATTCAAATAAATGAACCAAATTACCTGTTTAAATCAGTTGTATCAGAAAAGCACAAAATCCGGTGGCAACACCAATGACAGTACATGATGGAAGCAAATGACACAGAGGGGCAGGACTTCTGCCAGACCATGTTTCCTTCAGCAATATGATGTATTGAACCAAAATTATCAAACTTCAGCACAGCTGCAGAACTGTGAGAAGGAAGCAGAAGAAAGATAAAAAATTCCAGGGTACTGTATTATAATGAAATGGTTACAAATTCCAGTGTCAGGGGAATTAATCCAGATGGATCTGCCAGATCCAAACCTGCACTGTGTCTGCTAAAATAAGAATGAGCTCTAACTTAGATAATTGAATTACATTTATGGTGGCTTACAAGAACCGTGGATTGTCCACAAGTACAGAACGCATCTGGCTCGACATCCATGTACATTTTTCTACTGATCTGTGTGTCTTTAATAAAAGATATATGTTGGAGAAAGACAAACACAATATGTAATAGGATTAATAGTTATAGAGGGAGTTATTTGCAATCCCCTCCGTATTACAGCCTGAAGATAATTCTGTGATGAGTCAAACGGTCTCCAGTGTAAATCAGGAATCAAATGGCAGAAGAACTGGAATTTAAGGGCTGGAAAAGATGACAAATCTGAGCAGTGCTTCAAGGCCTGCACGGTGTGAAAACGTTGAACTCGCAGCTGTTATGAAACCGCTTGGACTGGGGACACAGCGAGGGCTGCAGTCACCACCCTCTTCCCTTCTGAGCTGAATTCTTTAACATCTGATGGATTGCATCATGATGAGCCCCTCAAGGCACTTGTTTTGAATTCACCAAGAGAAAGCTGTGAGGTATTTTTCAGTGGAGCCCACTTGTACATCACCACCTATCTAGATGGGTTGGAGGCATTACTAGAACTCCAAAATTCCCATTGCATTTCCATCCCAGACAGTTTGGATTCAGACTTCTGCAAACTGTTAGAAGCAAAAGCTGTGCCTGTAATCTTATTTTAAGGAGATCCAACACCTTCCAAATCCTATCCTTCCAGCACCTAAGGAAAAAGTGGGGCAGCAGTTCTGTTAAAAAAAAAAAATTAAAAAAAATTAATAAAATTCAAAATATTACACTGTGGAAAGTGCAATGTCTCAAATTCCCCCAAATATATGGAGAATTAAGTGGATGTGGACTTTTGGTGGAATAGTGGGAAAGTCATATGCAGAATTAGTAAGTTGTGGCTAATAAGCCCCAATGAAACACACAAGTTTTTTAGGTAATTTGCCTTATTGCAAATATTTAAATAATCTTCATCATCCTTCAGCTAAAATGGAGATTTTAATTTTTTTTTACACTGTAATTTTAGGAAAAAAAGACCTTAATTGAATAGCCGTTAAAATTTCTTACAAGATTTGTGTTTTAAAATCAGTGGTCCTTCACTTCATACCATAACAGTCTTTTCACCACCTCAAGTTTTAAAATTGTGCAAAAGCTTCACTTGTGTCACTATTTATAGGAAGCTCTTGGCACTGGCCATGACACCACCATATATTCTTTTGTTTTCACATGTCCCAGGTGTTAGGATATTTTAGACATTTATCCTCAGGTAAGAAAAACTAATTTTTTGCTTATTTTTAAATTCTTTTGCAGAATATATTGGATATTTCCCCCAGCTGTGTGAGACACTGCAGTACCACATATAAACAAATTCAGAGCATAAATAGGAATGTCCTCTGCTCCAGAATTTTCTTGTTTCTTTGAAGTCAGCTTAGCCCATAAGTAAGAGAAAGCAGAGGAGCCTAGGAAGAACATGCATTTACTGCATTTATTTTGCTGGAAGAAGGGTTCTGAGAAAAGGGAAATGAGACTGGAAGTTCAAAAAGAAAAAGGAAGGAAATGTGAAACATGGTCAGGCAATTAATTGTGGTTTTAGTGATTAATGAATTCTGAGTCTTGAACTTGCAATCCTAATGTATGTGATCACATAAAGGATGTTCAAAATAACACAGGGAAAGGTCCTGTTTAGTTATGTTCTTTTCTTAAAAAGTATAATATTAGATAATCTAAACATAGGATACTGATCAGAATATAGGTTAGGATTAGTTTTATTACTTTCAAATCTGTGAGATTTTTGGTGCAGGTCAGGAAAAAAGTTTTAAACTGTATGAAGGTGATTATACTGTGATGAGATCATACAATATGTCATGTAAATGATTTTGTACATTTAAATTAAAAACACTTTCAGTACAAAGAGCAAATTTCACTTGAAAATAAAAATTCTCACTTATTAACTCCATGAGAGAAAGGTGCTGCTTTTCTTCCCCCTGTTCTGCTGAAACACATCAGCACTCATAAGCACTCATCTTCTCTGAAATGGAATTCCTTCAGTGACCCAATGGGATCCAACAACCTTCTTTATTGTAATTCATCCTAAATTCAGGGTGAATACCTCAAATACTTCCAATACTCCCCTTTTCTCCTAAATATCCTCTTTAATATTTTTAACTGTGACTCACAAGGGACTCTGAAAGCTTGAGTAAGAAGTGCTGAATGAATTCCTCTTTCATTACAGGAACAAAGATAAGTACACAAGAGTACTTCCAAATATGTGAGCATTAGGAAGAAAAGATTTCCCCTTTAGCAAGAAGATTTTGGGACATACATTGAGTCAGGCTGCTTCTAGATCAAGGCTTTTCCTTCAGAGGAGGAAATGATCCTTAAATTAACTCTGACTTAACGAGCATCCCTTCATAGTGACAAAATACACTTTATCCAGCTCTTTGCCATGATTTTCACTGCTGTGTCAAGAAGAAAGGACTCATTTTTCAAGGCACCAAGGACAGTGAATTTTTCATGAGCTCCATGGATAAATTGTCCTCCTTCCTATAAAAAAATTTCCAATTCTTCCAAATAAATTATGCAACTCTTCAAATAATTTTTCTATGGAGATCTCTTTGCTTTTAAAACATTTGTTTCCCAGATTTTCAGTGCTTGTATTAAATCTTGTCTGAAAAGAAAGAGAAATACTTCATTTATCATATTCCTTTATGGCACTTACTCCACACTGCCATGCTCAACATAAAAGATTTATCTCTGCTAAAGACATTCAGCATTAGTGAATCAGTCTAAAAATCTTTAATACATTAGAATTCAAGTTCTAATTAGTGTCTTTTGGTAAGTTATGATTTCAAAATTATACTGCTATATGTACTGAGAAATATTAATTTAACAATGAAAAAGACTGAAATGCTTCATCTTGGCCAAATCATCAGATAAAAGGGTAAATTGCAGAATAAATCAGAAAAAAAACCTGAACCTAAGGTCACTGTCAATGAAAGCTGAATTAAAACATTTTGATAGAGCTGTAAGAATACAACTGGAAGTCTATTTAGATGCAGAAATTTAGAGTTTAGAACTTGTCTATTTAGACAATCCACCTGGATGAGGTGTTCAAACAAAAAATGCTGCAAATTTCTACACACAAAATTTAGAATTTATATGCCGACATAATTTTTCTTCTGGGAAATCAGACTAGACCATCCTACTCCTAGGGCAAATCACATTCAGCACCAAAACTGTCCAGAAAGGGAATGATTTAGACACAGGGCCTGAGAGATCACATTCAAAATCACAATAATGAGATTTAGGAACAACAGCTCCCTTCTTTCAGAGGGCAAATACTGCCAGAAACTTCAGTGCTAAGCAATGCCCAAAAATGAGATATTTATGAGTTTTGTATACAAGTTCTGATGTTTCATTCAGCACAATTACAATACTTTCCATGTGGTTTTATAAAAAGAAAAAAAAGAGGTCATGGAAATTTCTGAGGATGGCTTCTGAGGTTCTGTAGATTTGCTGGTATCAGTCTGTTGTCCATAATGTTAAATCAGTGAAGCTGTGTTAAAGATGATTCACATCTTCAGAGAAAACACTGAATGGGCCAAAGTCATGCTTGGTGCAACTCCAGTGCATTTCATGGAGTTACATGAGGGATTGATTTTTGTTAATCTTGGATCCAACTGTTCAGTTACATTAAATTTTAGCTGGAAAAATAATAAACTGAGCAGGATAACATGAGGGCCTGGAGCCTTGGGGCCCACATTCCTCACGGACACCATGAGCTCATCTCCCAGGTTGGTTCACAGAAATTAAACAAATTGACTTCCACCTCCTCCCTTGGAAATGGTGTGCAGTGGGACTCTCCTCTGTTTTTTCCTGTTTTCTCAGGGATGAACAACTGGAGGGACTGGTCCCCACTGTGGGGTGATCCAAAATAAACCTGGTTCTTTTGGGAAGGCAGCACAGTTATTGCAGGAAGTGCTGGAATGGGACATGCAGATTTCTGAGTGCTCTGGGTGCCCATCAGCTGCTTGAACAGTGCTAAATGGAAACAAACCTTTGCTATGATGGCAACAGATGAGAAACTTAAGCTTTTCAACACAGCAAACACTTTGAAAGTGAGCCATGAGAAATAATTCACTTTTAGCCCTAAGGAAGACACATTTATGCAAAATAAAGATTTTCTTCCTGCAGCCACACTGCAGAAATCCACCCAGTGGGATCAATCAGTTCTTAAATGGTTCTCCCCAGGCTGAATGACAAAAAACTTGAAGATGCTCTACAGCCCTGATCAACTGAGACCCAACACCCCACACCCAATGGGGACTGGAACCAGGAGAACCCAGTCCAGGGAAACTTCTTTCTAACTCTCACCAGGTGGAAATCCCCCTCTGTTCAGAAATGGGAAGATTTGAAGCTGACATAATTTTTTGGTTCCCCTCCTCAGTCTCCACCTAAGGGTAGCAGATGTTCAAATGACGTGCTTCAATAATAAAAACTGAAAAGCTGCATCCTTTTTTTTCCCTTCTTTTCAATCTAGACTTGGGAGAAAAAGTTTAAATGATAGCTTTTATATATTTGCTGAAAATAAAGAGATAGTGAGGGTGCTTTGTACAGCAAACCACGCTGCAGCCTTTCACATACACTTTGATCAGCTCATGGCAGGACAAACCCAAAACATGTGCAGCAGCCCTGGCATTCCAGGGTTTCTTTGGGTTGCTTCCCTCACTAAAGTGTAGCGGGGACTTTTTAATCTTTGTTGTGTTTTTTTTCTCACCATTCACAAGCCCACCCAGGCAGTGTATAATTCATCCAGACAGGAAATATTCCATTGTGTGGGCCAGAGCACTTGGAAATGATTCACTTGTACCTGAGTTCAAAGCTTCTGGCATAGATCTATGGTACATTCTAGTCTGCAGTCATTCTTGCCTCAGACTTCTGTGTTCCATGCAAATCAGCTGCTAGAGCAAGGCTTATGAAAGTTCAGTGGCTTCAAACTATCCTGGATTTAAAAGTTCATCTGGGATTTATGAAAAGGAAACAGAATAAATCTTCTAGGGACCAAACCCTGCAGGAAAAGGCTGCATTTCATGACACTGCTAGCCCAGAAGAAAGAGTTTATTTTCCCTCTAGGCTGTAAAGTGATTTGAAGTCCAGTATCTTAACTCACCCCATAATGATGTGTATTTAAGATTACACCACTTTCCCAGTAATCTTCTTACTGCTTTGTCTGGTGCCTTTGTTAGTGGCTGTTCAGCACAGGTGGAGGAAATAAGAACCAACACTGCTGTTCTTGTCTTCCTCTTAGTGCATGCAATGAAGGCATCTGTGAGAAATGCACATTATGCCTGCATACAATAGGAAATTATTTTCCCACTGTATGGAATCATTGGACATGACTCTGTCTCTTCTCTCATCTGATGTATTTTGCATCACATTCCAAAAAAAGATCCCTTAAAAATTAAATGTAACAGAAAGGTAAGAACACTGAAGGGTAAAAATCTGCATCCCTCAGTGACTCAAAACTTGTAATATTACAATTCTCCAAGAAGCAGCAAAGGCAAGACTCTCAACCCACAATTTCCCTCAGCTTTAGTGCTTTTCTGAATCCCTAAACATATTATTAAGTGTTTGGACAGCACCCTCAGGTACAGGGTGGGATTGTTGGGATGTTCTGTGCTGGGCCAAGAGCTGGATGATCCTTGTGGGTCCCTTCCAGATCAGGATATTCTGCAGTTCTGTGTATTCAGATGTAGTATTTTGAATCCAACATATTAAGGAAAAGTCTACAGTCTTTGGCAGGCTTTGCACCACCACATAATGGGCACCAAAGCTGCTTAGCTCTTATCAATTTCCTGAGCTATCCAGTTTATAGACCCAGCTCCAGCAGCCTGAGCTGATGCACCCCACAGAAACAATCTCAATAGCTACTTTTATCCACTCTAGGAGATGTGGAGCACTCTTTTAACAACTCCACAAATGCCACTAGAAAACCACTGGCAAAACAAGGTACACACTTTGCAGGATTGAATCATTCCAGAACATGGACCAACCCTTCTATCTGTAGCATTGAAATTCCACGAGTTCACACTAGAGACCACCACCAGGTAAAAAATTAGAACAAGCAAATGGTGCAGAAGAGCAGAGGACAAACATGGAGCATCCTTTTTATCCCTGTTCCAAATTTCCAGCATGATTTTGCAAGGCAGTTTGAAAGGAGCTGAAATTGGTTAGCCAGAGAAGCTGTGGCTGCCCCTGGATCCCTGGAAGTATTCATGGCCAGGCTGGACAGGGCTTGGAGAAACCTGGGAGAGAAGAAGCTGTCCCTGTCTTAAAGATCTGGATGATCTTTAAGGTCCCTTCCAACCTAATCCATTCTGTGATAATTCTCTCAATGACTCAGAAGACTTGAATGCAATAATATGGATCAAAAAACATGCCTTGCAAGCAGAGGGCCATGGGATTTGCCATTTCAAAATCACTCATTTTACGGTGGGAAAATCAAAAGCACAAACATCTTTTCCACTGTTTCTTAAAAATAAAATCTAAATATGAGGATCAGTAACCCAGCTAACAAGTTTAAAAAACAGCTGACCAGCATTTTCTAGAAACACATTCAGAAACCAAAATGGCTCCGACTAACAAGAAGCTCTTCATGGGAAATTACCCTCAAAACAGTGAGAAATGTTTGTTACCAGCTGAGGCCATGTAGTTCTGGAAGGAAAACACAGTGGGAAAATATCTCATATTGACAGCTCCAGGTGCACAAGATGTGAAACACCAGCAGAGTTTCAATAGTCCAGTTCCTAAATAATTGCCTCTGCATCAGAATTCTATATCCTGATTTTGGAAGGTTACCTTCTCTTTTGCTTCCCGGGTCTCTTTATTTTCTTTCACTTGTGACTATGTAAAAAATGTGAAACTTTTGACCTGATCCCTTTATCTAGTAGATTTGAACTAGTGCCTACTTAAAAACAGCAATTGTTTAGATCCAACCAGGTAGAAAGGAGCAGCAGAAGTCAGAGGAGAGAAGATGAAGAGCTGAGAGACAAAACCCAGCAATATTTCCTTTGCAAAGATTTTCTCTAAAGAACAAGGTTGGGTCAGGGGGATCTTTATTAAGTTTCTGTCTCATCAGGCAACCTCTGGTATGCTTTTGATAAGTAAATATAAACTCTGGGATTTTGCCAAGTGATCTGTAAAAGGGGAATCCTAATATTGATGGCTACTATTTCCTGTTAAAGCAAAAATAAATCAGCAGAAATCCAGACCTGGTGTTTAGGTCATAAATCTCGCACCAAAAGCTGAAAACACAATAACTCCATGAAGAAAAGGAAAGTTTGAGCAGGATGAAAGCACTTCTCAAGGTCACAAAGTGAGGACCAGTGAGATGCAGGGTTTGAGCTGGGTCACCATTCCCCAGCCTGAGGATCTGGTGGGGCAGGAAGGAGGCTGCACAGCTGCACAACAGAGCTCACAGTGGCAAAGGGGAAAAAAATTCATGAATTCTCAGGACTTCACCTCCAGGAGCTGGCATTGCAAAGATTCCCCATGATGGACTCCTTGAATGGTTTGAAGCCACAGAGAAAGGATCTAAATTTCTCAAATCTAAATAAATGGTCAGACACTCTCTTACTCTCCCTAAAATAAGATTAAAGGCACAGATTTTGCTTCTAACTGTTTGCAGAAGTCTGGACCCAAACATAAAAATGTTTCATTGGTTCAGTGAACCAAAGGAAGAAATGCATTTGGCTAAACTTGCTGAATATTATGAAGGGATTGCAAACATCCTATTTAAAATTATATGTCCAGTAGCTAGTTGGCAATTACAAATCTGGACTTTTGTGTGCTGGTATTGAAAAATATAATGTGGGTAAATGTGTCCTCCCAAAATTTTGTGTGGGAAGGAAACATAAAGAGACCATCACAAAAGCTTTTGCTGTCAGTTGTCACATGGACAAAGAATTTTCCTTTGTTCCATAGGAGATGGTAAAGTAAACCTGGGTTTAATGTATGATAACTGAAAAGCCTGATTGGAAAGTGAAGTTTTTCCTTATGTTTGGAAAAGACCAAGGGATTTCAATGTGGGGGAGGAAATTCACTGTGTACTAAAAATCAAAATGAAGAACACCTTGTATGGACCTCATTTTCCACCCAAAATATATGAAAACTGGCAAGAGTATAACAAAAGATCAGTTTGTTTTGATGTAACCATTTCATTCCTCTAATAAGCTAAATTATTTCTATTTTATCTTACTAAAGACTAAAAAAAGCTGAATTTCCTCTAAAAAATCCACCTCAATATTTCCTTTTTGCATTCAGTTCCTCCTTGCGATAATTTCTGATGACAAGCAGACTGATGGGAGGGAGAGAAACAAACACAAATGGTCTTTGAGCCAGCCTGTTCTGATTATGTGTGTGCTTGTGACTAAGGCACTTGACTGGAACTCAGTTTTGGATCAGTTCTTGGCTCTTGCTTAGAACTGCACAGGTCACAGAATTTATTTGTTTCTTGAACTGAAAAATGGGGGTAGATTTAATTCTATGGTGATTTTATCAGGACAGCTTCACTTACAGTTGAAGGTATCACACACACCTGCATGAAAAGCAGCGTCCCAGGTCTCATCACCATGTGGAATGTGCTTACTCTCAGCAATGTTTATGTTCAGTTTTTGAGGAATTGTTCTCAAATTCCTGCAAGTCTTGTGCTGATTATGGACATCCCATCCCTTATGGAAACTGAAGCACACTGCTTGTTTTATGGCTTTTAATCAGACAGCAGGCAGCAGCAACATATGGCAAGAAGCTAAAGAATCAGAATTCTTCTGGCAAATATCTGAAATAACACTGTATTGAGAAAAAAGACCCATTTGTCACCAGATGGCAAAGAAAAACAGGAGAAAGACATCCTGTAATGAGTATTACCTCAGCAAAAGCATCCTTATCTTCAGCAGAGAGCCAGCTGTGTTGCATATAACTGCAGGAGATCTCAGGGCTGAGCTCCAGCTCTGGGATTATTGATGTTGGCCTGGGATGGGAAATACACTCCTAATAAGTGAAAGCTTCTGTGCTCTTCACAGACCTCTTCATTCTTTTGAAAGCTGATAGCTTGTAGTCATTGTCAGCCACTCAGGCCCACTTCATGTGCTATACAAAACAGATTTAAGGGCTCTCACGGTGCTCTCAGAAAAACCATAATTTCAGAGAAATTAAAATCCAGGGATAGTAAACAAACAGTCAGGAGATGAAGCAGGTCTAAATTAATGCCCCACCAGTGAATGTTGTGAATGGGTAGAGAAAACACCATGGTACTTAGCGGGAATTTTATAGGCAAAGTTCCCATGAGTGTCAGATTCTGCTGCCTAAAAAATGTGTCCTGATACCCCATCATTAAAGTACAGTAGGTTTGAAGCTGGCCAAAAATCTCATTTCTCTTCCAATTTTACGTGTGTACATACAAATAAGTTTGCACAGCTCTCTTTCTTCTTTCTCCTCACATCAAGCAGCATTTCAGAGCTGCACAGGCGTTTTCATTTGTGTGACCACGCTGCACATTTCAGTCCAGCACACCTGCAAGTTAACGGCTGCCTGGAGAGCCAGCCCTTGGACTGATTGGAATTTCATTTAAGACAACAATCCTGGAGTGCCCTGGCCTTCTCCTGTCTCTAAAACACTCATGCTGAGCTTGGAAAAACAGCTGTAAATGTGCTGAGAGGAAATTGTGGAGTGCTCTTTGCTCCGTGCCCCTCTCCCTGGCAGGATGGGAAAGGGTAGGCTGGGAAATTCCTGGGAAAATGTAACCACATGAGCCCCTGTAAAACCCTGCACTGGTCATTTCAAGGCAAGGCCACTGAGGACTGGGCTGGGGAGAGAAAATTCCCAGATTTATTGCAAGGGCCACTGCAGCTCATTCCTGAGATTTGACAACCAGGCGGCTGTCAACAGAAGAAATGCTTGGTGCCTTTTTTTTGGCATTAAAGGATTTCAAGAATGGCAAGTGACACCTGATACCTGTCCCAAAGTCTGTGGGATATCCAGGAATTTGCAATCACTTCACCTGGCCTAGAATTTCCACAATTCTCTCTGAAAAATTGTGAGAGACAAGAAACTCTATTTAGAGCCTTCACTGAGGGCAGGAAGTTCACTAAAATTCACAGACCTCAGCCAGGAATTCACTGTTCATTTTTGGTTTAAACTACCACTTATACAATACTATTTTCTGTTCCTTTAAAAGAAGAACTTAAATATTCTTATTAAGAAATTCAACCACAGAAATATTTCAATATTAAATACAAATTTTCTTTCCTAAAAAAGCCCCATGAAGAACAGTGCTGTACAGTGTGCAATCCTGCTTTTATATATAAACACCAGATTCATATATCTGTACCAGTCCTATAGCACACCTGAATAATTTCCCTTTCAAAAACATGCAATTCAGTAAAGTTCTCACTTTCCGTTTCTCATAAGTGTCTATAATTTCTTCTAATAAAAAGAAAATCACAGTTCTTTTGCCCATTTTTTATTCTCATTTTTTAAGCATTCTACAGCAGTTAAAGTAGAACACAGAATGTCTTTAAGACATTTAATTAATCCAGGATTTAATGCTACTGGAAGTACTCAACAAAGTATCCCATAAACTTTATGTTTTCTAGAAATCAGCTACTTTTAGAAGTTTATATTAGAGATAATGTTAAAATAGAGTTGAAGGGTGCAATGCTGTAAGGGAATACATTTTCTGTACAAATAAGTTTTATGGATTACTTGTCCTAGAGTCTGCTCTGATAAAAATAACCTAAGAGAACACCGGGGGTTTCTACCTTGCCATTAGTATGTACATATTTTCTCATATAACTCTAAAGCAGATATTGCAGAAGAAATTGAAATATGACCCATGCAGACAGCAAAATAAAAGATGTTGTGGTAACTGAGGGGAGTGTGGCATGTGTGGCAGAAAGAAAAATGCACAAAAGTAAGATAGATTTTTTTCCTCCTAAGTAACTTTTTTCTTAATTAATTTTACTTTTTGCTTAGAAAAGAAATTGTGTTCAAAATACAGTTTATATCATTTATAGAAAAATGTTTAATTTAGCATTTCAGAGCAGAATAGCTCTAAACCTATTGCTTAGAAAATAAACAAGTAAAAAATAGATAAACAAATGGTATTACTACAAAAGCTTTATAATGTTTTGTTTTTGATTTTTTTTCCCATAAAATATTTCATGTGTATCAACCCCACAGACAAAGCCAGAGGGAGAACATAAACAAACCAAGTGGAAAGTGCTCCTGGCAGCAGATGAGCGCAGCAGAGACAACTCCCTGTCATTGGAGGCACTTTTTGTTTTTACAACATCTTTATTTATTTTTCCTCGATAGAAAACAATTTCCAGAGTTATTAGGGGGCTTCAGAACTTTATAGGGAATGGAAATCACAGATCTCAGTTACAAATGGGACCACGGGGGCTGTAGCTCACATGAATTTCATGAAGATAAGGACTGACCTGACACTGGAGAGGATGGCAGAGATTCTGTGGAAATAAAAGCAAGGCCTGAAATCTCCCATAATGTATAAAATCTATACATTGCCACCAAAATCTGCTTCAAAAGATGTAGAAACCTGCACAGTTCTATAAAGACAAGTCATGGAGAAAGCACTTTTACTACAAGCAGTCAATTCCAATGAATTTGTTTAGCATATGACCTGTGTTTGGCCTCAGACCTGTGGTAAAGTTTGCAGTAAACCATTCAAACCTATATTGACACAGAACATCTCCTTTTTATTCCCAAGAAAGACGAAGGAAAATATATCCCGTCATCTTTTCAATAAAACAAAAATTCTAATAGCAAATTTGCACTGAATTATAATAAAATGTTTCACAAAAGAAAACAAAAAAACTCCTATTTCCCAAATAACATACGTGAACAGGAATGGGTATAAAAATCAGGAATGTCAAAGTTTTTTTTCCTTTTCCCAATTTTAAAATGATTAAAATGCTATTTCCTTAACCAAGAAAAGGGATATTAAATTGACTATTAATATCTAATTGTCTTAAATTCTGTCAGATGCAAGTGTTTGGATTTGTAACTTTCCAAAAAAAGTACAGAATGGGATTGGCCTGGAGCTAAAAGGAGACTTACATGGCACTGAATATCCACACATCTCTCTAATGAGACTTTTTTACTGCACAATAAATCTTAAAACAGTTTGTATATGCACTGCAATTGCAGAATGACTCAAGCAGAGTTAATCAAGTGTTATGGTAACCACATTTTAAAGCACAGTCAAATATTTCTGTCACTGTGCTTAATTTCTTACCGAGTTCCTTTTCATAGGAAGGGTTTTAGGATGTCCCATGCATTGGCTTTCCTTATAAAAATGTCAACCCTCAGAGTGTACCTACATACCCAGGATTCTTTACTGTGTTTTCTGCTGCGTGCCAGGAGCTGACATCACTTCTGCTGTGTTTGAACAGCTGCACCTCACCCAACTGCAGCAGTGCAGAGGTGCAGCCCAGGCCAAGACCTTGCTCTTCATGAAGAAACAGAGCATGAAGAA
>VRYO01001681.1:23062889-23143153 GCA_009812075.1 Sialia sialis | reverse complement strand
GAGAGGCTCCTGCCTTTTTTAGCAGGCACCTGTCCTCCAAACTAGGACAATCTCCCATCCCACAAGGGATAAACTCATTCAGTCAAGAGCTGCCTACTGCTTTGCCCGTGCAGATTTCATCTCACACCTCAGAACTCCAGTGTGATATCACAGAGTGATTTTCCATGGCTCAAGGATGGGATACTGTGGCTTAATTCAGCAGGTACTCAGCACCCCAGTGGGAGTGGGGCAGTAAAATTATTTTTGAGAAAATATCAGGTAGTGTTCAGAGAATATTTAACCTGAGTTATCCTTTGGCTGTCCTGACTTTGGGGTTTTTCAGCTTTTAAAGCCTCAATGTTGATCAATTGAGTGTTTGCTGTCATTAAAGTTTATAACATGGTTATAAACCAAAGAGGAATCATCCTGTCCTCATCCCAATCTCTAAATCCATTTCTAAATGAGGTGAAATAGATCAAGACTGAAACTCCCATTAAGGAAAGGAATACTCTTGGCTACAGAGTCCTGTGTTTAGACTTTCATAGACCTGATCCATAAATCTTCCTAAGCCCTGGAGAAGCAACATTTTCTGTTACATGAGATTTGCTTTGAATAGTGTTGGTTTCAGCTGCATTTTGTCAAATGCCATCCATATTTCTATGCTGGATTTTGCTCAACTCGGTGTGGATCAGTAGAGCAGGAAAAGCTGCAAAGATGTGCCCTGTCAGGATGCTGAGTTTCCTGCATGGAATTGTTTGCACTCCTTCATCTCTTCAATTCTCTATCCAGTGTAATGAAATATACTCATTGAAAAACAAAATACAACTTCCTTCTACTCCTATTTGATGATAATGAAGCTCAGGAAAGCCAGAAGAAGCAAAGGACCCTGCGATGGTGTTGCAGGGAACGAATTAAAATAAAAAGCATGGTGCAGATGAAGTATGCAATTCATTTTCAGCTCATAAATCCTGATTTTAAAGTGAAAAGGATACACAGAGGATGTATAAAAATTTAGTGGCTACGATCCTTCTAGTGTCAAAAACGTGTGCTTACATAAGAACACACACTTCTGGGGGAAAAAAGCAAAGCCATTAAATGGTAAGATGTTAGTAAATCAGGCTTGGGTCAACTCAGCCCCACTGTGCACCTGCACATGCATTTCACTGTGTTCCAAGGCCTCTCTGCCACACTACTCACTAAATCAATCCATGATTTACTGAACGAAGGAGCTGGGAGCATGGAGTGAGTCACAATATTTATTTGAATTTCATTGACCCCTGGTGGGAATGAGGGAAGGGGTGGCACTGTCCAGTTCTGTGAGTGCAGTGCTTTCTTCTTCCATGCCAAGAAATTTTATTTTTACTGGGACAACTTCTGAGTTGGAGACATAAATAGCAAAAGCTGTATTCCTGCTGGCCACCTCCTAAAGTGAGGATTGGATGGGGAGGAAGGAGATTTAGGTCAGCCTTGGCTGTCACCAGGCAACAAAAGAATAAACACAATGACACAGGGCCAATGTAGAATGCAGTGATGGGTTTTGTGTCTTTAAGTTCTGTATTGATTACTCTGCATACAAACATATATAATAAATACATTTGTTTCTGCATAGGAGTGTGTGTGTAAAATCTAGTAAAGGTTTATATTTTTATATGTGTGATTTAACATCATAGAGGATGATTGGATACAAGAGCAGAGAAGACCCAACCTTAATTATGTCTTTCCTCTACTCCAAAAATGACAAATATGATCAAGATGGTGGAATTCCACCTCACAGCCCTTCCTGCTCATGAAGATGAACTCTTTATGTTCACAGAACTGCTCCTCTGAGCTCTGTCAGCTCTGTAAACACACTTGGGATGTCCCATCACAGCCTCCAAAACTAAAGAGTGACTCCTGTTGCTAAGTTTCTTGTATTTGCGTTCCTCATAGATGAGGAAAGCAGCAAAATTAAGTGAGTTATAGTAGGAAATGGGATGTATTTATTTTCCTTCAGGGCAATCTGCAAAACAAATGTGGTGTTAATTACCTCTAAATATTCCTAGGAAAAAAACTTAAAATAAAACAGCATATCTGTTGACTGAGCTACAACATATCTTGGTGCAATGTTGACTTTTCAATTAGCCCTTAAAAGAGTGAAGCAGTTATTTTTTGATACATGGCCCATAATATTTCAGATCCTGTGCTGGCCTGGAAACCAAACTTAATGATCTGCTGGACTCCTGAAAATCCCTGACCTTGGAACATTGAAGCCCAATGCAAATAATTTGTCAGGATTTACAGCATCTGAATTGCTGCTTGGGTTATTCCAGTTTTAGCACCTGGCTCCATTTGAGCACACTGAGGCCTTTGGGTTGTGTCATGCTGCTGCAATGTTTTGATAAGTGATGTTGAAAACTTATCAAGATGAATTACTCTTCTTTGGACACATTACCACCAAAATGGCCCAGCATTACAAGCAGCACTGCTGCATGGCCATGTGCAGAATTCTGCTCACTTGACAAATGGGCTTTAATAACCTAAACAAGAATGTAAAACTCCTCACAGATGGTGCTGAGATCAGCAGCTAGCACAGCTCAGGTGACAACTGGTCCCTGCTCCCTGCAGTAAAACCATCCAGCTTTCTAGGATGAGTGGGATCACAGGAACACAGAAACTGCTGAGCTGGAAGGGACCCACAGGATCACTGAATCCAAGTCCTGTCCCTGCACAGACACCCCAACAATCCCACCCTGGGCATCCCTGGGAGGGCTGTCCAAACTTTCCTGCCCATTCCCTGGGGAGCCTGGGCAGTGCTCAGCACCCTCTGGGGAAAGAACCTTTTCCTAAATCCAACCTAAACCTGCCCTGGCACAGCTCCAGCTGTTCCCTTGTCCTGTCCCTGTCCCAGAGAGCAGGGATCAGTGCCTGCTCCTCCTCTTCCTCTCACGAGGAAGATGTAGAGCATGGGGCTGTTCTGTGAGAGCTGTCAGTCGTGCTATTTTCCTGTCCATTGCAGGATCCACCAGCAAGACTAAAAATATCACTTGGCCTACTTCTTCAGGTTTCTTGGGGTTTTTTTTTAAGACTCTTAAAGTTCTTGTGAGGGTGTTACGAAACAATTCCTGCTGTGTTCCTCTGTGTGCTGCAGGTTTGGGAATTTGGAGGATGGTTCTGCCCACTTGTGCAGCTGGAATCACTGGCCCTAGTCCTGAGCCAGTGATGTTATCAGAGTTAATAAACACAACTTTTATTTCTCTCTTGCAAGTTTGCTCTTAAGATACCTTTCTAAACTCTTTCTGTGCAATATCTTCTAGTAGAGATTTGAAGTTTTTATGTTTTTAAGAGACATATACTTCTGAATGCTCAATAGAAGTGTAGTGATTGAAAGTTCATCTCATCCTTGCCTCATGTGTTGATATTATCAATCATGTGAGGGATGTCTATCACAATTAAGTCATTCATTCTTTCAAATTTAGAAATAAAAAGCTAATATGAACTCCTGCAACAATTATTAAACTTCTTAATAAAAATTGGACTTAGGGAAACCACAGAAATAATTCAGTACACTAAAGCATACAAACAAAGAATTAAAGGTCATGAATGATTTCTTCATGACCATCTCTGTTCCAGAACAGTTCAACTGTTGTCAGAGAAGGGAATAATGTTTGGAAGTTTCCTGTTCTGAATCAGGTCACAGCAACTGCAAGCCAAACTACACTTGCTGGCAACACCCTTCCAGACAGGAAGGATCTTGGCTAATGAATGCATCTGGGAGATATGGGTCTAATAAACTTGGCACATGTTTGCTCTATCTTGAAAAAAACGCCAGCAAGAGTAGGGATCTGGAAAAGTGGAGTTAGGAAAAGCCTGTCAGTGCTATGCACTTAACAAGGTTTTATGACTGTTACCACATTTTCTCTACTCTATGAAACTGAACCATATGACAAATTCCTCAAATAACAGTGTTTTACTTGGGAAGGAAACGAAAATTCAGGATTTAGTCACCACAACAGATCTAAACTTTGATATCTAGATTCAACTATCTGCAAAACTTTGTTGCTATGAGCAGTGTTTGAGGGTGCAACTTAGAAACCAACCTGTCAGAAATTATTATTGCTATTAAACCACAGTATATTATACAGAGTGAGAATGATAGAACTATTTAGGGAACCAATCACACACACAGCAGAAAATTCAAATTGTACTCATATATTTTCTTACCAGTGTATCCTGCACTAATATTTTTCACAGAACATTGAGTATCACATCCTTGACTGAGGAAAAAAACCACTTGAGGCAGTAACAGTTTTCTGTTGGGCTTCAAAATCTCATTGTGGGCCCATAGTTGTACAGAATTGCATTGCCTGCTTTTTTCCAGCTGGTTTTCCGTGGATGATTCCTAGGATGATTCTAGGGTTCTACAGCAAGCAAAGAGAGGGAGAGGATGCTCATTTGAGCTGACTTCAAGCTGAGGAAAAAGATCCTCACAAAGAGCAGCAGCCTCACAGTGACCTTCATGAAGAGAATTTAGGGAATGGACATTATCCCACAATTCTCCAGTGACTTGCACAGCCCAGGCCTGCTGTGAAATTAGTAAACTAATGAAATAGTAAAGAAATGTGTGCTCAGGTTCTTCCATCCCAATTCCACCTGGAACTGAACACATGGATCCCATCCAGAGCTCTGGAGGGAAATGTCCCGTAATTATCAAATGTTTCCTCTCTGAGCCTGCATCTCCTGTGTTCTGATTTTCCACACTTGATCTCACTTCCCAGGAGTTAATCCCCACACAAACCAGAAGCTGTTGTCCCTCATGGTGTGCTTTTCTAAAATACCATAAATATTTCCTATCAAAGCAGCCCCAAATTCTCGTGTGCTCTGAGAGAGCTGTGGTTTATATGCCAAGCATCACATTACCCCACACTTTCACATTCATCACAAGCAGCTGTCAGCACAGCCTGAGCTGTACTCTTCATTTCCTAAGTTTTAACTGGAATGTAGAGAAAAAATGATTTTTAAAACAGGAGGGTGACAATTGTATAGTTGAGACTGCAATAAGGATAGCATTGTATCTCTAGGTGCTTTTCACTTTTTGGAAAGAAAGAAACCTAAAGAAATTTTTCTTTAATTTCATGTCAATAAGATGAACTTTTCTGATTTACACAAGTGAACAAAAGCTGGAAAAATAATGAGAACTAAATGGAAAATTCTCACATTTATTTTGAAATCTAGTTTGAGCCAGTATGCCCAGACAGAGGAAGCAGCACAGGGCTGATGAGACAGCAGAGGACCTCCCCTTGCTAAATAAACAAATTGTCCCTTCAAATTCACTTGCAAGCTGAAGGTTTTCAAATGATAATTGATAACTGCCATTGTTAGATTCTGAAAAACATATTCTGATTCAGACCAGGCTGATGGGCAGATTTCAGTTTGGTAACTGAGAACTTCTTTAGCTCAACTAAAACAAAAAATCTGTTAGTTCATCTACTTCTTTCAAAAATTGAGAATATATATATATATATATATATATATATATATATACATATAAAATACTGGTTTCAACTCAGGATAAGCTACCTGAATTGTTGTCTCAGAAGTTGCTTTAGTGAAGAATTTTATGATTTCATAAAACTATGAAAGCTCACTAAAAGACATGTAGCATCCTTGAACACTCCAATACAACTTCATCTCTTATATATATATATATGTATTTATGTATATTATGGGTACATGTGTTTCCATATATGATATGAAATATCAGATCTCATTGTACCTAAAAATACAGTCTTCTTCTAAATGGCAAGTCCATTTAAACACCAAAATCCAGGAATAATGCCGTTTTTTAACAAGTTTATGTACTTTTTATGATTAAACAGTTTCCAATCAAAGGCAAGAGCTCCCTCTAGACAACAGCTTGGGAATTTTTTCCAGCCTGCATTTTAAGGGAACTTTAAAAAAAACAAAATAAAGGTAATGGATGTGGGAAGCACACAAGAATAGTTGTCACTCTTTTGAGAAACATTGCACTCTGCCCCAAGGACTGAAGTTTTGAAAGAATCAATGGTTTGTGTAAGAAACAAATATCAGCACATTTAGCATTTTGAAGTGATTTTTATCATGTTACATGGAGTTGTACAGGTCTTCTCCCAAAACTAAGACTCCTTACTCCTTTTTAACTCAGATTTCAGCTCAGAATTAGAACTGCTACAATCCTTCCCCAGGATTTCTCTACTTAGCACTGAAATGTTCAGGTTGGAAAGCAGAGCTCAGTTTGGGGGTGACACTCCAGTGACAGTGACACAATATTCCTGTCCATAGGGAAATGGTAGGAATTGGCTTATTTTTTCTAAAGAGGCAGAGACCGAGAAGAAACAGGGCACAAGATTTAGATTACCTAGAGCAGCAGTTTTGGAGAAACCCTTATTTGTTTCATTTGAATTTAAAGACTTCCAGCTCCAAAGTGCCAGGGAATGGTTTTGATGTTTTTGATCACTTAGGAGTCTCCTTTATTGGATCCCACACCAACTTCTTGGTGTCCACATCTCTGTAACAACATCACCTCATCTTGGAGGATCACCTAAATATTTCTTACAGTTTCTAGGTTCTTTTTGAGGAGAAACTGATTATTCCTTTCTCTGCACAGAATGTGGTGTTTAGTTCTAATTAATAATGATTTTTTCTTCTCCAGCACATTGCCTGTCTCTTTTAAGGGTCATTTTGAGCTCTTTATGTCACCCAGTGTGGTTGCACTTCTGTTAGGATCATTGCCCACCAGCTGTTGGACTCCTTTCTCTCCTTTACTGTTCTCCACAAAAACAGGATTGAAGATGTGCCTGCAAATTCTTAAGAGTAAGATGAAAAGGCTCAATTAAATTCACATAAGTTCTCCAACCTGTTCCTTCCCTATTTGATAATGAAACCTTGCTCAATACCAGTGATATTAACTTCAGATACCTCTTCGTTCCACTTTTGCTGAAAATATTGAATATGTCAGACCCTTAAAGATATTTAGTACTTTAATTTGGACTGAATGTCAAGCTACTCCTCTTTGGGAATACAAGAAATATTTCCTATGACTGTGTCCAGGAATACAATTTTTAACATGTGATATTGCTTATTATTTGCATTTTGGTTTGCACAACTGGGCAAGTTCCAGTGAACTCTTCGTGCTGACATATTTTACCAGTAAACAGCAGTTTCCAGAAACCAGAGAAGAAATACTATTATCAACTTACAAGTTGGTTTGAGGAAATTCTAGACAATAATTAAAGCATCCACCAATAATATTTTCACAGAGTGATTTACATGCCTACATCAAAGCTGAGGGAATTAGAGTGATTTGAGGAAAATTTTCTCTCAAGCAAAATTAGTTTGGTTCTGATCACTGAAAAGATTCACCTTTTTCCAGTCAGGCTGCCTCTAAGCCATATATTTATCTGGCTCAATAATGTGCAAAACTCAAGCATTTGTCACCATCTTCATAAAGTACTTCAGCTCCTTTTATCAAAAAGGAAACTCCAAGATAAGGATGAGATTTCCGTTCACGAGCAGGAATAAATCTTCATGTTCCCTGATTGTTTTCTAAATATTCTAAATATTTCTAAATCAAAATGGTTTAATAAAAATTTAGCCCATCAAAATTTTACTCATTCTAAAGTAATGATTGTCAAAATTTTTCCATGTTTATGGCCTTACTTTACAGCAGAATATTTCTCTACCACAACCACCTCTCCAGTTTAGCTACAGAGGAAATTCTGGTAATAGAGGGTATTTTGGATCCTATTTATGACCCCCAGAAGACTCTAACCTGCAAAACAGAGCACTGGGAATGTTCACTGCCAGCACTTAAACGAGGAAGTAAAAATAAAGTTTTCAAGGGACCGTTCATAGAAGTTCAGTGTATGATTTTGCAGCTGAAGAGCAGAGAATTGGGCATCTCTGCATTGCACAAAAAGAACCTGTACACAAAAATTAAACCCTTTCAGCTGGTGAAGAAACCTTAATTTACTGAGCCCAGAGAAAGGATTGGCAAAAACCCCCAGATGCTCAAGGAGATGGTTCTGGTTAACAGACAGCAGGAATGCACTGACATGCAAGCCAGCAATTACAGCCCAAAATATCCACGTGCCTGCCAAAAAATGATGTCAGGCTTTGGTGTTTGGTACATATCAAAATAGCCCTGCTACCAGCAACAGAGGCACGTATGTGTGAGCTTTAGATGAATTTCCCAACTTAATAGGGCCACACACCTTGAAAATGGGTAAATTAATGGTCAGCATCACAGCATACATTTATGTGCAGTAAGATTCTGTTTAAAATGTTAAACACAGATTAGAGTTCGGCCTTTTTATTGCTTTTACACACCTGGAAAAGATTAATAAGCATTTAGTTTCCATTTTGTGGAGAAAAAAAAATCCTACTTCAAGTAAAGAGTTTATAACAGATTATGTAGAATGGGGAATACTTTTAGCAATTCAACATTATTAATAAGACACATCTCTCTTGTTATGCACAGTTTAAGGGGCAAAGGAATTCCCTCAATATAAATAATGTGAGGAGGCTAAAAGATTTAAAAATATGAGGAGCCATCAAGACATTGTTTCTGGAGGATCCCTGAGAAATACACTAAATTCAAATGGGGGTTTTAAAAATTATGTGGGCATTTTTTTTCTCTTCCCAAGCAAGGTCTCAGCTCATTTTATTTTTCCTAAATGTGATGAGAAAGGCTGGCTCTAAATACTCTTGTCTTATGGCTACTGAATGGATATCAGGGCTTAAAACCCAAAAATTTCCCTAATATGGTTTTGATAGTATAGGCCCAAACCAAGGCATGTTTTAATCTTTGAAATCTTTCTGTACATTTAAAAGGAATTTTACCCAAGCCTGATAAGAAAAGCCAAGCAGTCTCTTCACAGGCAATTTCAGCTGCCTCGATGGAGAGATAACAATGGGGAGGTAGGAATCAGCTCATTCAGGAGACAATGGGCTGCAGACGTAAGACAAACACTAATCCAAAATGCAGCAACGTAGTGGAAAGTCATAATAGATCCTGAATAACTTCCTTTTCCTCCCACACATCCAGGAGCTGAGAAAATATTGAGGGAAAGATGAGAAAATTCACAGTCATTTCTCTTGAGCGTGGAGCCAAGGCTGTCTGCCCCTTGCTCCCTCCTCCCAGTGGAAAAAAGCTCTGTGACCATCTCCTGCAGAACTGGGGAGCATGAATCACTGTGCTGTTGAATAATTCCCTTATCCAGACGTTTCTAAAGGGTTGCCAGCTTTGTGATTCTTTTACTGCCTGCCTCCAGCAATTCCTGTACCTGGGAGAGAGCAGGAAACAACTGTGCTGCATCTGCAGGTGACTTACACAAGAGTCAGGGCTTAGCTGGGAAAATAGAGCAGCCCATTCCTACATGGTTTATGGAGTGATTTAGGATCCCAACCACATATCTCTGCTGCAAGAAAAGGAAGTAGATGGTGCCCCAGACTGGCACAGACTGGATTTCTGAGAGGGTAAACTCACCAACAAGGAAAGAGGCTCTACCTTCCTTCACCACCTGTCCCTGCTGTGTTTGTACTCCTTGTTGAAACATTGCACCTCGCAGTGTACTCACCTCCTGGCAGTGTTGCAAGTCCCATAAAGTAATAAATAGTAAATACTAATAAAAAAAAAAAAAGGTTTTCAGAAACAGGATAATGACTTTCAAACACAGGACGGTGACACAAATTGCAAAAATAGAGCTCTCCCTTTTTCTAAACCCTCTAGAGAGCATCTTTTTCCTAAGAGGCTTTGCAGGCAGTGACGTGGAGCCAAGAATGGAAATAGCCACAATAGTGGTTACAGCTGTGCAAGCCCTTCCCAATCCTGTTCACATGGAAATCTGCTGGCTTTCTGGGGGATGAGCCTCATCCACACTCCTCAAGGCAAAACTTGAGTAAGCAGGGACCTCTTGGTGGAGTCACCTCATTGTGAGAACTCCATAAAAATGGAATTTTTATGCACAATTCTGACAGAAAAAAAGGAGTATTTGGGTTCAAACTAACTAGGGAAGGGAAAATTGGGGAAAACACCAAAGATTTTCAGTCAGCTCCTCAGAAAGTGGTTGACCAGCCTTTGAACAGTGGATTTGCATTTTGGATGTGCTCAAATGCAGCTCATTGGAACATGTTGGAATTCACAGTATATCCTTATGAAATCTGATCTTCTAAAAACTGGTGAAGGTCATGCAGATTTTCCCAGGGATCTTTTGTTCCATCTCAGGAAAAGGGACATCCTTCCCACCCTCAATGAGCTGTACCAACATCCCACATCCTCTCCTCATAAAAAATCCCAGAGTGGGGAAACACTACACCTAGAGTAGGAAATTAAGTCATGCCCAGGCATATTCCTGGGCACTGGAGATGTGTTCATGGAATTAAACTGCAGGACCGGTCAGTGACGTTTTGGCCTTCATGCTCCCAAATGACTCCTGGTTTAGGCAGGGCACATTCAAAGGTTAGAAGAAATCAGCTTTTTCCACTTCAGAAAAGACATGATGGAATAAATTGTGTGAAGCTGAGGTCTGAACAGCCACCTAAGAACTTTATTGCCCCATGCAATTTCATGTGTAGGTCAAATATCCCCAGGGCTGTAAAACCCTGCGTTATTATCTTTGCATGACAGGTGGGAAATTGATAATCTAAAAGCCAAATTACCAGGGAACATTTCACCCTGAAATAGCCTTGTAAATCTAACAGGCTGGCCAAGGCTGGCCAGGAAGGGAAGTGATGAAGCAGGTTACTGGACAAGGATGTCCTGAGTGCTTTATTGTCACTGTGATCAATGGATTGTCCTCCCTTCCCTTCAATGGCACTGCCATTGTGCTGTGAAAAAACTTTAAATTATGCACAGACTCTGCAAACAAATGAAAAGAGACAAATCTAGTAAGAATTGAAAATCAAGAGATGTGCTTCTGAAAAATAAGGGTTTTATTTTTTCTCTTTGATTATGTAAATTATAATGGGAATCAGAATCTAGGTTATTTAAACCCTTCATAGGAGTCAAAGCAAAGATATTTGTTTTAGTGCAGCTAAGGCAAATAAGAATAATAACTGAAGAAATACCTTGTGCACCTACTGATCTCACATACCAGATGTCCTGCTTTTCATAAAATAACAACAAAAAAAAGCAGGTTTAACATAGTGTACTATTTCTCAGATTATCTCAAGCATATAAAATACAAAGGTTAATGATGGGCAAAAACTTGCATCAGACTCTTCTGCATTCCCAAAGTTTCAATCAATGGGAATTTATAGTGAGTTAGAAAGAACTCGAGAGCACAAGAAGTAACTAAACATTTATCTGCTGGCTTGGAGGATCTGGATATCTCTCTACAGGGAATATTAGGAGGAGTAATAGAAAAAAAATATTAATTTGTTATCATGTTCCATTATCTAGGGAGCCACATAAATCACATTTCCATACCGTACCTACAAGGAATGGAATTGCAGAACAAAAAACTGGGCCTCACTCAGCTTTGGAACCACACAAGATTTTAAGTTTGGGCATTTCTTTGGCAATTTAAGGATGTTAGGTAAAGATATCCCTTGAACAAGAATGTATAGAGCATCAGGGTCCAGTGTTTGCAACCCAAATTTCAGATATATCAGGAAAAAATTACTAGAAAATTTCCAGTATATACTAAAATTTCCTGGCAAATTGCTAATGAAAGTGCTGAAAAAGAGCAATGACAGGACCATCCCAATGAAATGCTTTAATCCCTGTATTTAATCTGCATTTCTTGTACCATTACTTTTGAATGTTAATGATTTCAAATTATGATTCAGTACAAAAGAGGGGACAGAGTACACTTGTTAAAAATTGTGCATAAAAACAGATAACCAGCAGGCATTTTGGGCTTTAACAAACTAATAGAGAGACCTGCCCAACTTACCAGACACATGGGGTTTATTTCTGAACAGCAAAGACAACTTGAAGAATTTTGAGGACTTTCCAAAGGGCTGAAAAATGAAAATTCATAGTGAAGAACCAACAAGATCACTTAAAACTTTGTTTGATCACAAAGAATTGGTGCCAGAAAGTTCAACAGTCACAGAGAACATGTAAATCTCTCTCTTCACAAGGCAAAGTGGATTCTAGAAGGAGGGAGGTTGGAGAAGGGAGATACTTTGCTAAATTTCCCCTCGTGCTTTCTGCACCCTGATTTCACCAGTGCCACCCTTTCCAATCTTGGCAGATATTTGCTCTGAGATTACCTCTGTCCACCCTCCTCACACCAAAAATAAAATAGGTCTTTAAATTGAGAATTAAATCCCTCTGAAATCCATGGGATGCCTCTATTTAAGGTAACAGGTGGTGAGTAGCAGCAGGGTAGTCACATCTTGATCATTATATTTATTTTTTGCTACGTGAGTCTCACACAGTTAAATTTTATAGTTTATTACTTGATTAATCATCTAACATTCTCATAACTTATCCTATTTTCTATTCAGAATACATTGCATTCCTGTGTCCAAACCTTTCTTATCCAAGTTTCTGCACTGCTCAAAATTTAGTCCTATCATAGTAGACATTTATGGAATTTTACTTATTCAAAGCTGAATCCCCTTTATACTTCTGGTGCTTTGCTGCCTCATTTCACAATTCTCAACAGCCTCTGTGTCTCCTGGTGGATTATTGGTTTTTCTGTTTCTGGGGAGAATTTTGTTGGGAAGAGAGATTCCTCTAACTTAATATTTAAAATAATATTGGCTATTTTTATGATCCTTAAAACAATTCTGAAGTTTTGTACCATTTAATTTTAATAGTTCTTTCTTAATTGCATTTTTCATTACTCCTGCTGTCTTCCTTGTATAGTATTACTTATGCTAAGCAATATTTACTTAAACTCCTGCCATTAGATATCTTGTAAACATGGACAGAACATTTGTTATTCATCTCACAGGAATTAAAAAATAAGGATTTATATAACATGGCCATTTAAATAATATTAGATGAATCCAGGAGCATCTTCCAAGAACTCTATGGACAAACAGATTTATAAGGTGAAAACTGGATAGCACAATGCTCCTCTTACAGCCAAGAATTCTGTTTCAAATCAGATGGATGCAGGAACATCACTCATGTGCCAATAATCTTTTTATTGCCATAGTTAAGACTTGTGTCTCCCCTGTATACAGTTGAGAGCTCCAGAGTTGCAATGCTCTATTTTCATCCTCTCCTACTTCTTTTTTATTTTAAATGTCCTCATGGTTCCATCACTGTTGCTATATTCAACTTTTTTTTTACTTTTATGTTGGTTTTTTTCTGTATCTGTGACTTATTACTCCTGGCTGCAAGCCATGAAGGGATGGAAAATGCAGAGGTGGCACTTTTTGATATTGCTGGTATGTTTGAAAACACTTCCTGAGGGACAGGCACAGACGTAGCAGCTGATTGGGTTTTTAAAGAAAATGCTGTGTTATTATTTTTGTCTTAAAGATTCTCTCTTATCATCCATACAATATCTATATGGATATAATAAATTTGTCTCTTTGTACCTTTAATATACAGAAATTCTTCTAAATACTAACTCAGTATTATTTCCCTATTCCTTCAAACTTCCACACTGGTTCAAAGTCACCCCTGTAGATACTTACTGTTATTTCCAGTCTGTTATTTTGATGGATTAACTGATCCCCCCACTGATCCCCCTCAATGGAGAAACCAAATAGCCATAAACCCCAAAAGACTGAATCTGAAGGTTGAACAGCAATTGAATGGGACATTTGGACACCAACAGAATTGATGAAGTCATTCATGGTGTCTTCAAAATGGCAGGTCATAAAATCAGAACCTCATGGATTCACTCAGAGCTTTGGATTCATATTAAGAGGTATTCATATTGATAGCTATTCATGTTACATGTACATAATTCTGATTGCAGTCCAAATGGCTCAGCCTTTCTGAAACCTCAGAGCACTAATCCAGGAACATGTTATAAAAATCCTTGACCTGCATTTCCCTTGGAGAATTCAGCTTTGGTTTGTGCCTCTGATTCTTTTCCTTTTGAATTGGTATTAGTAAACATACTGGACTCTTTTGAAGGTTTTTCAGTTTTTCTCCCTTTCTTTTACAATCTCAGACTGGAGGAGGTTGAAAGGCACCTCTGAAGATCTCCTCCCGCAAGAAAAGATTCTCCAGGCCTATTTCCCATTTGCCTTTTAATACCTGCACAAATGCAAACTCCAGTAGCTCTCTGGGGAATCTCTTTGAGTGTTTGTCCTCTCTTACAGTGACATGGTACTTGTGTGTGCTCAGAGAAATCTCTGTGCTTCAGTTTGCATCCATTGCCTCATCTATCCCTGTCCTTGGCAGGGCTGAGCTCTCACTCCCAAATTTATCCCCATGCAGAATATAATTTTTGTGGCTCTTTTCTAGGCTCACTCCTCTAAGCCTCATGTACTGGGAGGATCAAAACTAAAAACTTCACTCCAGGTAACTCCTTCCACCATGGCAATAACTGTGTTGGCAGCAGCTCCTCTTCCTGATAAGGTTATTGTAATTCTTTGTATTCCTGTGGAACCAACAGTCCTGACTGGTTCACTGCTGCTCGAAGGGAGAAACACCCAAAGAATCTTAATTTAGTAGCTAGACATTCTTATTCCTCTCTACATCAAGATCCCAATGTTCAACTCCCAACTTGCAAGTGTAGGCAAAATATGCTTTTATCTATAGAAAAATAGGGTGTAGTCTGGAGAAGCTGAGTAATTCACTGATGATCAGTCTTGGCTACAGTGATGAATATTTATCGTTTTCCCTTAATAATAGTTTTTAAATAATCTCCTTCTTGCTTTTGATGATTTAGATCTAAAAAGAACTCAACTGCTTTCAGTTCTCTTATTAATGATGGTCAACAGTGGTTTCAAAAATTATGGTATTACTTTACTCAGTTCTGAGATTACGGACACCTTGTTCATGCACCTCCAAAAAAATTCCCCTTTTCTCAGTGGGAGTTTTCACATGACTAAAAGAAACACCAATGAATCAGAGCTCTTCAGTCTGCAGAGTTTTTGATAAACTGACTCTATATAGAAAGCATTTTCATTATGAAGTTAAAGCTCTGTCTTTCCAGAATTCACTGCTGCACATAGATGCTTGTGTTTCTTAATATACAATTGTTAAATTCACCTGTTCTCCACAGAGATAAAACAATTCCATATTTCCATCATGTTTAGATAATTGGGAGTTTTCCACTAAAGATCTGTCTATGAACTCTGCAGAATATTAGGGCTGGTTTGGACAGTCCTGTGCCCTTTTAAAATCCTCACCTCCTCACCTAGACACTGTTCCCTCACAGAACCTGTATTCCAAAAGCAGAATTAAAACTGCTGCTTCCTATCTCACCTAATATCTCAGTTTCTTTTCCCTCTCAGCAGAAAGTTCAGGAGAGATAAATATCTCTCAAAAATATTCTTGAAGGAGCAAAACAAGAAAAATCTCTGGTCATCAGATATCTCCATAATTTTCTTCTTTTATTTTCTGCCAAATAAAGGACATTATGTAAGGGTGTGTTTCAATACCTTAGCTTCTCCAGGAGGAGAACTCCTCAAAATGAGTCAAAAGCTTGGGAAATTTTTTGAAAGATTTCCAAAAATAAAAGAGTCAGAACAACAGTAGCATTCAGGTAGGTCTTGCCTGCTCGCCTACCTACTGTAAACATGATTACACAGATACCGGTTCAATATCTTTTTTTTAATTAAATATGTATAAAGTTCTGCACAGCTCTTTGGCTGGAGAGCTTATTGCCACTTAGTACTAATGAAGGAAGGCTTGTTTTAATTTTAATTAGAGTTTAGCTTGGGTCTTTTGGTTGGGTTTTTTTTTACACTAAGATGTGCACCTCCTAATTTTAAACACACAATGAGGCCCTTAAATATCTGCTTTGTTTTAAGTGGGTACTTAGAGGCTTTCTCAAATAAGAGCAATTCCTAAATGATTAAACACATGCCAAAATAAACTCTGAAATTTGTAAGCTGGAATCATGTATTTGGCTTGGCTTTTCAGCAGAGTGCATGGAATGAAGAGAACGCTTCTCCTTTTTTGGCTCCACTCAAGTTCCACTGCCCAGCACCTGAGGACAGAGCTGCTTCACTTTCCTCATCAGTTCTCCCAAAGGAATTTTCTGAACACTTCTCATCTCCTGCTTTGTTACCCCAGCACAGCTACAGCCAAAACTTCCTATGGAGAGATGGACTCCTTTCCCCAAACACGGATTTTTTCCTTCCACTGGGGATGAAAGGCCTTGTTAGGCCTGGCTTCAGCTGCAAACCCAAAACTATGGGTTTGGAGTGAGGAGAGGATGATGAAAGAGCCAGGTTTTGATAAAAGGGAATGATGATTGTTATTTTCAGCCCTCCCAGGCTGGTTTTTCCAGATTCCACCAGGGAGTATGGAATGCCTGCCAGGGCTGATCAGATCCTATTAGGCTGACACTGGAGATCTCTGCATTTCCTTGCTACCTATACTTCTTGCTATTTAAAGCTCCTGAAAGATTTAAGAGCAGGAATGGGACAGGATGAAGATTTCCATCTCCATATATTTCTTACCTCTTTCTTTGCAGTTGTGGAAATTTTAGTTCTAGTGGCTGCTGTGAAGACAACATTTTATTTGGGATTTTTTTAAAACTATAAACCATGTCAGTAAAATGCTTTCAGACCCACTTTTCCCAATCTTGACTCATTTCAGCTCAAAAATATTTTAATATCTATAAAGCACATCAACCTTAAAAGAAATAAAAATTGAAACGATGTAAAAGAAGGAAACAAAATCACACCAATGAAATTAAGCCTTAATTCCTCATTAATTATTTCATGAGTATTAACCCCACAATTTCTCTTCACACTATCTCAATTCCAAAATACAGATAATTTATTTTACCAATATTTTAATGTTATAAAAATTGAAACAGTTGTTTGTAAGAAGAGGTAGCTTTGCTTGGACTACCATCCCCAAGAAGACCAAAAGGAGTGAGAGAAAAAGGGGTGGCAAGTACTGAGGAAAGATGTTCACTGATTCACCTCCCACAAGCTGTGAGCAAGAAAAATCTGCCTAACCCATCTTTATAAAGAATTATTCAAGAAAAATCATTTCTGACATTAGCGACAGAATTGTTAATGCAGTAAAACTAAAATAAACTAAATATATATATATATAATTAAATTGAAAGATGTGAAAATCAGAAAAATCTTTGTGATGGAAAATGTTGCTTAGGATAATTTTTATGGAATTTCACTTGTGCTTTCTGATAGAAAAAGCACCTGCAGGACCCAGATCAGATCATTAAGTACCACGTGTGTGGTGGACAGAGGATAATGGAAAAGAGTTAAGGGAAAAGGTTATTCATGCTGCCTTGGACTGGATCAAAAGATAATAGAAAATATTGTGGTAAAAGAGAAATCAACAACGGTATTCTGGGAAAAGGCTAAGGAACACAAACGTCAGAAAAAGAGGGAAAAAAAGCCCAAAGAGACAGAACTGGGAATTCTGTCAGCGTTATCTTGGAGGAAAGTGAAAATGTGGAAGTGGTCAAGACACCATGAGGTTACAAGTCTCTGGAAGCATCAGTGCTTTGGCCCGGCTTCCCTGTCAAGTGTCTTTTCTCTTGCAGAGCGAGGGGAACTCCTCCCTGCTCCAGTCTGCGGCTTTGGAGCGAGCCCTGCGGAGGAAACCTCAGCCTGAGCTCTGCTCTGAATCCCTGCAGGGAGGAGAGGAGCTGGACCTCACTGTGCTGTGCTCATGCCATCAAGCTTCCCAGCCACCCTTCTGCCGAGTGCAGATGACAGCAGTCTCAAAACAGAACTGGTTTATACTGGTGTCCTGTTAAATGTGCAGGAAACAGCTGGAAAACAAACCACTAAAGCTTTGTCTTGTTCCTGTTGCTGCCTGATTCTCCTTCCCTCATCTTTCTGCCCAGAACCAGGAGTGCTTTTAGCCTCAGCTGCTCTCTGGAGTTCAGTGGTGACATTGATTTCTCCCTGGAATTATGTAAAAACTGTAAATGCTACCCTTAGATAAAATAAAGAATCTTCACTGTTACAATTCTGTGGCTACTTGTAAGCAGAAAAAAGTGTCATCTCCCAGCTACAAGGCATCTGCTTGGAAGTTTCCTGAAATTCTAGCCAGAAGGAGAGCCATGCATAGGTTTTATTCCAAAGTTCTAACGTATGGTTGCAGTCAGGGAAAAGACATAGAAAAATAAGTGAATAAAAAGGAAAACAGGGAGTGTATATGAAAATTAATAATGAAAAGAAGCAAAAAAAGTGTATTTCACAGCATTAATTCCAGGGAATATAATTGTTCAGTCTTTCAAAGAGGCAAAACACCACATTTTTGGCTCTTTGGTCATTAAGCCTGCTCATTGTTCCATTAAGGCAAAGATCACTATTTCTCAAGGAGTTATTAATGTTTTCAGTGAAAAAGGCACAATAGCTTTATCCAGAACAAGGTGAAAAGGGCTTTTAGCACAAATGGAAGCTCAGAGATGTTTTTTAAACCTCAGCCATGGAAATAGAGAGGGGATTTCAATGGCACTTTGGATCCCCAAACAAACCATTTGTGTCATCCATTTTTCCAAATACCAGTATTTATTAACTGGGAAGTGCTTTTCTGAGCAATAATTGGTGATATACCACTTGAAAATCTAAGGCCAAGGAATTAAAAACTGGGCACAATTTTGATTCAGATAAAATGCTTCAATTCAGAACTGCATCAATTACTCCCCACTGGTCACCCTAAGAGTGACTCTTTGTTGCCATCACTTCAAGATTTTCTAATTATTTCTTTTTCACACAAAATTGTGGCAGACTGGACAGCTTCTTCTCCAGGAGGATTTTTAAAATCCCAAGCAAGCCAATATTGGTAGTTCACATTATCTAAATAGTAGTTCACATTATCAATACAATAGTAGTTCACATTATCTAAATAATATGAGGGTGTTTTTTTCCTGGATTATCCGCCAGAGATAAAGATTCCTCTCTGACGGCTTGCCTGGACATAAAAAGAGGATAAGGAATAATGCACATATAGAAGTGTAGCCAATGTCAGAACCAGTATTTCCACTGAGAAGGAATTGAGAAACTGGTATTAATGTAAAGGTTCACCAAATTGGAGTTATGTTTCTATTACCACATAAAAGGTAATGTTCCTAAGGTTTTTTTCCCCTCTTTATTTCCATGGTCATAGATAAACCAATGCATTCACATAAGAAATTAATTCAATTTTTAAAATAAATTGTGCACTCAGTGTAATTAACCTGCACGTCTGTGGTGGCCAAATATACAATAGCAAAAAATGTGGCTTTGATTCTGGTTACAGACACAGGATATAGTCTGTCTAGACCATCAAATAATGCACCTCTAAAGTGAAAGCTTTACATGTGAGATTGCATCTCTGAAATGAGAACTGCTGCAGGAATATTGGCCAGAGAAGGGAAAAACTGGATTCCTTTACACTGTTTTTTTACCAACCTACTCTTTCAGCCAGACCATTGGAAACCTTAATTTGCTGTCTATTGGACATGTCAGCTTTTCATAGAACATAAAAATCAGGTGCCACCTGCCTTCCTCTAACACCCTGGAAAAATGCATATTTCTCATTTCATTACATGACCAAATTCAAAGAAAGCAACACAGACAACAGAAAGAAAAAGTAATGATCCAATACAAAGCTTTATAACCCATGACAAAGTTATTAACTTGCACAATTCAAGTTCATATGATATTTCAAATGACATTTTTTTTCTGATTTTTCTGCATGATTTCAACAAGCGAGCATGGATTCAGATTCACTGAATCTTGGGCTGGGACATGTCAGAAATGTGATTAAAATCTTTAATTTAAGGACTCATTTTGTTTTCTCCATTTGTACTGCAGGATCATGAGGGAAAACCTCTTGTCCACAGAAGTGTACCTGATGCCTAAAGGAAGCAAAATACACCCAAAGAATCAGAATTCAGGCAATAAAAAACCAGGAATTCTCTTAAAACCCTGCACTCCTTTCAACATCCTTGTCTTTTATCTTCTGCATCAGGGAAAAAACAGAGGACAGGTAGACTTGAGAAGGTGTTCATGAAAATGGTACCCTCACTGATCCTGTGGCCAAGACATCAACCTGGAAAGGGATCTGTATGGCTCCAAGAATTTTTAGCTGCAGAACATATTTATTTGAGTCTACAATAAACATGCTATCAATGCAAATATCACCTGGAGTCTGGCCTGCCCATGGCACTAAAACAAATCTGAAAATCTCTCAGAGGATGTCTGGTGTGACAAGAGGATGTGAGGAAGGGGCTCAGGAAGGATCTAAACCTCTTCTCAGGGAAAAGGGCGAGCACCTGCCTGTCAAAAGGGAAGAAGAGGAGCAGGTTTGAGGCACGAATGCTGCAGAGGAGCTGCTTGGGAGAAAGGGAGGGTGAGGCAGGAGCAGCCAGGCACAGAACATGAGAGCTGCTGTGTGTGTCCTGGCAGCAGAGCCGCAGCAGCAAAGTTCTGCACACAGAGAGCCAAGAGCAGCAGCTGCCAAAGGTCCTGGCAGATGTGTGCAGGCAGCAGAGCCTCTCCCAAAGCTGCCTTGGACCTGACAAGGCGAGAAAAAAGCTGCAACTCTCTGCCACTTTCAGGCTTTGCATGTTGTGTGTGTTAACTGTTGTTGCCCTAAACCCACTGCTCTTCAACACCTTCAGAATGGGGTTTTGGATACCCACAGGGAGTTAGACATCTGATTTTCAGCAGTCTCTCTAACTCTAAATACAAGACAACATGCATTCTGTGAAGATGATACCTGCACTTGATGCAAGAATATCCAATTCATACTCGGGGAGAAAAGGCAGATAGAAACACATCTCATGTCTCACATTGCCAAAAATAAGCTCTTTCTTTAATGCATATCAATTATGAAATAGTTTTGACACAGCTGCCATTATTATTAAATTATTAAAAAATATAGGTTTTATTTTCAATCCTTTTTCTACCTAATCTTTGCTCATTGTGAAAATTCAGTTGTTTCAGGACCACGTTTGGCTATGTCTTGTAGTCACTCAAAGAAATCAGGAGAAAGTGAAAGAAGTGGAAAGTTATTCAATAAATACTGATATTTCATGAAGGGCAGAGGGAGAAATTTCCTTCACCTTTAAGTGATTTACAGAAACTATTTTCTGGCAAGCCATTTTGGCTCAATTCCCCCACTGGATATCAGCATCAGTAACAGACTGGATGTCTACCACGGGTCTTCAGGAGCTCAGTGAATTCCTCTTGAAAATTTGGAGGAAACACAAGAAAAGTATCCAAAGTAAAAGTCCTTATTTTTTGGTTTTGATGCCTGGAAAAATTAGAGCCTCCTACTCAAGCAAACATTGGTTTGTCTTCCCTAAAAAAGTGAATTTTTGCAAGGAGCATTTTCTTGGTTATTACTGTAATGACATGTTGGACTAATGGCTAAACATTTACTCCTACCTAAGAGTCAAAATGTTTATTTTTCAGCAAATTCCAGGAGTCACTGAGGATATTTGGTAGATGAGGCCTTTTCCAGTGAATTGACAGAACACTGCTGGAAAAGCAGTTTACACTTTGGGAAGTGATTCTTCCCAACATTTCCCAAGCATTTGCTGAGAAGCTTGTTAACAAAATTGTTTTCAGCTTTTTCTGAGAGTGAAAATGGAAATGATTGCTTCTCTGATTCAGTGTTTATTTGGGGGAAGCTGAGGAGAAACTATTTGGGTACCTGAGCAGAAATCAGGTAGACAAGGCTGCACATGGCACCAATCTAAAGTGGCACCAGCACTAGAACTGGGTAGAAAAAAGGATTCCATAATTTCCTCCAGTCAGGATCCAAAGAATTAAACAGAGGTGCCTTAAAGCAAATGTTTCCTTGGCAATGCTGTAATAATGTGTGGGAAACAAAAAGTAAAATTGGATCTGAAGCTCAAACAAAGTGCAGTGAAACAGGCACTCAGAAGTACTCAGGCTTAGGCCACCTGTGTAAATGACTGGAAATATCTCATTCCCCATTCTATTTGCTTTCTCTTTCCACACCAACTCCCTCTACATCAAGTGGTGACTAATGGTGACAGTCATTAACAGGTTTCTCTGTGCAAATAAACTTGACTTTGGATTTCAGTTGTCCTACTTCCAAGTGAAGGAGATCACAGGATATCTGGTGGTGTTAAGTTATCCATTCTGGAAACATTCGGGAAAGCAAGCCCTTTGATATTTAATATATAACAGTGATGTAGAAATTCTAAACTCTTTGATTTGTGGATAGGCTGTAAGGTTGTTTTTTTCAACATCTCAACAGAGGGAAAATAATTCACAAGGTACCAGACTGTGAGACAAGACAGATTTTCAGACATCCACCAGAGCAATCATTAGGGTTTGGAGCATCTTTGTGGTAGCACTAAATGGAGGAGCACCACTCCCAAACCATGACAGGTGGCCATGAAGCACAGGGAAAAAAGGGAGGTACATTTAGGGAATAAAGTGCTGGAGATTTCAGCAGCAAAACTGAACCTGTCTGTGCTATACTGGATGTAAATGGCTTAAAAAGGCAAAATAAACCCATAAATCTGCTCAACTAATCAGAACTACTGCAAGAGCCAAAACATCCTTATTCATTTCACACTGATGACAGTTCAGGAGGACACAGCAGAGCAATCACCACCCTGTCCAAGCCTGACATTTACAGTCTGGCACATCAGGAACAGTCTCTGAACCAAGAGAAGCCATTCCTGGAAAAGTCCTATTACCTGGAATGTGGGAGAATGAAGGACGTCTGCTACTGATTTTCAGTCATCCCAACAGAGAAAAGCTGCAATTTGTTTTTAGAATTTACGACTAAACCATGTGGAAAATGTGTCAAGCTCAAGACAGACCTTCTCTCCCTTGCTCCACTTTCTATTATCTTCACAGGTTTTAAGAGCACATTTACCACCAGCAAGGGGCAGACTTTAATGACATCTGTAAGCCAAAAATGAAATCCCCACATTCTGAATTTCATGCCTGAAAGACAAACACCTTTGAATACAGAAAAATTTGGGAAAATTTGTCACCTCCAAGCAACCCCCAAAGTACAAAATTACTCACATGCTGTCTGGGGGCCTGGTGTGAAGAAAGCTGAAATGGCTGTAAACTTTAATTAATCAAATAGGACACCCACAAAGACAGATGCTTGTGATTCATGTGGCCACACTGTGCGCCCATTTCCCCTCTCAATCTATAAAAAAGGCAAGGCTAAATCCATACAAACCATTTATAGAATCCCAGCAATCTGATAGAACTTCCAATTTTCTACAACAGCATTGAAGTTGTGAAAATAAGATAAATTTATGGCAATGACAGGTTTTCTATTCCCTAAAACTTCTTTTGTGCCTGCTAGAGGGGCATGATGTTATCCCATGATGGGCTAAAACATGACAGAGTCAGTAATTGTTGACGTTTCTGTGGTCACTGTCTTTTTACTCAGGTATTATCTCAGAACTACAGGATGGATTGGGCTGGAGGGGATTTTAAAGATGATCCAATTCCACCCCCTGCCATGGGCAGGGACACCTTCCACTATCCTAGAGTGCTCCAAGCCCCCTCCTGCCTGGCCTTGGACACTTCCAGGGATGGGACAGGCACAGCTTCTCTGGCTAACTTTTTCCAGTGTCTAACCAAGCCCACAGTGAAGAATTTCTTCCTGATTTCTAATCTAAACCCTTTTTTTCTTTTTTTTTTTTTTTTTTTTTCTTTTTTTTTTTTCAGTTTGAAGCCATTTTCCCTTCTCCAGTGACCCTGGGAAGGCTGTGACAGACACTGCTCCTGTTCTGGATGCTCTAGGATGTCTTGGTCCCCTCATCCATGTGAAAGCTGCTGTCTCTCCACATTTCAGCAGTGGGACAAGGAGAGGTAGACACACAGTCACACATCAAGCAGGAGCTGGGTGAACACCTGCATGAGTGCAGCTGTCCTCATTTTCCTAAATACACCTCTTATCAGTGTCTGCATCTAATACTGCTTTGAGCCAGTTGATAAGCTGAGTCTGTACCCATCCCATTCCTTTCTAGGAACACAACTCCCCAGGCAGCCCATCAATTCACACCGTGCCCATCTTTTACCCAGTGACTGCTCAGGTGGGAGCCTGGAGGGAGTGAGGAATGTCACATCTCCCCATTCCCCAGCAGATGACCTCACCAGATCATTGCCAGTGTGACTCACGCCAAAACAAACCATAACCACACAAAAATATACTTGGATTACAGCAAACTGCTCCCATACATCTCCTCCTGCTGCCACACATTCCAGCACGGTTACTCCTCATCAGGTGAAAGATTCTCTGCTTATATGTGCATCTGGGAGCCAGCCAAATCCAACAAGGCTCATGCCATCACCAATCTCACTGACTTCACCTCACTGTTGGTGAGGACAAACTCCTCTGTGTTTGTCTTGCAACTGTGGGTGCTATGAGACAATGGATCTATTTATATTGTTTATAATTAAGGAGCTTACAAAAAAAAAAATAAAAAAAAAAAAAAAATGAGGGAGTTGTTGAGTTGCTAAGGCAGACATTGAAAATTTCTTCACCCAGTAATCCCCTGGACCATTTTAACTTTCTTTTATGAACAATTCTCAACTACCAGCTCTTAAGAATGTGGGGTGACTTGTCCTTATCTGGAATAAAAAGAAATTGATAGCAATATAAACAATACTCCTTTTCCTCTCTGGGCATTCAGGGTGCCAGAGATGGGCAGAAGTCACTGAGATCTACTCCAGATCCATCCCTGTAAAAACACAGCAGCATTTAATAGAAAATGAGATTATTTTTAAAAACTCTATGACAGACACCACCTATGAATTTTCCCTGGCTCACAACTGATAAACAATCTCCTCTCCCCATGTAAAATCAAGCTCCATGTTGTACAGCCATATTCCCATTATTCTGCTGTTCTCCACAAGACTGGGCTAAAAGTAGCACTTGTCACCTGCTCAGCTGACATTTGGGGCTCTAATTCTGCCTGTATTCCTCTTTGGACAATTTTCTGAACCTGCTTTTAAAAGATATTTGAATAATGGATGCAGAGATTCTGCTTTAACTGTTTCACTTAAACACGGACTCCATGCATTCGTCCTAAACTGAATTCCATGTGTTTGAAATTATTATTTACTTAAGAAAGGGCTACAAGGGGAGTGTGGCAAAGCCAAGTTCATGCATCTACACTTTTCAGATGAAGACAACAGTTCTGCTCAAGAATGTGTAGCAATGTGGGTGACAGGCTGCAGAACAATTGCAGCTCGCCAAACAAGCTGGATTCCCAGTCTGTGGGAAAATAAAGAGTTCTTGGAATTGGTTTCAGCCCAAATAGGACAAAAAATATAAAGAAAAAAATAAACACAACAACCCCCCAAATCCTTAACAGCTGGGAGCTCGTTGCATCTTTTATCAATCCACGAAAAGTTACAAAAAGATAAGTTTCATTCAGCCACAGGGGTCACCCAGGTGATGCTGGTCCCAGGGCAGATGTCACCAGGCCACCCAGGACCAACAACACTTCCCTAATTTCAGGGAGGACCTGCCAAACCCAGCCATGAGGCAACACTTCCTTTCTTCCTCAGAAAATTTCCAGTGAGCAGCAACAACTGTGCTTGCGAAAGCATGCCCTGCTTTTGGAGAGCGGAGTTAATTTGAAAATGAGGAGGAATCAGAGCTTGCTGTCACCACTAACACTACCCAGAGCACGGACTTTGTGCTGCACTAACGTGCTAATTAATTAATTATCATTCAAATTCGGTATCACTGTATAGAAATTAAAATTTTACTTCTTTTCCTCAACACTTTATACCTTCACAATATGTTTTAACAAGCCCATTAAGAGGATTTGGTGATTCAGACAAAATCCCGTTATTTACCACAGTAAAATCCCACTGAATCTCCATAAGGAAGCCTGGTGGAAAACCCCACTGGATTATCATTTGACATCAAATCTGGCACAACACAACCTGAAGACATCTGACTCATGGTGTTGGGAGACACTTGGAAACTTCCAAGAAGTCTTTCCAGTATTTCAACCAATTTAATTCCCTGGGAAAGAACAAATTTGAAAAAAATTCGCCTTGAGAAATTTTTGAGTGATCCCATTCGGGAAGGGATTGGCTGTCTCCTCAGGAACTGGTTGGGAATTCCCATTTAGGTTTTATGGAGGATGAAAATGGACATGTTGGGGTTTTTGGGAGCTCTAGTTGGTAGTTTCCTATAAATGGGAATTAATAATTTGTACTAAAAAATCTGGTTATTAAATGGGAGGGCATTTTGTCTGTCTTTTTAAACAGAAAAAGTAAAAGATTTAAAGAATTGATTAATTTCCTAATATTTTCATTCATTATCCTGATATACAGCACCAATTATTGGGTCTAATTTAGAAGTATATATACATACACACAAATTGTATCTAGGTTTATCTGCAGATTCCCCAACATAAAAATTATTTTTGCCAAAAGCACAAGTTTCTGGATCCCACTTCACTGCCTGGTTCATTGCAAGAAGATTTTGGCAGCGGTGGAGCAAATTATGGTCTTCCATTGTTAAAAGAATACAAAGTTGCTTTGAAAAAAAGAAAAATCTGATTTAGATTTTTCACATAAATTGCAATATTCCTTGCTTATCAGTGCATTGAGAGGGAACTGAGAAATGCAAGCAGCACCAGTTTATTATCATTATCACACTGGGCAATTTATACACTTACAGAAAGAACTACTTCAGGTTTAAATAGCTATGCACAGAACGTGAATTTCAAAGTTTAGTTTCTTGCTTTGGCATAACAACAAGCTGCTGCCAAAATGGTATTTCAAACTCACATGGTTGAGACTTTTTTTGCTAAATCTTTTCCAGACAATAAATAAATAGGATTAATTGGAACCTGTACTTTTATTGATGTGTTCCACCAGTTTTAATCCATCAAATCTGCAAATTGAAATCCTCTGATATCACTTGTTCATTGGGATTCATTACCCAAATAGAGGCTGAACACCCAGGAATGAGGACAAGGACTTGGCAAAATGGAAATTATGATCCTGTTGCCTCAAGAAGAAACATTTCAGCTTTTCCAAAATGACTTTTCCATCTTCTTTCAGATACAGCTTTTGTAAGGGCTATGTCAGAGACTCATTAACTCTTTCAAATCAGAGTTTTCACTAACTTAATGAATCAGCTCTTTATGCTCATGCAACAGCTTTATCACCAGCCAGATTTTTGTCAGTCTGAGGGGGACAGAGAAACCTGCCTGCCTGACTTCAAAGAGCAAATGACTGCCTGTGAGCAGTGCCAAGTCATACCAGGTTGTCATCAATTTTCTGTAAAATCTTTTGCTTCCTTATTTTAAACATAGCAGGATGAATATTCCACCTAAAAGAGGGAATGTTCAAAGACTTAAAATGTTGCCATATCTCATAGTTCTTCCATATTTTTTGTGTGTTATTTTTTTTAACACGTTAACCATGGCCCAGTTGTGTTCTGTAGCAAACTTATCATTCTAATTAGTTCAGTAGAAAGGATAAATTCTAAATGTATTGATTCCCTGATGATTATAGTGACCATAATGACATTGCTTTGTGCACCTCTGAGTAAAGGCACAAAATTTTTATTATGCACCTGCATTGCCTTAAATAGTTTGAAATTCGGTCTGAAACTACAATAAAAGTCTTTAAGCTTAGATACAGCTACAGTGTCTTTCAAAAAGGTGAATCCTCCAGTGAGTCATAAAAGAAATATGCATTTCTCACCATGGAAAAATATAGTTCTGGACTGACTGAAGGAAGAAGGTGGAACTGAGTAACTCTTGTCTGACTTTTTCCTTACATCAAGAAGGGATGTACACTTTTGTTCATACATTCCACACTCAAAGCATGATTGGCCAGCCAGAATTTGCCTAAATAAGGTGCTGTGCATAGTCCAAAGAATTGTAGCAAGCCCTTTTTTGTTCCTGCACATCAGTAACACTCCTGGAAACGACTGAGTGTTTCCACAAACAACATTCCTGTTTGTCATCTTTGCAGAGGGAAAGCATCTAGGACCATTTCAGAAGCAAACAGCATTTCCTCCAGCTTTATTTACAAAAGATTATTTGACTTCCCTAAAGCCCATAGTAATTAAAGTTCCACATGGTAGGGCCCCTTTTTAAAAAAGAATTCTGAATTATCCTCTCTGTAGAGTTACATCTCAATGGAAGGCACCTCAAAAATGCACCAAGGCATATGTTCTAATCCTTGTCCCTGCTACATTTGGCAGCCTCATGGTCCACCCTTGTTTTATAATAATATCTAAATAAAAATTAATTACTTGGCATCTTGATTAACTTTTTATTACTGATATTGCCACAGATAATTAGCTAAAAGCAAGTTTTGCTGAGTGGAATCGTAGAATCATAGAATATCCAGAGTTGTGTTCTCCTGGAACACTTCTAGGGATCCAGGGGGAGCCACAGCTCCTCTGGGCAGCCTGTGCCAGGACTCACCACCCTCATATTTTCTTTCTGCTCCATACTCTTAAGTAAATACTTATTTTGCATAGATATTAATAATCAATAGAAACCATCAATCCAGAACTGAATGGACACAAAGAGTAAATTCACAATCTCTCAGCAAGCCTTTAATGCAAGCATGGTATGGCAAGAGGAAAGCAGGAATAAAGACAAGGAGGACTGGAACTGGAGTACTGGAAAGCAAAAAGAATAAAAACACCAAGAGAAGGAATCACAGATAATTCAGAATGATGGTGGCTCAGTTAGAAGGAGCAATTCAGAGAAATGATCGATGAAAGGAGTGAGGGGATGAACAAAAGAGGAACAAAAGGCACAAAGAAATGGAGTTAGGGTTAGTTTGATATGTTGAGGGGAGAAATTTACTGAGACACAACATTTTATAATGAACATTTGAGGGCCAATGTTTACAGGCAGGAATTTTCAACTGAACAGGATTTTTTTCCTGTTTTTCATTTGTAATTTTCACATTTTCTGACAAATTTCTGAAACCAGTTCCTCAGAATGTCTGCTGGTTGGAGGCATGACATCTAACCCATGAGGGTAGATGTACCCCAAAAGATTTACCCTTGAAAGGCACCTGCAGCCCACACAAAGGAACGTGTGGATGATGCCAAGTGTCTTCAGCTTGAGTTGTATCAGCACCCACTGGGGCAAAGCAGAGTGAGCCTTCTGCTCCAGCAGAGTTTCTGGAGAAGATTGGAGAAGCCTCACAGTCTCCCATGCTGAACATTTTGCCATCCTGAGCTGAACTGTTGTGAAGACATCAACAGAGCAAACCCCAGGTTTTATGTTACGTCATTCAAGGTACTTTCTGTGTTTCACAAACCATGTCTTGATTCAGAAGGCATTCTGCTTGGAAAACCTTATGGTTATACAAGCAGAAAATCCTCTTCCCGGTTCTCTTGAAAATGAAATTCCATTCTTTCCCAAAATTACTCAGAGCAAGCCACATCCTCTCACCACCATGCAAGGATATAATGCTACAAGATGCTGCATTCCTAAAAACATGGTGAAACTGCTTAGGGTATTTCAATTCCTGGTCCAAATTCAAGCTTGACATCCTCAAATCCTCAGAGATTATAATAATTGAGCCATTAAACCAGATAAATCTCTGCATCCTGCCTGCCAGTAAATTAGGTGTTTGCCAGCAACAAATTGCTTTGCCAAACACACAGATGTGTGATTACCATTGCTTCATGTAAACCCAGCAAAGCATAGTGACTGAAAACAAAAATCCCAACAGATAATCCAGCCTTGCAGAGTAGAAGCAAGCAGTACCCATATTAATCCCAACAGCTGTCAGACTTAAATTAGCAGTCTGGGGATTAAATGCCATGATGCAAAAATGTCATCCCCGATGCAAATCATGTTATGAAATATCCAGGAATAAAACTTCTTCCTTTTACTAACTATTGAAACAAAAACAAGTAATCACTGCATGTAACATTTTCCATGGATCAGAATGAATAAATTAATAAAGAATATTTCCAGTTCACATCACACCTGTTGAATGAGATCTTTATGACTCTTCAGGTTTGACATCAGGAGCGTGGGCCAAGAATGCAAATATGTTGTGAGAAAGAATTCAGGAGTGAAGATGAAGACCTAAGTGATATTTTTATGTCGCCCTCTCAAAATCTATAAGAAAGAAGGCATAATGTGCAGAAAGGGGGAAAAAAGTATCTCAGAGAAGCTGTGGCTGCCCCAGCTCTGGGAGTGCTTAGGCCAGGTTGGGGGAGAAACTTGGGTTGGTGAAAGGTGATTGGGGTTGGAACCAGATATTCTTTAGGGCTCTTTCCAACCCAAACCATTCCATGATTCTAATTATGCATTTGTATTAAGAATGGCCCAGTTGCAGGAAAAAAATCTGGAAATATAAATTACTACAGACCAGTCATTGAGCATATTTGTACAAATCATTGATAAAGAATCTTTTTACACATTTAAAAGCATACACTAGTGCACACGGAATTCCATAAAATCCACATCCATTTTTTTTACATAAAGATGATTTTTTTAGGCCGTCACCACTGTGTGGGAAAGCTTAGAAAACTCTAAAATAGCAGAATGTGCTTTAGGGATTAATCTCCTTTAAAAATCTTTACTAACATCATGAAAACAGAACATAAAACTATCTGTGAGTAAAAGAAGTTGTTTCCACTGCAAGAAAAAACCAAACCCACAGCCAAACAACACAAACAAACAAAATACAAACAAGGTGAGGAGGTAATGTGAGCTGGATTAAGAAAGATTGTGAATGATAAAGGATTGTGTGACAATTGGGGGAGAAGCTGTCCCCCTCAACTTCTCATTTCCAGAATATAATTATATATTTCTTAAAACCAGCCGGAATTATGGCATTCCTCCCCAGCTTGGGAGTTTGGGGTAAGTTTTTTTTGAAGGATAAGGGGCAGGTGGTTGGGCAAACTGGAAACACACTTCCACTCTAATTGTTTTTCCACTCCATTGTTTGAGTTGTTAATCTATGCACCATACCTAAGCATAAAGAGTTTAATACAGATATTAAAGCAGCAGATAAGTTTTGTGGGCATATTTTATACTGCAAAGGCTGCTAGAGAGGATAAATCCCATTTGTTTTGTTTCAAGCACCAAATGTGTAACCCAGGAAGGGTAAATGTGTGTAAAGCTGGGTTCCAGCAGGTTTTAAAAGCCATGCTCACCTGGCTGGATGCAGCAAGGCAGGAATTTCCATGGTCTGTGGGTGCCACCTGCTGCCCATCTCCAGCAGCCCTCCTAGCACTTTTCAGAACTGGAATTCATTTGGAATAAAAGCAACCAACACAAAATATTCACTGGAAACTTTTCTGCTAGTCAGTGCCAGGGGATAAAATTCATCCAGAATTCTCATCCAATAATAAAAACCATCAATACACTTCCCACTTAAGGAATCTTTAGCCACAGGCCACTCTACCTTACTGCTGTCACAGACACATAACCCGAACTGCAGCTTCACAGCACAGACATCAAACAGCTCCTCATGCAAGTAGAGGCTCAGCATGGAATTACAAATTACAATAAAACTCAAATGGGCTTGAAAGAATTGCAGGGCTCCTCACTCCTGAGATCCAACCCATATTATCTAGAAGTTTACCTGGAACAATCTCCACCATCTGTGCAAGTATTATTTTTCACAGGCAGAAAAAGAATCCATTATTACTGCTGCTACTTCTGTTTATTGTCTGTGTCAGATTATTATCAGATTTACAGGGCTACATGAAAGTCTGACTGATGGATTTAACACAGGGTTATGGTTTTGGCACTGTCACAGTGTCTCTGTCCACCCTCTGAGGGCACTGTCTCTCTGGGATGCTCATCCCAGGCAGAAGGAATAATCCAGCTGAGGATTATGAGAACATGCACAAAATAATAAAATCCACAATCTACATCCAGGAAACACAATGTACAGGGAATATGGGCTCAATCCCTCGTGCTAAACCTTGGAGAAAATAAAATTCATATTGTGTTCAGGCACCTGCTCAGATCCTGGTGTTCCAGGGAGGTCAAATGAGGCTGGGATTTATCTATGGAAATCTTTAGGGTGCAAGGATAAACAGAGCAAGGCTGTTTATCTTTAACAGGTGTGGCTGATATATTAAAATGCAAATTAAGGCAATCCTGGGAGATTAACAAGAAGATAATTAGCAATGAACAGTATCATATTACAGTAGGCCTAAGAATTAGCTTTAAACAGGCTTTTCCAATTTCAGATTTCTAGGAATATTCAGTACTGTTTTCTGTTTTCCAATCCATTGTTAATAGTACTCTCTGATCCATTTCAGCCCATTAATGTGGATAAATTACATAATAAATGGGCAAAGTAGCCAAAGAAATTGAAAAAAAGTACTTTTCATCTGTCTGCACTGAAATTAGGGGTTTTTTTAAGAGTCTATCACATATCTATCTACAGACTAGTTTCAAGGAGAAAATAGTAGCATTCAATTCCATTTTCAGGTCACTTTCCTGATCATTTCTCTAAGGACAAATATTATTCCCTCTCTCCTTTCTGTTATCCATCCTGAACTCTGCCACCTTTCCCAGGACTCATATGGTAAAAGCTGTTACTGCACAAAGTACATTAGAAAATGTTTGAAAATATGAAAAATATTAGAAAATATGCCATTTATTAAACACTCAGCAGAGAATTAAAAACTAATATTTTTGGAGGGTACTCCACATAATGTCAGGACAGAACATGAGAGCAGGACCATAAACAATTTATTTAAAAAATTAACACAATAAAGCTGCCTTCCTCTTTTTCTAGGAGCAGCTGAAACAGGAGTGCTACTCTGGAGTTTTATTTCAGAATGCCATTACATAAAGCTTTTCATTTCTTTACTGTGAGAAAGAAGCTGAGAAGTGTTGAAATTATACGAAGAGGAGAATAAAATTCTCATAAATGGAAAGAGGTACAAAATAAAAAAGCGGGAATTGAAGGAAGATCCCATTAAGGAAGCAAGGAGAGGATTAAAAGTGGCAATGACTCAAGTTTCCTTTAAAAAAAAAAAAAAAAACCAACAAAAACCCAGAACAGCTGAGAGTGGATAGAGTGAGAGAGTTGCTAGGAAAACTGTCACACCAAGCAAGGGACACTGCTTAGATCCTAGAGAGCCTCCCTGTACATCCCAGATGCACATCAGCGAATGGAGTTTTAAAGCTCTGTGTCATCCTGCAGCTCCAAGAGAAGTGGCATACATTTCCATCCAGCATGATTTAATGTTATTTGAGTTGACCTATTTCCTTCAGTTTCCCTTTTAAGGGAAGCTTGGACTCTGCAAAAAGCAAGAGGGCTCAGTTCCACGTTCTGCCAGGAACCTGCTTTGTGTCTCTGATCATATATCTATTTTTCTTTGCCTCTGTTTACCTTCACATCCATTTCCTTGGCTTTATTCCGGGCCTCAAAGGGCTGGAAGAGAAATCAATGTCTTCAGTACCAAACTGAGAAACACAGGGAGGAGAGGGAAGGGGAAATTGCTCAGGATTACGTGCAAATTTCTCGTATTATTTATTTTTTTCCCTAACCAGCAGAAAAAGCCAGGAAGAAAAGTCATCTCAGACAAAAAAATCTGACTCAGCACAAGACACTTTGCTCAACCATTGTAAGAAAAACATGGGAAATGAGCAGCAAGCCCTGCAGCTGATGTTTGCCCCCACACCCAAAACAGAACTCTCCCACAGGAGTGCCAGGAGAGCAGAGTTACAACTGGATGTTTCACCTCAAATTTGGGAATTTTGCCCCATTAACTCAGCTTAGAGGGGGTTTGATGGCCTTAAATCTCAGCTGGACTGAAGGGAAGTGGATCCTCAACTTCAAGGCAAGGACATCCCACTTTCAGCCCCTGCTTTGCTGTGTTTGGAAAACGGCAATACAGCGCTGATTGCTGTCAGCTGGAAATGGGGTACTTCCCAGGAAATGTGGGAGAAGGCAGAATTTACCCTCATTTCACACATTTTAGGTGAAGCATTTTCAAACTGAACTTCCTGAGTGCATCCTCTGTGCTGAAGAGTAAACATGGGGGTGGAGAACAAGCATTCAGCTCAAGAAGTGTTGTTTCCTTCAGGAATTTTCATTAAAATCCAAGTTCAGCACATAACCTTCACTTACATCACAAAACCAACCAAACAAAGAAAACCAAAATGAAAATTCCCCTCACAAAAATCAAAATAACAACACAAGACTGAATGAAAGGGGACAATTAACACAAATGTGGGCAAAACCATCCCACCAATGTTTCCTGCCCCATTGTTTGTTCAGGAACAAACATATCCAGAACCAAGAGCTTGCTCTTTTCTACCTCTCTCCTTCCTGCCACTGTGGAAGTGTTTTGTGGTACTGAGAAGCTGCTACTCCACAGTAAAATATCTGAAAAATACATGGAAAAAATAACTACAAGTGAACAGGTAACAAGTGCAGTGGTGTATTTACAGAAGGATATTTCTAACTCACTAACCCAACTCAGAATTAGCTTCCAAGCCTGGCTTAGCATCACTTCAAATGTGAGACAAAACAAACTAAATATATGTCTTTTTGTGCAAGTAGCCTTACCAAAATATGTGTTTGAGAGTCTGAATGTGAAAAAAGAGTAAATAAGCAAAAGGCCAGTGAGTTTCAGGCATGCATGGTGTGTTGTACATGATGAAATTATGTTTTATTCACACATCAATTAATGCAAAGCATTTATTTCTTTATGTTCTTTCTTTACATGCTTTCTGCCTGAGCAAGAGATGGTGACAATGCTTTTATCTAAGGAAATATTTAATACCTGGTGAGCTTAATTTCCTCAGTCTGCAATTATAAATGACTTGTGTGATCATCCTCTCCTGCAGCATGATGGGAACCAAAGAGGAGGCCAAGCTTTTTTATGTTGGGTCATTTTTTCTCTCCCAACAATATTGCTGCTGTAATAGAGAAATCTCAGAAAAGCAAAGTCTGCACTCTGTTCTTTGAGACTCAGCAGATGTCTTTCAAACACTTAGTCTATTAAAGCTTATAAAGCATGATTAATGACCTGAGAGCTGCTGATCTGAGGTGAAAGACTCAGCAGAATTTGCCCAATGGCTTTTGCAGATTTCTGTGCTCTACATTAGAAACCAGAACCATCACTGTAATTATTTCACAAAAGCTCAGATGCAAAACTCAAAAAACCTCTCCAAAATACTAAAAAGTATCTCAACAAGCAAAGGTGAAGAGCTCTGTAGCTCCAAAGTCCCAGCTTCTGTTTGCTCCTTCTTTTTTTTCTTTATCCATAGTAATGAAGAAGAAATTTATTTGTTTATTTTTATAAGACTCCATTACAGTTTTATCCAATTTAAAAAGCTTTTTATCCAGATCACAAAGAAATTAATTTTTTACAGACTTTTCCCTCTAGCCAAGGTCATAGGTTAGCAGTTTTCATGACAGACATTCCCCATTTAAAAACCAGTGCCCTACAGTGCTCATTTGTGTGGTGAAAGTATCACTTTTTTCTGCTTACAAATAAAGTTTTGACCAAAAAATTCATCCATTTTGTATGGATCTTTAAGTAAACCATAGTAATTTTAATAGAAATAAATGTTTCTCAGTGAACATCAACCTCAAAATAATACCTGCAGATGGAAATATGCAATGTGTTTGGTTCATTGCAATGTTTTTCTCATAATTCTATTTTTGAAAAAGTTGTTGCTGTTTTATTGTTTATCTTTGCTTATCTAGTGTATGATAAAAGTACTTAGAACCTCAATTAGAGCATAACTCTTTCTTCTCTGGTTTCCAAAGGAAGCAGAAGTGCAATAAGGGCTAACTCAGGATTGTTTCTGAGTCTCAGTAGCCGTATTATAAAAAAATAATGTAAACCTCCTCTTTTTCAGTCAAAAAATGTCATCTCTTGATCAGTCACTCCAGGCTTTAGTTAAAAATATCTCTTTCTGTATATAAAAACCTGCTGGGGTTATTAAATAATGCTGATCCCAGTATGGACCCTCGGGAGACACAACTTGGTACTGGATTCCGCTTGGACACTGAGCTGGTGACTGATGAAATCAGCCATTCAGACAATTCCTTCCCCATGTCACACTCCATCCATCAATCCCATATCTTTTAAAATTTAGCAGCAAAGGGTGTTGGGAGTGACTCTGCACAAGTCCAGGTAGGTGAAAAATTGTGCATTAATTAATAGCTTTAATTGCACTGCTTTTCAAACTGAACTGGGAAGTTCCCACCAACTTTACACTGCAGCTTTCCCAGGCACAGACTAATCAGTAAGACTGGAGATAAGACACAGAGAAAGAAAAAACTGTTTTTGTGGCAACCTCCTCCTCAGGGCCATCTGAGCTCCCTTCCTAATCTCTCACTACATGGTGTTTTGCCTGAGGCTGAAGCAACCCCTGTGCTCACCCCTCACCTTGATTTATTGATCCTGGCCCTTCTGAAGTGTTCCATGAGCTCAGGAAATCTAAACACAAGGGTTACTGGTTTTGCAGAGCCTGGGTTTTGGCAGCAGCGGGGTCACACAGGTGGCTCCAGTGAAAAGCTGCATCCAGTAGAGCCAATCCCTGATGGCTCTGAAGATAGACACGCTGCTGGCCAAAACTGGGCCAGTGAGAGAGGCTGGTAAAGCCTGTGTGATGACATATTTAGGAATTAAATCAAAACAAAGTCACACAGTTTGGCTTCTAGTCAGAGAAGAGGAGGAGGTGAGAACACGTGAGTGAGACAACACAGAAACATCAAGGTCAGTGGAGGAGGAGGAGGAGCTCCAGGTGCCAGAACTGAGATTTTTCTTCAGGCCATGGTGAAGACCATGGTGAAGCTTTGGGTTTTTTTCTCTCTGTTCAGCTGTTGCAGAGGAGGGTGAGCAACCTACTCTCATGGGTGCCTGGCGTTCAACCACAACAGCTCCCAAGCAGAGAAACAACGAAATAAGTGAAATGATGTAGGAAATAACCACAGGAAAAGGAGAAAGATGAAGAATTATGAAACTTCTTTCAGATACCTAAACTTGTCCTAGGCAGTATTTTAACTGTCTCCATCACATGTGGCACCAGACTGCCATCATATGTCTAAATATGTAACAGTGACTAAAGTTACTTTTATATCAAAATATCACTTTGCATTGGATCTCCAAGCTTCAAGTTCATACATATTCTTTGGCAAAACAACCAGCCTGTGAACTCCATTCAGCTGTCAAAACCCACTAGTATTTATGGACAAATTTATGGACAAATCTTGTCAACTTTACTCCCTCAGTCCTCTCCTTTGAATAGGGTTTGAGGTTGAGCAAACCTCCAGGTTAGAAGTGGATGGGCAATGTTGTCTTTACAAGACAGCTCTAAAGGAATTAGGAAACAGAGAGTTCTTGGTGCCCTTGAATAGTTCTCAAAGCCTTTCGTATTGAGTAAATTAAGCATCAGTGTAATGATCACCCAGCCCCAGGCAAGGGCACAGAGCTTGTCCTCCTCCCATACAATGCCCTCCTTTGCAGCTTTGAACAGTGGCAGCACACAACAAGGTGGGTTTGATTCTGGCACATGAAGTTCCACCAGATGCTGCAGGGAACAAATTTCAAGATTTAGGAGTTAATGGTCACCACCAGTCATAGTTGTCTTCTCCCTCCTGAACAAGGCACCCTCTGTTAGCAGACACTTCAGAGAAATCATGGAAAAGCTGTCACATGAGAGTTACTCCCATGACAAAAGCAGTTTGTGATGTTTCCTATCCCATCCCCTCCAGCATCCAGCATCTGCTCATTCCTGCCCTCCTGAACTTTAACAGCCCCTCCTAACATCTGAGCTCACTCTGTGACACAGATTGCTGAAATGATTCATTTCTGAGGGGAAGGAAAAAACCCACACGTGCATACACACCTAATTCAGAATAAAAAATAATTGGGAAACAGGAAGTGGATGCTTTCTTTTTTCCAGTGCTGACTATCCCACTGAATTTGTTTGCACTGCAACCCCACAAACAAATGTGTGGGTGGTGAATTGTGCTGCAGGATGTGCCACAAGCAACCAGGCGGCTGGGAAAAGGTCCCTGTAATCACATCCCAGGTTTTTTCAGGCAATAGGAACATTTCTAGGAGCACCACACCCCTGCCTTTGGACACAGGGATATGGAGAAATTTGAGATTACCTTCAGCATGGCTCACCTTCAGGAGGGCTCTCAGGAAGGCACAGGAAGATTTTACAGAAATTTTTTTGAAACTTAGGATTACAATAGCAGAATCTATCTGGCTTTTCAAATTAGCAATATTGAAATTATGACTAGGAATTATGATGACAGCCTTGGATGTGGAAGTTATGGTGTTCTGAGATATGAACCATTCAAATATGTTCCATAGGCAAAATAAAACATCCCTCAGAGTTCTGAGCAGCTACAAAGCCATAGAAAGAAAGAATATATTTTGTCAGAAATGCCAAAGTTTTCAAGCTTCCAGGTGCATGGAACTTCTTGTTAACTCTTTTCACCAGAGCATTCCATGTCTGATTTTAAGTCCTTAACTTTTATTTCTACATGAAGTCTGCCTGATCATAGCATGTAAATCAGATCCAAACTCGCACAGATGTGTCAGGATAAAAACAGCCGGCCACATTGCTTCCATGGCCAGGATAAAAGCCTGGTGAGCTGTGAGGCCTCAGGTTTAGATCATACCACAGTGGGGCTGTGACCTCTTAAAACTTCTATTGCAAAATTGTCTATTCTTTGATCCCTGAGGCACAGACTCTGGAGGGCATTTGTCAGGAAAGGGATAACACATCACTCTGGGCAGTGAAACCTTGCTCAGCCACCCGAGGAGACTGCCTCTTTTTGCCAAATTCCAGCTTTTTGGACGCTCCTCAGCAGCTCAGGACATGCATAAGCACATATGGTGAGTGTTACAGGAGGTTTTCTTAACCCAGGCACTCTTTGAGCTAAATAGAACTCGTGAAGAAGCTGGAGGCAAAACATGATGGATCACCTGCACACTTTCCTTTCCATGCTTCTTTTGTCACTGCAGGATGTGCTTGAGATCAGCTGCCCTCAAGTCTGCCTTTGGCTAAGAGCCTCTCGCCTGCTGTTGTTTTCTTCATCTCAGCCTAACAGGACACCCTCTGCAAAAAAACCACGTCCCTGTGATTCTCTGCTGGGAGAGATTTCCCATCTTCTGCTCTCGCCTCCTCTGCAGAGCAGCTTGCTGAAACTGCTTTTCTCTCCCAGTGTCAGCCATCCTGCAAGGACTTTAGCAGAACAGAGCATGAAATTTAGTCTCCAGTAAATATGAGGGTAATTTAACCTAATGGCTGAAAAAAACTAATATTACAGGGTAGAACTATGGGTAGGAAATTACAGCACAGAATTGATGTTTTCTATTAATACCACTAGGATGACTCAGATTTGGGTACCTGTGCTCTCTGAAACAACTCTGAGAGGGACACAGAAAGAGGCACTGACTTCACAGCTCTCAGAGGGGGAAGGGCTGATCTCAGCCCTTTGCCATCCTTGATACCTACCCAGACTAAGATACAGATCTATAACTGAGCCTTTCCCATCCTTACCCTTTTTACTCCAAGAAAATATTCACAGATGCTAATTTGTTTATAACAGTGCTCTACCCAGCTCTTATCAAGAGTTTTGTGTAATCAATGGCTGCAGGTTCATATTCTATAATGACTGGAAAGTTTATGAAATTCCATTTTGCTTCATTATCTCCCAGGTTATTCCTTCAATATTTTTTCAGTTTCCTCATGAAAAGAGGTTGCAGCCAGGTGGGGGATGGCATCTGCTCCCAGGTGACAAGGGATAGGATGAGAGGAAACGGCCTCAGGTTGGACATCAGCAGGAATTTCTCCATGGAAAGGGTGCTCAGGCCTTGCAAGGGGCTGCCCAGGGAGGATTGAAGTCCCCATTCCTGAAGGTGTCCAAGGAAGGAGTGGATGTGGCACTCAGTGCTCTGGGCTGATGACAAGGAAGGGATCAGCCTTCCAACTTAAGGCCTTTTCCAACTTAATTCAATAACCCTGCCTGCCCAAGCTCACTCCCCTTCATATCCATTTATCCCAGGCAATTACGACTGGGATTTGTTCAGCATAAACCTGCAAATCCTTGAGCACCATTCCTGGTCACTCCTGTGCACCTGAGGATCTCCTGCCTGCTCTAGGGCACACTAAATCCATCTGCTGGGCTGGCTGCAGCAGGAAAAGAAGACAAGGGAGCTGTTTAGTAGCTCGTGGATCCCTCTGGGCTGACGGGATCATTGCTTGGCTGCTCAGGGTGGTGTCAGGGAGCTTTGTGGCACGGGAAGGATATAAAATGTTCTAATAATGCTCATGATGGCCTGGCTCAAGGCATTGACCAGAAAAGTAGATGAGAAAGGAATTCTGAGTGCTCCAAAGAGGACAGTGGCAGCACCAGTTTTGTACTAAGCTAAACTTTTGAATAAAGTTAAATAAAGTTGAACACTTTTGTCCCTCAATAACAAAGGATACACAATATCTTTGAAGGCACAACCAGAAGTTCAGTCAGTAGTTATTCCTATGGTGTCTTGCTCTATTCCCAGTTATTCCAGAATTTCTGTGTGCCTCCCACAAGAGTAAAGAGATCGTAAAATGGTGTAATCAGCTCCCTGGCCTCTCTGACAGAGATATCACTCATGGAAAGGGATGTCTCAGCAGTGTTCCCCAGCTCTCACAGGAATCACTATCAGCTGTGTAACCAGGGAAAGTTGTGCTGTTCCCACATTTTCAGCCACCAAAGGCCAATGAGAATGAGGGGCAGAGAGATACAGAAAGCATCAGTTATGTCACAGGAGGTCCCACTCTGGTGACACACTGGGAATTGGTTGAAACTGAGCCAGATCCCATGACAAAGTAGGGAAAAGTGGCTGAAAGCAAGCTGAATGTCCCTCCATCATTTTCATCTTTACCTGAGGGTACTGGGAAAGGGGAGCTGGGGTCTTCTTTATGCTTCATCTGCTCCAAGGCTCTCACTGATTAAATAAACAGATTTGGTTTAGAGGCACAGCCTTATTCAGAGAACTAAATAATAAAATGGACACTTCTGGGCAGCATAAATATCTGCCCATCAGTGATTCTGCTGCTGGCCCTGCTGACTGTGCTCTTTTTGGATCCTTGTTTTTGACATGCTTCAGTTTCCAGAGCCAGCACCTGAGCTGATCCCCAAGGGCAGCAGCGCATGTTTGGCAGTGGCAGGACCCAGAGGCTAAAATGTATTTTGGAGTAACAAGACCTTCAGCACATTGGGAAGTAACCAGTTTTGAAATCATTCTCCCACACTGAACTGTCTGGAAGGGGCTGATCAAACAAAACAAGTCCCTTTCTCTAGTAAACGTACCAGGCAAATGTATTCAACTAAAGAAACCCTCTAGTGGATCATGTGCACATTTATTCTGACATGAAGAAAGGGGAATATTTCATCCTGAATACTTTGGGCTGTGCATAAACTTCCACCAGGCCAGGAAAAACAACAACAGCAAAAAAATCATCCGTGGCCTCCAGTCCCTGGAGCAGTCCATTCCCTGCTCCACAGTTTGCTTAGCAGATTTTCCAACTCTCCTAGACTTGACCTTTCACTTTTAGTCCTCTGTTGACTGTAAATGACCAGGCAGTGACTGTAAGATTTTAATATCTCTCATCTATTACAATGAGCCATTAAAGCTGATGCCTATAAACACACAGACCATGGGGTTACTGGGTCTGCTGCACAGTCTGGAGCTAACACATTCCCTGCTATGCTATTAAAAGATAACTGCATTGCTTTAAATCTTATTTTGGAGCATTTTCATGGCTTGAAAAGTCAGGGTGATGGCCCCACAGTGCATTGAAGGAGCTGCATAAATAGAGTTTTAGAAATGTGGTGTCCTGTAAGGGATTAAAATAAACATTTCAGACTTTTCATGCATGCAAGCATTAGATGGATATCAGAGACAGGAGTTTAAAGTAATGTGTGAAAAAAAGATTTTGAGAAAACAGAGAATCAAAGAACTGTGTAGCTGCAATTTAATCAAGATGGTGTCACATCGGTGTCTGGCAAAGGCTGACATTTCTTCAGACTTCCATAATCTAATCAACTTCTATAATTTCTTTTTATTTTAATTTCTAGGAGCTAAATCTAACCAAACTACATCAGCTCCCTTGTTAAGTCCTCTCTAAAGTCAAAATAGGCTTTCATAGGCACTTTCCTACGGAACACTTCCTTTGAGGGTCTCTCACTCTTTAATTTAAATTCTTAATTTTTTATACATACTTTTCAGCTGTTACAAAGTACTTAACAACTGGCATTGTGATGGAACTCTGCTGATTGTTTATAACTTTGTTTATTCATTTAAAAATGGTGTTTGAAAACTTTGCTCCCCATTATATTCTATGGGCAGAAGCTCATTGGGCAACAACAGGGCAGCATTTTATACTGATCAGTGTGGATACAAGTCCAATCATCATTTATCAAAATAATCTTACACCCTTCAATCTAAGAAAAAATGTTCATAGCAAGTATTTTCATTCATCAAAAAACTAGGAACAAACAACAAAATTACTGGCAAGAGATAGCATTGTGAATCCTGCCATAATATCTGAATTTTAGAAGCTTGCTAGTGCTCACATTATTACCAAAGATACTGTAATCATGTTCACAGAAAATGCCAGAAATACCTGACTTGGAAAAAAACCCAAAAAACAGTCTCAATAAGGTAAAAGGAAAAGGTTATGTGCTGGCAGCAAAATTGACAGGTGAGAAAAATGAGCAGCAAGGATCAGGAAACAACTGATCACTCTTTAGACATGGACTCAGATCTCCACCAAAATATAAAGTGTCAGGAAAGAAAATAGCTAATGAATCAAATAGTCTTGCTATACTTTAAAGTAATTTAATCAGAGTATTCCATTTTCAATTGAATATTTAAGCAGTTTTTGAGTCAGCAAAATCAGTGCAGTGTCAGGGGAGCGTGAAATAACCCTGGTTAGCCTGGCACAGGGACTTCTGCTCTCTGAGCTCTAAAATTCCTCTCACACTGAACAGCAAAGTGCCATTTTCTGTCTGAAAATAACTTTTCCTGTGACAATGGACAATCACACCCCAAATGTGGCTGCAGTGACAGCTCCCTCCTTACTGCTCCCTTTTGCTCCAGGGATCCAGGCAAGGACAGGAAAATTGGGTGTCACCTCTGTGAAGGAACAGGTCCTCAACCGGGTACAGCACAGAGATGGGTGGCGGGTTTGCACTCACTTAAAAATCAAAGTCAGTGGACAAACATCCCTGTAAATGGACAGCCAGACTTTTTATAAAGAATAAGGGAGTCTACAGGAAAGATGGAGAGAGACAATTTACAGGAGCATGGGGTGACAGGAGGAGGGGAAGGGGCTTCAAACTGACAGAGAGGAAGCTTGGATACTGGGAAGGAATTGTTCCTGGGAGGGTGGGCAGGGCTGGCGCAGGGTGCCCAGAGCAGCTGTGGCTGCCCCTGGATCCCTGGAAGTGTCCAAGGCCAGGCTGGACAGGGCTTGGAGCACCTGGGATGGTGGAAGGTGTTCTGCACATGGCAGAGGGTTGGAACCACCTGATCTTTAATGTCCCTTCCAACCCAAACCATTCTGTGATGGTTGTGTGGTGATGATTATATGAATTCAGTTAAGAGCCCTGCTCCAAAAGCTCCTTTCATATATCTCAGAACAAATCCCAGAGATCAGTAATTACAGGCTCAGTTTCTGCTCCATCTCCCTCCACGATGCTTCACTTGTGGCACACCACAAAACACATTTCTGACTCCCATTCTGTTCAGATTAAACCATAAAAGGCATTTCATAAGACTGCAACACAGCTTTAGTGATTTTGAGGTCATGGGGTCCTTGATTTAGCAACCCCTTCTTGCAATAGGCAGACCACAGCAATTCAGAAATTTTTAATGCTGAGAGCACTGAACTGTGTCCACTTGAAGAGGTATTTAGGTAAGTCAAGATGGTACACAACAGAAAAAAAGAAAAGTATTCATTTCCTTCTCAGCTAAAAATGTTGCTTGTGAGAAATTCTATTATCATCATTACACAGCATAGCCAAAAATCACCTTGGAACCTGCCCTTTTCAGAACAGGTCTGTCTTCAAGACACATTGAAAACACCTCAGTGCTTTTATTTTTCAGCTGAAAAGCTGTATTAAAGAGAAGGGGCTACACAAATGCCTTGCATTAGAATATCTTGCTTTGCTAAATACAGTTGATACAAAGCTGCACTTTTTTGTGTTTGAGGAAAAGCTGCCAGTGAAAAATCGAGGTGAGATTCTGAGACTCCTTTTCCATCTTGTGAGCTGGAGCTTGCCCAGGGTCACAGCCAGGTAAAAACAAACACAGAAAAAGCAGATGGAACAAAGGCACAGTTTTATGGAAATTTTAGTTTTCTGCAATATCTAAAAGCCTCTGCATTAGGATTTCCAGGAAAAGGTCATCCTTTTGGGTCACTGAAATCTAGTAACATCTTCAATGGAAAAGGATATATGAATCCATTTTTTTTTGCTGTGCTTTGTGTGGCAACCCTACAGATGGCAGGGGCAGGACAAAGGAGGGGATACTACATTTTTAATTGATGTCAGCATACTCCTAGTCTGGCTTTTCCCCAAAAAAATGTATTTGGTAGCATAGAGTGACCTTCCATTACAGCATCTGAGGGCACCACAGTGATTAATTTTATCCTCCCTATTGCCTTTGAAGTTCAGATAAATGAGTGGTCCAAGGTCACAAAAAAAGGCTGTGGTGGATCTGGGAACAAAAGTCAGATTTTTGGTGTCTGGACCTCTGCTTTATCTCTGTAATAAACCTTGGTAGTAAGAGCAGACAAGGAAAAAGCTGTTTAGAGGACAGTTTGTTGCATTCAGAGAGAGAAAGCCAAGAGAACAGAGAAAGTAATTTCTCCATGTGAGATGTTTTGAAGGCCAATTGGCGTGCGTTTTATTGAGTTCCAACTCTTCTCTGCTCTGGAAAACAAATAAACAAGACTCTAAGCAGTTTTAAATGTTAATACTTATTTTTCACAATATGGTCAGGCCATGTTTTACATTAATGAAGAGATTCTCCTCAGAGTTCTTTGTTTTTTTCTGCAGTGAAATACCAAAGTGAGTGGGGAAGGGAACACTCCAGAGGGAAGAACCAACCTGCAGGGAGATCTGGATAGGCTGTAAGAGCCTGATCCCCACATTCCAGTATTTCGAGGGTGGCTGCAAAGAGGGTGGAGCCTCCCTTTTTACAAGGATCACTTGGAAAAGATGAGGGATAATGGGGAGGTTCCAGTTGGTAACTGGGGGATAATTTTGCACAGTAACTATCAGCCCCTGGAACAAGCACCCCAGGGAAGTGCTGGATACTCCACCTCGGGGCAAATTTAACATTCAGCACAACAAGTGGCTGGACTGTCTTGTCCAAACTGTGATGCTGCCAGGAAAGGCTGGACCAGATGATCCTTGAGATCCCTTCCAACCTGGTATTTTAGGATTCTGTGAATTATTTTAATGCTGTTTTCTCACCTAGTTACTGTGATTTCTATCCAAAATCCAATTGGGTGTCAAATGAGAAAGAGTTGCTTGTTTTTAGTGCATATTAGATCAGACTTTAAATCTTTTATTTATAGGTATTAGAAAAAAATTCTATGCAAACGACATATATTTGTATAAATAGGCATCAATATAAAGTAAAAATAATAACAGTGATTGTAACAACTATAGTTTGGATAAATAAATTCCATTAAATTCGGAAACTTTATCAAGGTTATTACTGAATTCATCATTTAAAACATAATATAATCATTCTAACTCACTAGTAAAATCTGAGACAAGTCCTTGTGAATTTGGAATTATAATTCTCAATTATCATTTGCATATCTGCATAATTACTATTTGCTCTGAGTTGTACAAGTTTATTATGACATGACCTGGTTCCTATTCCAAAACCGTTCAGATTTGAAAAGAAACTATTTCTTGTATTGTCTTTTTCTACTTCTGAAGAAGTTGTGAAATAATACTGCAAGAAAGCTCCCTGTCCTAGTCCAGGAATTTGCTTTTTCTCCAATGTCCAGCCAGAAAAAGGAAATCAAACAGAAAGGATGAGCTCAGTTTGTTTACAACACAGAATAACTGATCTACTTCTCAATTAACAAATATTGTCACTTGGATTGTCCTCTCTCTTCATCTATCTTTTCATCACCAGGAAAAATTCAATCCATTATTGAGCCAGATTGCAATTTATTTATTGTGAACATTTCACTGACATCTATTCTTTAAGATCCTCTCAGCATACACTCTTTCATTTCCCACTTTTTGATAGCTCTATGTCCTTTCAGGAAATTTAATCTGTTTTATGAGTGAGCTTTACTTCGTTAACTTTATAAAATGCAAATATTAATCATATTAAAAGGGGAAGCAAAGGCACATGAGTCTATATGTTGGCCTTCAAGGCTTTTTTTAAAATCCAGATGTCAGCTGTGTACACCAGTGTTTCTGCAGATGGAAAAAAAAAAGAAGAAATTTTTAAAAAAAGCATGGAATAAAATATAAGTAATAGCTTAAAAATCTAGTTGAGGCAAGCACAGATTATGCAGCTCATTTGTCATACAGAGATGGCTTTTTTTGGTCCTCTCTGATAAAAAACCCAAATAATTTAGTTCTTCAGTGCTCAAAAAATCATCAAATACCATGCATTACTACTTCAAGGAAATGGATTTATTAACTCAAACATAAATAGCAATTTCAATAAAACTTGCAAAAAAAATATCAGATCTCTGACTAAGATAACGACAGTAAAAACCCTCAAATGCAATAATGTGGAGAAATGTATCACGGGCAGTAGGTTAATCTCTTTTTTAGCTTTACTTCAAATTTTTAAATAATTTCATTTTCCGCCAGTTTAACAACCTACATCTGTAGAACAGAGCTATAAAAACTCCCTTCCAACTCACAGCATTTATTATTCTGCCACAGTACCCAATGCAAAGCAGAATTAATTCTAATTCTAATTCATTCTCATTTGAATAAGTGGAAATCAACTTCCCACAGCAGAGTAGATGCTTCACAGGGAACAGACTTTAGCTGGCTTTAAAGTTACTTTACTGTAAGTTTGTTGTGTATTTTAAATTATGTCATCACTTCTTTTCCATGTGTCAGATAAGCACAGTAGAATTTCTTTCTGGATCAGTGACTTGGGTGTTTAGGGTGAGAACTATATAGCAATAACTAAACCACCAGTGTGTTATCAGCATTATTCTTAGATCAAATCCAAAACACAGCACTGTGTCAGCTCCCGGGAAGAATATGAACTCTATTTCAGCTGAAACTAGGACTCAGGATGTGAGAAGGCACTTCAGTAATTAATGCCATCTTTTGAACATGGAAACTTTTAATGTATCTAAAAAGTGTGGTGTTTCATTTAGGTGAAATAAAATATCATGCAAGATTTTGTATTTTTGAGTAGAAGATTGATACCCTTGCTTTCTTTAGGATACTAATGTTAAGGCAGCAAATCTGTCAGATGTAAAAAATAAGACTGAAGCTTGAAAAATCTATTCTGAAGAGACTAGAATAATTTTTTTTTTAAATTTTTCCCCCAGTATTGGCTATTGTGTCTGAACATGAGCCAAGGTGTGTCCAGATGGGTAAGAAAGCCAAGGGCATGTAGGCTGTGGCAGCAATGGTGGGCAGCAGGACCAGGGCTATGACTGTCCCCTGTGCTGGGCACTGCGAAGGCCACACCTTTAAACCTTTAAAGCTTTTGGCCCCTGATGACATGAAAGAAATTGAGGGGCTGGAGCAGGTTCAGGGCAGAAAACAGAGTTGGGGAAGGGGCTGGAGCACCAGGAGAGGCTGAGGGAGCTGGGAAAGGGGCTCAGCCTGGAGAAAAGGAGGCTCAGGGGGACCAGAATTTCCTCTGTCTTGCCTTCCCCTCTTTTTCCCCTCCAAGCCTCCTGTACCCCCCATTAGGACACCAATCCCTTGCTGAAATAGTGAGGCCTGGTCACACCTTGGTCTGGCTGGAACAGGACAGCTGATAGGACATCAGCAGCTGAGGAAATGTTGGTATCTCCCTGTAGCCCCTCAAGGAAAGCAGTTCTAATTTACCAGAAGACTGCTGAGCCATTGCAGTGGGGCTGTGAGAGGAGAAAGGCCACACCAGGACATCTCCAGTTTCTGCTCACTCATCTTAAAAAAAAAAAATGGAACCCAGCAGATTTTGGTTATGATTATTTCATACAAGGCACTCACAGTAGGTGAGCTTGAGCTGCATAGCAGGGGATGCAGAAGCTGAAAATACAATTTGCTCAAAAAAACCCCAAGCTTAAAGCAGGGCCAATACCTCAGAGGATGCCCTCCTGACTGCAGCTGCTATAATGCATTTATGCCCTCTAATCTGCACGGGGACAGAGCACTGTGAGGGCAAACACCAGAGCAGCTTCTCCAGGCCTGGCCAAGGGAAGTAGGGAAGGCAGAGGAAACGCTGAGGGTACCTTGGTTCCATGGAAAGCTTGTGCCAAAGCCACTGGACTTCTGATTTGGAACTTTGCAGCAACTGTGCACATAAAGCCTATTTAAAATCCATGACATATTTACTGTTACCCTCAGTCTCTTTCCTATTGTTTTACACTCAGTTCTTGTTTTCCTGTCTTTAATTAAACTGTGAGTTGCTCAGGGCACCACCATGACTACTCCTATTTATACAATGCTTGGCACATGGATTTTGAGGCATTGCCAAATGTGGGGAGAGAGAAAAAAAAAAGAAACACAAGACAACAAACTATTAGGAATGAAGGTCTGACTTAGAAATCTCTTTTTCTAGACTATGTAAACTTTGGTGATTCAGCTCTGGGAAAACAAAAGCAGAGAAATTAGTGGAAAAACAATCAATAGGGAGAAAGATATAACAACACAGGGAACATGCCCAGGGAACTGGAAATGTAAGCAGGCAGGAACAGCCTCTTTAGAGCCCAGCCTTGGATCACTAGGGCAGCACAATGTAGGCAGGTGTCTTGCAACAGGAAGCCAAACAATTACTATGCCTTAGAATAAAACAAAAATAAACAGTCCCTATGACTGTTGCCCTGGATTCTGACAGGGAGCAGGTTTTTATTGAGTTTCAGCAGCATTCACTGTCCTGCAGAGCATTTTAAATCTTCAGTTAGAGTATGGGAGCTAGATCTCATGTAGACCTTCACTGCTCAAAGGGGACTCACATCTGAAATCAGGATAAAATTACACAGAGGAGATCAGGATCAATCCATGTGATTTTCTATGTTTTTTTCTAGACTTTTTCCTCACCATTATAATCCAGTGTCATCTATCCTCAAGGGCATCTTGCAGCACAACAGCAGGCGCTAATAGAGGTTTCCATGACAGATTTTATTGAACTGTTTGATTTTTATTGAGCTGAATCAAATGATATAATGGTGAAATGGAACACCAGAAAACAAACTCTCCTTTTATCTAGCTGAGCCTTCATTGCAGACAAGCCTCTAATTGAAAACTTCTCTTAAATACTTTGTTTAACCAAATGCCTTTGCTTCTACTCTCAGCCACATCTGTATTGTGGTGTGTAGGTCTGACATAGTCTATCATCAGCCAGTAATTTTATCTTTTTGCTAGTCTTGCAAGTACATAAGGTTACCTGAAAAAACTCGGTTGGGTTAGGAACTTCACATGGAAGGCCAAAAGATTAAACTATACCTCTTGATCGGGGAGGGAAAAACAAACAAACAAACAAAACATCCAACAGAATGGGGCTTAAACCTACCATTGAAATCAAAGGGTGAAGATACTCTGCAAATATTCCTTTTCCTAACATTAAGACCTTCCAGCTCTAGAACACCTTAAAAAAAACGAACAAAAAGAATAAAAAAAGAACACCTCACAAGCCTCAACACAAGCAGCTGCATGTGAACATTTTACACGTCTTCAGGGCTGTGCTTTGTTTTGGAAGCTGTTCCTCCCCTTCCCGCAGCAGTGAGCTCATCACCGAGCCTTAGCAACTGCTGCTCAGGGTGATCCAAGCACTGGGCTGGGAGAGTACAGCAGGATGACACGCTCCAGAAAAAGCTTTTTCCTGGAGCAGAAGGGGATAGTTATGGCAAACAGATGGAGGGAATCGAATCCAAAACACACTGTGTGACCTATCTCCGATAGAGTCGCCTTGCGTTTAGTTCTGGCAGCGCTGGAGCAGCCCCGGTGCCAACAGAATGTTCCTGAGATGAGGATCTTGTCAGCAGGCTCCAACCCTCCCCACATCAGGATTTCATGGACAACATAGCCCAGCAGTAAATATTGACTGGAGAGAAACTTATACAAAAAATAACATTACAGAAAAGCAAAACAAGAGTATTTTTTTGAAGTCGGGGGAGCACATTTTGCCTTCCAGCTGTGTGACAGGCTTGATTTCACACTGGCCACACCGAGGCTCTTAAAATCCACGGAATAGGAAAGAAAATGAACTCTGAATGGGGCTGTGCCCCACTGTTAATGTCCGTAAATTAAAGTGGAGAAACAGGGTTTTCTTTCTGTTTGACAACAGCATGACAACATTCTCACTGTAAAATGGAAAGTCCTGGAACCCCACAGAGATTTGCTAACAAAAGCGTGGCTCAGGAAAAGCAGGGAACAAGACTACCAGCACAAGAGCTGTAATCTGAAGGACTTGGTCCTGCACTTAGGAAACCTTTGGTTATTTAATACCCGTTCTCTAAAAAAAAATCACCACCCTTTAATGGCCAATGATCAAAACTGGGAGAGAATACAGAAGAAAGCGAAAGAAAGCTACAAAATAGGCAAATCCCCAACTGAAGACATTCTGTGTGGCCTGTCTTCTTTTGTGTGAGTCAGGAAGAGAAAACCATCACAAAGAAAAATGTCATTGATATTAATAGTGGAGAGCAGAGTAACACAAAACATCCCCAGTGCAGACATTTGAAATTTACAGTCCCTGCGTGTGCCAGGAGCTGCCGCCCTTCTCCAGCTGCCATCTCTGCTTCTCTTGGGGGCTTCCTCCAACCTGTCCCAGCAAAATCAACTCTACCTCTCCTCTCACCCTACTGGAATAGTCTGGCTTTCTCCTGCTTTTTCCTTCAGGGTAATTCTGAGCCTGTGGAGGAGCACAGGGTTCAGCACAGGGTGGTTTCTGTTTATTTTAGATAACCCTTTGTGACCTCTGCCTGGTGCCTGTCCTTTTTCAGGACTATGGTGGTGCTTTGAAACTGAAAGGTAGATATTCTCAGAGACTTGGACACTGAAGTCCTTCTAAATCCTCCTTTAGTCCTAAATACTCCTTTAGACATAGCAAAATGCTGTCAGTTTTTCTGTTCTGGGGACTGTTTTTACACCACCAGAACAATGGGATTCAGATGTGGAGCAAGGCCTGTGGGGACTCCTGTAACACAAATAACACATTAGTAGGACATGCTGCTGGAAGTGTGAAAAGCAGAGTACAAAATCCCAGCAGCTGCATTCCTCTGCTGTTCTGGCAAACAGAACTCGGTGGCAAACACAGAAAATGAATGTAGAAGCACCTGAAGCAAAACTGTCTCAGCCCAAGGGACCTGTAGTGGAAACTGCTGGGCTGCCTGTGCCAAGTCCCTGTCCCCAGTGAGTGCTGCAGCGCCTTTCCCACATACCTCCCTGGGGCAACAAAGGAGCTGCATGCCGAGATTTTTGCTGGCTTGGCATTGCACAAAAGTCCTGTGGGGTGGGTACAATGGAATTTAGGCTGGGCACAGAGGCAGCATGGGTCTCCAACAAACAATGGCAACAGCGGGATCAAAACAGCAGGCAGAAAGTGTGTGCACAATTACCAGAGCAAAACAGCTGAGGCTGCAAGGACATGACTGCCCCAGCCCTGTCTCCAAGCAGGATCACCGTTGTTAACCTAACCACCAAGGGATCAGGCATGTATCCCACATGATGCAAGGAATGTTATCCAAAAAGGAAGGTGAAAAGCAGAGGGATTAGCCCAAGGCCATAAATTCCATTCAGTTCCTCCAGGCTGACATGGTATTAAACACCCAGTGTCCAGACTTCATCACACAACAGAGGCACAAGCATAAATGTACACAAGTATTAGGACAGAATCTCAGGACAGGTAAAAGAAGAAAGCAGGGAAATAAACACAATCATATCTGAATTATAAGCACCCAAATGAGGACAAAAATACTCTTATTTGTAAAGAAACCTGACAACTTAATCCTCCCTTTTGGAGAGCAGGAGAGAAGAGGGTAAAAATTATTTCTGCTCTTTGTCTTTATTGAATAGGCCATAAAAATAATAGATAGTTGAAAACAAGCTAATTTGTTTTAGGACTTTTTCAGGAAGAAAAAAATCTATTGAAGAAAGTTCAGTTCAAAATATGAACGCTTCACTTAATATTCATGAGAAAAGCATCTCCAGGTTTACAGCTTCTGAAAGGCACCTGCTCTGTATGAGGTCAGATATTTGCCCCAGCTTTTTTCATACCGACATTGAGGAGAGAGGGAGAGATGAGGATAAAAATGATAATATGGGAAGTAAAACTGGGAGATTCAGTTTTTCATCACAGATCCATCAGTGAATCAGGGAGTTCTTTGTATGGCCGTCAGAATTTAGTACACTCAGGTAATATCTCGCAGAACTGATTCTATCCTTGGGGATTTAGGCTGTACTGGTGTTCCACATTACAACAAGAAAACAAGAAAAGGATGGAGAAGATTTATCACATTTTCATAACTAGCCAAAGCACTGTGCTAAAATCCTTTCTCCAGCACGATTCTTTGGGTCAGAGTATTGTGCTTCAGACAGAAAAAATAGGTTTGATGTTGATACTTTTCCATATTTGTCATATTGTTTAGGGTTACATCTCTGGTTTTTGCTTCCTCAGGATATTTTCTGGCACTTGAGATGTGCACCAAAACCTAGAAAATACCTAAAAACCCATCCTGAATAAATGGAGCCTGCTCAATAATTAGTCTTCAAGTACTCCATGGAAGCTTGAATAGGGAATTGAAAGGGATTTAATTCTGGAAAATGAAAAGGCCTTCAGTATACAGTGAAAAATAACACATGCATCTTCTTAAAAGCCTTTCTCACTCCTCACAGTGGAGCAGTTCAGGTCTGCCAGCATGGCACTTCCCAGTTCAACAAGTGACAGACACAGAATAGCTCTCAGTCCAATCACAGGAGAGAACTGTCAAGACAGAATGTTCTATACATTTCAGAAACAGCTGCCTGATTTGATTTTTGGGTTTAGGTAGCTAGAGGAGGGTTCTAAATCTGTTCATGTCACTATTAAGCAGGAAATTTTGGATGCAAAGGGAAAGAGCTTTACAATCTTTTTGCAAGTGCCATCTTTATGACTATTACATGGTAATATCTCGTTTTACCTGTTAACACCTAATTTGATGTGCAAAGGCCACAATCCTTAAATACAACAGCCAGGACTTCCCACAAATTTTACTTGTTTTGCAAAGAGCTAAAATATGAGTATTCAAAACAGTGTGGAAAGTCCTGATGTGAGGTATCAGCTGCTGATTAGAGAGGAGCAATCCAGGGCATCATCCCTTCTGTTTGAATATTTGGCCCTAACATGGAACCATCTTTCAGCAGGATCTGGTATGAAAGTGAACGTGACAGATTGAGCAGCAGCTTGGTGCAAGGAGATGTGGCTGAGGCATGAGTAACAGCTGCTGATAAGAGCTAATCAGCAACTCCTTAAGGCCTACCTGGAACTTAGTTCCTGAAATGGCCTGCAAGTCTCATCTTGTCAAATATTTTTTCAAGTGCATTAGTGCCTGACTGCACACAAACACCAAAAAAAAAAAAGAGTAAAAAAATTAAACTAAGAACTGAAATAGCCAAGAATCCCAGTCCGACTTGAGGCACTTTTAATTGTGTTTGTTTGGTATTGATATAGAAATTAAATTTTAAAATAAGGTTTTACTGACACTTTCTGTGATATTCTGTGATGCTAATTTTAATGTCAGACACTGCTGATAATGCTTCAAAATCTGGAAATATTAAAATCTCTTTTTGATGAAGCGTTGGGGTCAGCACTAAACTTTTTCATACACCAAGTGAGAAAAACTCTTAGTCAGATCTCGTCTGCCTTGTGACTCATCCACTCTTGATGTTTTCCCAGCAGCTGAGAGGAAAAGTGAAGCAAGGGCTCATTCTTGAGAAGCTGAGCCCAGGCAGGTGGTTCTTTCCAGAGATTTTTGAGCTGGTGCTGTGCTCAGGTTTGTGAGGAGAGGGGGAGAGGAGCTGCAGAGTTAAACAGAGGGGAAGCAGGGCTCAGCCACTGTGCCTCTCCCTGGAGCCAGGCTGATTCTGAGAGCGCTGGAGGAGCAGCCCTGGCAGCAGGCAGCTCTGCAGCCTCCAGGCCACCATAAAACAGGAGCTCCTTTTTTCCACAAGAAGAAAAGGGTAGTGTCTCTGCACAAGCTCTTTAGCACATGGTGCTTTTGGTGAAGAGGGAGCCTGATGCTGCAGCTCAGCAAGCAGGGGGAGGAGAAGGGAAACCTGCTCATTTACTGTGCTCCTCTAAAGCTCTCTTATTTGTAGGGAAGCAAACATAGGCAATGCAAGCACATCAGATTCTTGTAGCTGCTATTTAGTTACTTCTTTAAATTCTTTGCTTCAATTTTTCTGGCACAAAACCTGTGTTAAGGACTCCACAGCATTCAGGTATTTAGTACAGCTACCTCAGGGGTGAGTGGGCTCTGGTCTCCACCTGTAACACCCTGGAAACACCATTCTCCACCATGGCCTTCAGAGCATCTTTCATTAATGATAAACACTAATTGTGCTTTACCTACAACAGGAAAGAGAACAGGAAAAGCTGCATAGCCAATCCAAAGAGAAATGAACTTACTGAAGACATGCAGATACAAGATGTCTAAACAGAATGACCTGCTCTTAGGTACTGCCATCAGACAAAAATTACAAACTTTATTTACACAAGCTGGATTTTGGTGACAATGAAGTTTCCAACTGGGGTCACAAGTAATGTAGCAGCTAAATTTTTAATAGATGTAAAATTCCAGTGTAATTGGTAGATTTTAAACTTACAAAATGACACAGGATCTGTGTTTATCAAGAGGTAGGCATTTCAGAATTGCTTTCCTCTGTTTTCAAACTCCTACAAGGCTCTGATTCTAGCAAAAGTGTTGCAGTGTTGCAGTCATTCTCCATCACAATTTGCTGACATAGCTGGAAATAATAATATTGTAGCAGCAAACCACCTGAGTATTAAGTGTCTGCCAACAATTTCTGCCTCCTCACACTCCAGTCTTGCAAACTCTGCATGTGAAATCATTAATATTTTTTTTCACTGACTTAAAAAAACTATTTTTTCCTTGTTTCCCCATCTATGTGCACACAAGCTGACTTCATCAGCTTTAAACTAGCAGTCTGGCATCTGCAGTCCTTGAAGCAAAGGTTAGCTCCATACCTTGAGGAGAGGATTTGTACCTCAATAAACAATCACACCTCAAAAAGCCAAGTGAGCATAAAAGACCAGTCTGAGAAGGACCTCCACATATTGTGTTTTCCCCTCCTAGTGATGTAACAGAGAAGTCAGCTATGATCACCATTTTTAAGGCCTTTACATTAGCTGATGAGATTTGTTAGGCCCTGGCTGCCCTCAGAGTTTTGAGACGGAGTTTGCAAAAGACATATCTGGAAGAAATATTTTAAAATTCAGATTTTCCTTCATACTCTTCAATGAACCGTGCTCAGTAATTTTGCAGTGCAGCCAGACAGGGTTTCAAGTTGGAGCAGCCAAAGCAGAGACATGTGGAGAATGTTTTCATCAGCATTTTGTACAGGTTTTATTAGATGTTATCTCCCTCATGCTGGTTGATTACATGCTCTAACCCCTCCCACACATCCCTCAATTTATTCATTCCCCCTCACCCCAGGAAAGACCAAAATAAAATTGCTATTTGTTATGCCCACATGTAATATTTCTTCTCCCAGCTTTTTGTCCCATCTATTTAAAATCATAATCTATTCAAGACAGAGGCTGTCTGGTTTTCTGTGTTTGTAAATTATGTGACAGATGATACCCAAGCTGAAGACGGGCCCTCAGGCACAAGCACATGAACTTTGGCACTTCTTGATGAAGTGATTAATGCATCTCTCCCACATTTCTGCCAGAGGTCACTGTCATCCTGGAGCAAAGGGAGATATAAACTTGCTCTTCAGCCATCTCTCACTTCACAGCTCAGGGTAATAACAGGAACAGCTTCCAACTGTCTCTACAAGTTCCTGTGCAAGGCTGAACAATACAACAACCAAGGAAAAGCAATCAAAATGTTCATCCATATCTTCCAAATGAATTTCCTCACCTGCAGCCCTCCATTCATTAGAATAAAAATGCTATTTCTGTGCTGGCATATTTGACACTTCAGAGGGATTTGCACAGAATGGATTGTACAGCTTCTTAGTAAACATTTTCCATCTTTCTCCATCATTTGAAGGGAGGTGCTGTAGGAACCATAGAAATTTCTGTACAGCAACAAGAGAGCTTTTGTTGTGTCTCTGGTTCTAGTGTCTCAAAGAGCAGAACAATTTAGTAATTAACAAATATTTAGAGGGATTTGTTCAGTGGCCTGAAGCACAATTAGGCAAACTCAACTCCTGTTGAGTTGGAGAGCTGGATTTCCAATTGCCTCTATGATACAAACACCTCTCACTCCACAATATAACAAACACAACTTATGCTGCACAAATAGGTAACAATACAATTATTTGGGGTTTAACAGTGAAGTATTTCACAGCAGATCAGAAAAAGTCTTAGGACATTTGTGTAGTTTCTTGGATTCCTTTCCCTGGCTGGCACAGCCCCTGTCACCAGGGGAGAGGAGTTTGGGCCACCAAAGGCTCTGCTTTTTACTGGCAAAGCCCATTGTGAAAAAAAGGAAGCAAGGTACAGAAAAAGAGATCTTTTGGGATCCAATCAGCCCATAAAGATAACATCATAATTTCTTGTTTCCTTCTCTACCAAAGATGTGTTGCCAGACAGAACGGCATTGCCCACAGATGAGGTAAAAGGAAATTAGCAGGGAAGTCCTGTGGCAGCAATTAGAAAGGAAAGGAGTTGGGGCAAAAACCACCTGTTCTTCAAACCCTTTCATTTCTACAGCACTGTTTTCATCCTTTCTCCCAGGTTTACCAAGACTTCTCCTCCCTTTCTGACTTCAGCAGCCTCCAGGCAGCTGCAAGTGGGACTCAAACCCAAAGCACACATTTGTGTCCTGCGAGGACACAATCTTTTTCGTGTCCAGCTTTTACCCAGCAGCAGTGTTTGCTGTGGGCACTGCCCAATTCACTAACCAGTCCAAGTCTACACACAGCTCCACAGCTGCAACTTCCCCAGTCCTGACAGCAGGGGGGTTTATGATTCACTGGGTACCAGTAGCTGGGTCCAGCCTCTGCACTACAAGCTGGACAGCCCTGGATTTTACTGTCAAAAAGGACAAATTCACTCTTGAACACTTCACTTCTCTTTTTGTTACGGTTCAGGATACACCTTCCTATGTTGTTCCCTCTGTAAATGTGTAAGGGCATGGAGCAGTGCATGTCCAAGGTTATGTAAGAACACATCTGTTATCACCGAAAATATGGAAAGGGAGACTTATCTATTCCATATTCTTAATTTGTTCTGGGAAAGAGGATTCATTTCATCAACCCAGAACTTTCTGCTTGACTAATCTTTCTCTCTCAGCATTTCCCAATCCACATTCTTCTGAAAGGAGAAAGGGCCCGAAGCAATGACATGTTTGAAGTTTACCTGGCAAGGAAGGAGCTCTTGGACTGAAATGTGTGTCCACAGATAAGGTGGGAAATGAACACTTTCATGTCTTACGAAACTTGCAATTTTTACTACAGGACAGCCAAACTGTGTTATTTCAAATATTGGCCGAACACTATTTACTGATTACTCTTAGATACAGAAAAAAAATGATGTCATGGTTTGGAGTTGCTTTTTGTTTGCTTTACAGCAGTGAAACCTTCTTCAATAAAAGAGTGTAGAATGTTTTCCTTTTTCTGCTATAAAACAGAAAGGCTTGAAAAACAGGTTATGAAGAGCTCTAAAACAAAGGCAGAATTAAAAAAAAAGACTGTTGACTTTGTGTAAAACAAATTAGTTTTGGTTACTGCATCCAACCCTTAAATCATGTATGAAGTACTCATATGAGTCAAATAATGGATTTATATCTTCTTGGAGAAACTCAAGCTGAATTTCAACTGTAGGAGATATATTTTATGTTGGATACACATTTAAGTTGGTTGTGATTTCCACCTATAATAAAGTACATCAAACATTTTAAGAGTGAATATATAAATAAAAATCTGTTGAACATATCTAAAGTTTAGTAAAATCTTTACATTTCTTTGCAAAAGCCTGCAAAATAATACCACCACTTTTTTCAAGGTCTAGGTTATCTTCCATTTATGGTTCCATCCTATCTCAGCAGACCCTTCCTGTCTCACTTGTTGGCTCAGGATGCTCCACTCCCTTTTGTTTGAGCAGGAGGAAGTTCGCAGCTCCAACAGGAAGGCCGCACCTTCCCAAGACAAATCAGATGTTATTGTATGACTCACTTTTCAGGGATAACCTTAATAATATGACATACAATAAATTTAAAAAACCCAACTATAGAAATAAAAAAGTGGAATCCAAGAAAAAAGCTCTGCAGGAGTTTCATGTGAGTTTTGCCTACTCCTCTTTCCTTCCCTTAAATTTTACATACATGAACCACGTTTTCTCCTTCCTTTAATGTATGAGAAGCTTCCATTTCTCACTGTTTTTTAAACAGTAAATAATTTGGTCTGTTTTCTCAGTCTTTGCATGCAACAAGTAATTAAAGGAAATTTTAGTTTTTTGTGCTTGATACCTGCTGGTCTAAATTAATACACAATAATGTGAACTATAACCTTTTTCAGATTTGGTGAGTCCTGTGTTAAAATCTTGTGCCATTTCCATGAGCTGAGGCGACAAAAATTTATCCTGTTAAAGAATTCACTTAGCAACACAAATTAACATGACGCAACTATAGGAAACAAAATGGAAACTCTCTAAGAGTCTCATGTAATTTGAGAGCTTAAGTCCTGTTATGATAACAGGTTTCTAACATTCCAGAAAATTATGTAGGGTTTAAGTCTAAATTGTTGTAGCACAAGTGGGAAACATTTAACAGCTCTTTGTAACTATCACTGTGATACCTGAGATGAGCAAAGATCCTCAAGGATCAAATCCTGAGTAAAACTATGTGTGTGAGGGAGAAAAACCACTGAAAAGTATTGAAAATTCTAGAAGCTTCACAATAATTTTAGAGTTTTAATTGATGAAATGGATTATGGCTAAGATCAACTCGTATCTGCTGCAACATAAATTCTATTGAGTTAAAAATATGATTGTAAATTGTACTCAGGTACATCAAGGAAACATGTAATTGGAAAAGAAGTCAAAGGGGGCCATTGGTTTCTCAAAGATCCTTCCCTGGCGGCAGTGGGGATCATCCCAATCCCTCATACACCACAACAGGCTCATGCCAGTTTTCTGGATGGCTGAGCAGCGCTTCCACTTGCCTTGGCTCATCCTCTCAGTGTCCTGCCAGGGACTTCTGGCACTTCTGTTTATCCTGCCAGGGAAATTCCAGCTCCAGCTGTTGAAGTAGGTGGCTGTGTCCCAAAAAGACATGAAGCTCAGGATTACTGGTCTCACTTGAAATAGGGGTGAGCTGTCCCAGGTGATGCAGCTGTCTGACAATGCAGAGGAACTCTTTTCCTCTATTTCACTGATGGTGAGGAGGACATTTGCTGTGGTGAAGTGGGGTGACAGCTCAGGGAAGGGTATGGCATACTGCCCTGGGCCACTGATAAAAACCACTTTTCCTCTTCCAGCCTCAGACCTGGAGATTAGTTTGGCATTTCCTGTTTCAGAAGCCAGGACACTGGAAAGGGAGGGATGTTGGGAGTTTTTGGCAGCAATCACCTGCCTCTTTTCCTCTCCAGTAGCCACTGAGACAATAGAGAGTGGGCAGTACAGAGGTGCAGGAGGAGGCAAGGCCCCCTCAACCCCCACAAATGTGTTCAGCCAAGTCACAAAGCTGTCAGTCTTCATTACTCAACACCACATCTTCCCTGTGAATCCTTTTCCAGGGATGAGTGAAGATACCTTTCTTTCCAGAGTTTACCCCAGATGGGAGATGAACATGGGAAAATGTGGGAATAGGCAGAAATGGCATGCCCATGAGGTCTGGGGTCCTCACAGACAGGTATTTTCATCAGAGAGCAAAGAGAATGAAATTTTGGTAACGTCCTGTGCAGAGCCAGGAATTGGCCTCCTTGTGGATTCCTTCCACTTCAGGATATTCTGTGATTATAAAACTGAGTGTTCTCTGTGGTGCCTCATGAGGAGTAGGTGCTACTTGCTACATTTAATCTCAAAAAGCTATTCTGATTATACTGTGATATGTGTTGCACACATGACATTTAAATCTTACACTGTCTCTTGAAACATTTTTATGGAAACCTGAACTTGAGATTTCATCACTTTTACCTCTCCTAGAGCACTACTTCACCTTTGCCCTGAAACGATGAGATGTACTCTGCTCTCAGGGTGTGCAATGACACAAATTCATGGCATTTAGTTTATTTTTGAGGTGTCCATTCCCATTTGCTCATGGGCTCTAGACTAGCCTGTCTCATGCTCACACAGCCACTGCCATGTATCCTCAGTCAGTATCCTGTTATCCTACATGGATCACACTGGAGCTAGAAGGAGGAATTCTCCATGTGGAAAACTAATCCTGTGACATTTTCAGTGTGACAAGAAACAGGACAGGCTGTAATTCTAACCAGACATTCTGTTATTGAAAGATACATGGTCCAATTTCTTGTCTAAAATGCAGATTTTAATAGGGACCAGAGCTTTGGGGTGCTAATCCAAGCCAAATTAGACTTTGTTTGCTTTGAGGCTTAACTATCATTACCATATTGTGTAACTCTTTCATTACTTCTTGTCATGTAATGTCTCCTTTTTATTTTTTTAAGAAAATCAATGCAAAATGTTAGAATAAAGAAGCAGCTCTGTATGTTAGACATAACTAACACAGTAACACATTTAAATGAAAAAGTTTCTTATCCTTGTAGGTTTCATTCAGGAAAAAAGAATCTGTCTGAAATCTATGGAAGGAGAGGAAAGCTTCAGATGGGGAGTTCAAGGGGGCATCTGAAGATAAGGTCATCTGGCTGTCAGCCTTAATTTGCAGGTCTCTGGAACCTTGGAGACACTTTTAAAAAGCAGAAAAATACATTTTGAAGTTAGAAGTCATGGTCAATAGAAAACCAAAAATTTTGCTGGAGGCATCATTGACCAACCTACATCCTCCGTATTGGGCCAGAGACCCTAAAATTACAGGGGAAAAAAAAAAGAGGAAATCTATGCCAGTGTGCCTGAAAAGCTGCCATTGAGCTGCATATATTATGCAGACCAAAGTCTCAGTAATGCTGTTTCCTAACTATCTCCATCTGGATCACAGAGTTCTGAACTACATAACAAAGCTCTTCCCATTTGGATCCTGATTTTGACCAGAGCATTATATATCCCAGAACCTCTGGGCCAAGGGAATTTGCGTCATTAAAATGTCCCAAGAATTGTGTTACTGAAGGTGTAAATCATAGGTTGCTGTTTGCCACAAAATGCTATGGGTTATGCTGGCCAGGACCAAACCAGAATGAGGAATTACAACTGCTTTGTACATTCTGCATCCTGAACTGACATGTATAGCAGCATTCTTTGTGGAGCAGAGGTCCCTTCTGGGAGCATCTGAAAAAGCCAGAGTCCTCTTCAGATGATCTCACTGCCTGTAACAATTTGCATCCACAAAAATACAAAGGGCCAGAAGAAAACTTGTTTGAGTGCTCCAAGATGTTTGTTTCAGTAAGAGTCCTACAGCTCTGACAGCTCTGACCAACATCTGCCTCCACGTTTTGCTTTCCTGAGCTGAGGGTCAGTTTAGAAGCAGCCTTTCCCTGTGAGTCTGGGTGATGTTGGTGACCCTCTGTAGGAATGAGACCTAAAGCCATGAGATACAATTGGGATGTGGTGAAGGGATTTCTGTGGGAAATGCCGTGACACACATGGGCACGGTGACATGCTGAGGGGTGACAGGTTAGCAAGGGGAGGCTGGATGACTCTTATTCCTACCTCAGTCAGATCGAAGGGGGAGACTTGTTAAAGCTTCATACTTCTGTTACATCCCTGCACAAGTCCCAAATCCTCTGTAATCTCTGCATCTGTAACTATGACATCCCACACTACATACAAAATTGCTGCCCCCCCACCATGACGTCAGTATCAGAACATTTGATTCCACTTCCCTCCAAAGTAGAAATTGGCAACTGAAATTCTCAGTGTTAGAGGATGATAATTTGACCGTCCTGCAGACAACTTGACAGGCTTGGTCCTCTCTCCTCCACGTTTCAGGAGCACCTCTTTGGTAGGATTTGTGCCTCCAACCCCTCTGCAGTACCCACGAAGACTTGTACACAGTGCTACACACAGATTTTGTAGAGCCAGTCCAGTTATCATCCAACAGAATCTAAACTCAGTTGATTCAATAAATACAAAATAAATCTAAATAAATCAAAACCTTTTACACTCTTGATGAATCTGCAGGTAAAAGTTACTGAATTCAACCAGATTTACAGAGTTGGGTTGGTAAAACAGTGTTGGTGAAACTGTGATCGTGGACGAGACCTAAATTTGGGTGTAACCCACACTGTCGGTTCTTCTGGGACACTACTGCATGTGACCCACAACCAAGTTGATTATCAGAAATTCATCACAGATGCACCCAGCCCTTTGATTTGTGAGGTGGAAAGCAAGGTGGTTTATTTCTGTCAAATTTCTGAACTCTTGAAGCAGCAGTGTCTCTGTACCTGACCCTGTCCTTGTTCCGGGGGCTTCCTGGCCAGGCCTGGGGTCTGTGACCTGCTCTTGTCACTGTCCTGGGCCCGTTTCAGCCTGGCCTCTCTCCAGCCCTCCAGCCCCATGACAAACCCCTTCATCTTGGCATTTAGCAGATCAATTAAAAGGCACTGAATAAAACAGTGTTGATTTAATCCTTCCTCTGAGCAGTGCCACCTCATCCTGAGCAGCATTTAGCTCTAACTCTGGGAGATGGATTGCAAAGCTGTGCTCAGATGAGAACCCCTGTCAGCCATGGTGGAGGTGCAAGCCCACAGAGATGAATCACATTTCCCAGCAGAATGCAAGCACAATGGTGGAATGTGAAAGGGTTTATAGGGAGTACCAGGGGCGCTGCTGGAAGCTCCACTCTTCAGTTTTTCCACGGGCTGGGTACAGCACGGCCAGCAGCAATAAAGCCGAGCTCTCAGTGCCTGCCCTGCTGAAAAGTGTTTCAAGCCTCTACTATGCAGCCTGGAAAGTTTAGCTCTGTCTCGGTGCCCGTTCTATGTTTGGCCTTTGTGCTCACAGTGCCAGGAGCAGGTTGTGTGAGGTTACTTTACATTAAGTGTCTGTGGTTTGGTGATGCCATGTCCCTGCCCAAGCCTGCTACATAGGCCTGTGTGCCCCCCAGCCCCTCAAACACACACAGCAGCCACCACTGCCTTGCAATCACCACCAGCTTGGTCCAGATTTGGATAACTGGCTTGAACTCCATCCACTACAAATTCCTGAGTCAGCCTGTTCTGTAATAAAAAATCATTTCCAAGCCAGAGGTCCAGTTCTTGTTTGCCCATGTATTTTAGACTTGGACCTATAGATGAAAATCTAAACAAATAGAATGTTTTATGTGTCACAATGTTCTATTAAGACACGCACATTTGTGCTGGTTTCAACTGGGGCAGACTTTTTTCTTCCCAGTTGTTGGTATGGGGCTCTGTTTTGGGTCTGATAATGCAGACATGGATTTGCTATGGTGAGAAGGGCTCACACAGAGCCAAGGGCTTTTCCTGCTTATTGTGCTCCTGGGGAGGAGCCTGGGGGTGCAGGGGGACACAGCCAGGACAGGTGACCTAAGGGATATCCCAGTGACATCCTGCTCAGGATATGAAGTGTAGGGAAGAAGGAAGAAGGGAGGACATTTGGAGTGATGGGGTTTGTTTTCCCAAGTCACTGTTAGGTGTGATGGAGATCCATGCTCTCCTGGGGATGCTGAGCACTTGCCCATTGGAAAAAAGTGAATTAATTCCTTGTTTTGCTTAGCTTGTGTGCAGCTTTAACTTTCCCCATTGAACTGTCCTAGTCCCAACTTATGAGATTTCCAGCATTTTCCAGCATTTACCCTTCCAATTCTTTCCCTGCACCCACTGATGGGAGAGGGAGTGAGGGGCTGGGTTGCTGTCTGGGATTAAACCAAGACAACATCTCATAATGAATTTCATTTTGGTTCCCACAGGTATCAAGAAACTTCAGACTGAATTTATCTGCTAATTCACATTCATAGCTCAATTTCTCTTCATGAACACAAAAAACTTCCTAAAGGGTCCAATTTTTAAAATTAAATTAATTTTCCTACTTTTATGGCATAAAACCTTATGTACAATAATTTCCAAGAAACACAATAACTTTGTTATTGTCAAGTAAGAGGCCATAAGACAGATATAGCACTACCAGAAACAACAAAACTTCCTGTTTAAAGAACCTTTTCTACAGGCATAAATAATCCCAGAGTATGATTTTATATTTACATCATATGGTGGGATTTCTTATAATACTTTAAATAGTAAATACAACCCTTTCTTTATCTGTTTGGGTTTTTTTTGGCACTCAAGTAAAAAAAATCCACGTTTAACACAAAAAGTGACCTCTCTTCCCCCTAGTTTCTGACAAGGACTTTAGGATAGTGATACCTGATGTATATTTAATTTTCATAAAACCATCTCTCTTAATTTTCTTGCTGTTTGAGAATCTAAGACATGTGTGTGCTTGGAACAACACTGACATTAATAAAAAGGTCAAATAAAAGTGCTTATAATGAGCCAACAAAGTTGGGATCTGAGCCAGACATTTATGGACTAGCTTTGGCATAAAAAGACACTTTCCATTCTTCTGAAAGCCAGATGGACTTGGTTGCTCTCCTCACCACGGCAATCAGAATTCTTTGATGATTCTGAAGCTAGCAAATTACTTTTTAACCAATTATTCAGTTCCTCCCTTACATGTCTACTAAGAATTGGAGCACTGTGCTCTCCTGTCTCAGGCTTTATCTCACATTTGCCTAGGCAACCCTCTCAGCTACCTCTGGAAGAAGAACAAAGGACGGGATAATTTCATAAAAAGGCTTCCAGCTTCTGAACAGGAGCAGATGAGCAACTCTCCTTGGTTTGGCACTCTAGAAGAGGCAAGTAAAGTCTAGGAGAGAATGAGACCAAATGCTGAGTAGACGGAGGAACTGGCACATTGACCTCAATATTAATGGAAATACTGCTGCATTAATTCTTCCCCTGTGGTTTAGACATTTTCTTGGACAAACCCTGGAATTAATCTCCCTATGTATTTTTTCCTCCCTAGCTGGTGTATTTTAGTGGGATACTACTACAGAGTAAGGTATTACTCACACCAAGCCACTACTTGGGATCTGTTTGGGAGGAGCTAAACCTGAACTGAGCAGTGACAGGAGAGGGGAGACACATGAGAAACGTGGCATCCAGAAAAGGATAAGGAATGGAACTTCCCACCCCTGTGCCAAGATTCAGGAGCATTCTGATGAGGTGGTTCCCTCCCCAGGGACACTTCTGATAATAAAACCTGAGCGAATCCTTCTCAGCCCTCTTATCCCCCACATAAATTCACACTCCTGTTCCTGTTGGAACACATTCCCTTTCCCTGAGAGATTTTCCAGGAGAAAGAAGTGCTGTCCATTACTCAGGTTTTAAGGGACCAAACTACTGTGTGCAGAAAATAGCTGGAGCTCTGTCAATCCCATCTTGCCTGGCTCTCCAGGGCCCAGCTGGCAATGGGACTGGAAGAAGGCGTCACAGGCATTTGCTGCCTTTGGGACAAAAACTGTGATTCTAAGAATGTGCTCTTTTTCTGGGGTTTCTGCCTTCCTGACAGACAAGAAAACAGTACTTTTTTTTCCACATTTGAGGTCTGCTGGCCATAAAAATTTAGACACTAAAGATAAAAACAATATCTAAATATAATGTCAAAAAAGGCCTATGTTGCTTGCATAAAATACCAAAAGTATAGTGGCAAAAAATCCCAATCCTTGTGCTTTTTCCCTCTAGTGCCGTGCATTACACACTTTTTATATGAATAAAATAGTAATATTAATAATAATAATCCAGAATTAACCTTACACTAGTGCAAAACTGAAGCTACTGTGTCACAGTCAGAGGAGCTGTATGATATGGTTAATATGTAAGGTGACCAATCTGTTTTGGAGATTATTTTAAATTAACTTCCATTATCTTAGGATATTAAACCTAGCTGAAGGTGGAAAAACTGTTTAACATAAGTATTTCTTAAAAGAAATTACCTTTCTCCAAAAATGAAATATTACCACTATCCTAATAATACCGCTCAGACTTACTGGAATTGCCAGCACAGATGTTTCCATCAGCTTCAATACCATTTCTTGCAGCCTTATCCAGTACTACTGAATATAGGTACAGTAATTTCACGATTATAAGCCGCACCTGAATATAAGCCGCACTTCCAGGTAGCTGGGAAGACCATGGGATTTGTCCATATATAAGCCGCACCTGAATATAAGCCGCACCCTTTTTTTTTTTAAAGTGAGGACCCATGTGCGACAAAGTAACGAGTTAGCAACAGAATCGCTCCAGCGCGGGGTTTGGTGTCCGGCTCAAGTTGCAAACAGTTTTCAGTGAAGGCTTTAAAAGCAGCCCCAGGCGCCCGCCCCGTGCCGCCGGCCCTGGCACTCCTGGCCCGGGGCTGCCTGCCGCAGCCCCCGCCTGCTCAGTGGCAGTGGCGGCAGCGCACTCGCCAGTGCAAAGGTGGTGGTGCCCGGGGGAGGGGGGACCCTGCACGCCACAGCGACAGCAAAGGCGTCAGCGCCCTGGGGGGCGTGGGAGCCCGCGCGCCGCCGCGACAGCAGAGACAGCGGCGACAGCGGTGCCTGGGGGGCAGGGGAGCCCGTGCGCCGCTGTGACAGCGAAACGGCGGTGCCTGGGGAGGGGCGGCCCGCGCGCCGCCGCGACAGCAAAGGCGGCAGCACCTTGTGGTGGCAGAGGCTGCAGAGGGTCCCTACTCGCGGCAGAGGAGGGGTGAGCGAGCCCCGCTTCACACGCTCTGCCGAAGGGAGCGTGGGAGCCCCAGCTCGCTTGCAGCAGTGGAGGGGGCAAAGGCGAAGGTGGCGAAGCCGGGCTGGCCTTGCCAATCCAGCGGTGGCCCACCCCCTGCTCGTCAGTGGCTCCGGCTCACCGCCCACTGGCAGCGGCTCTGTGGCAGCTCTCTCCTTGGCCGGCTCTCACTTCCGGGTTGGCATTTCACTGGGATTTGTCCATAGATAAGCCGCACCTGAATATAAGCTGCACTACTGGGGTAGGCTGGATTCTACAATGAAAAAGGTGCAGCTTATATTCGTGAAATTACTATAACTTGCCTTTTTCTCTGCAGAAATGAGAGACAGTCTTGGAAAGGACTTTGGGAACTTTTAGGATAAAGAAGAACACACTTTCTCTAGAGTTTAGATTTGAGTCACTCAGGGAGGAGGATGAGAATTTCCCTGTGAGCTCAGAAGACTTTGTTGTTTGGAGACCAACACCTAAGAACCTACTCAGAGCTTGCTATTTCCTCAAAATTCCCAAGTTTTCAGGTGACAGGTCTCCCAGTCTGCCTTAAATGGAATTTTGGAGTTCCCAGGTTCTGATGTCTGTGCCACACAGACTAATGAAGAGCTGGAAGCCACCAAGTTCAAGCTTCTATGTTTGTGTTATAGCAAAAAAACCAGTTTTCATTCCAGGGAGATTTGAATTCTCCAGATTTACCTGTTTGCAGATTATACTCAACAAATGTTCTGAGAGAGAGAGAAAGAGAGAGCAAAATCCTTTCTGGCAAAAGGCCACATTTTCCAAAAAGCAGAAACACTCACAAGTCCAGCTAAAAAAGACCAATCTCTGTCAATCTTCTAACTGCCAAAATTCAGCTGGAACACTGGTCAAGGGAAAACCCCTCAAAATCTACATCAGAAAATTAATTCCAAGGGAAGAGGCAGATCCAAAACTCAATTTGTCTTAATGCTTTTACAAAGCCCACGAATGAAATTTTTTGTTCCTGGATGTATTTAGGTTTGGACTGACAATTTAAGAGATTAAATCTCTATTTTACAAAAATAAATATTAGTAGACTTTTGTTTTCCTAATCCACACAACAGAAGCAAATCTCCTTGGGATTCATTTTGAACTTGAAGTGATATTTGGGGTAGGATCCCTTAAAAGTGTCTGAACCAAAGACAATTCCTTTTCATTAAGTGTGAGAAAGAGTCTAAACTCATTTTAGTGGTGAGTGAGCCTTAATATATAAGCTACAAAACCCAGAAAGACAAAATGGAAATGCTGACATAACAGTATTAAAGTATAACTACTTTTTTGACAATTTGGCATCTTTATAAAAATGTATTTTGTTTTTTTTTTTTATGAACTCACACAAATTCTAAATGTCAGCCTGCAATAATTTCCTCCTTGCCAGTTATTTTCCTGGTGTACAGGAATACAGTTCTTTTTATGTGAAGCTTTTCCTAGAAATGTTTTTTTTTGGTTTTTTTTGTTTGTTTTTTTTTTTTACTGAATAAAATAACACGATTTAAACAATAACACTATGTCTGTGTTTTATGCTCGTGGACATGGATTGGAAGCTTGGATAACCTGGATACAAACCCATGGAAGCACGCTTATTGCAAAAAAAACCAAAGAAAGTAACAAAAACAAAAAATCCAATTCTCTATTAAAAAAACATTAGTTCAAAATTCTGTATATATTGTGAAACTCCTAAGAGCGAGGTGAAGATGTGAGAGACTGAAATATTGAGATAGATACAAATATATAAGTATATATGTATAAATGTACATATGTGTATATATAGATACACATTTATTTATTTACAAAACCCAGCCATTTGGGGTTGTTTTCCTCTAATCTGTCCCAAGGAATCTACATTAACTGGGTCACCCTTGCCTTCCTCCTAAAATCCATACTTTTATCTTCAGTCCTGAAATGGGAATCCTTTGGAGGGAGATTCCCTTTGAGCTGTGACTGCCAACACATGAAACTGCTGGAGGTGAAGCTATCACTGAAAATAAACTAGAAGGAAAGTAGGAAGAGATGTTTTCTGTTACAAAACTTCCAGTGGTCAGTTTGTTGTTTGCCTGGTTTTTTTCCCCTTAAAAAATAAAGTATTTTTGGTATGTTTTGATCCCTATTTAGCGAACATTTCTGATTACAGCAATGCTGTGTTTTGACCTCGTTCTTCTGGGTCATTCATTGCCTGTGTGGGAGATTTGCATGCATAACAGAGCCCCTGGTTCAAGAGCTGGGAAATACAAAATATGTCCTCTCTTTTTCCAAATATCTGATGATCTCAGCAACATGTTGGTCCAGGGATTTAATCTTTCAGCACTTAAATTTAAAAATCAGTGCAAAATCGTCCTCAAAACTAACAGAAATTAGTTATCGAGCAAGCAAAGTCAGCTCACTGGACTAACAAAATTATTTTGTGGGGATTCATTGTTTTCTGTAAAAGATATCAGGTTATAACGACTTGTAATATGTCATGATTAAATTGATGAGAACCAAACAGATCAACTCAGACTGTAAAAAAATCCTCCACATGCCAAAACAGTTCAGTGAAGACACACAGCATTATCACAGGCATAAAATGAAAGTAAAAATAAATCTTTGCAAAGTTTGCTTTTGCCAAATAAAATGTAATTGTCTTTCATTTTGACATCAAAGGCATAAATCATAATTTAAAATAATCACATTGCCTTTTGAAGTCCTTATTAAAATCAGGCATTGTCCCAATGTGCATATCCTACTTCCGAAAGGAAATATTTTATTTTTGCTTGTAGCTATAAAAAGAATTCTTTCTGCTTTTTAGATAAAATTCCTTTTCTCAAAGTTGACAGGTTAAAGGAGTTGGACACCAAAAGAAAATAGAAATGTTTTAATTCTGATTTATCCCAGTCAGTTTCCTTATCTGAAGCTTTCCTAGGCTTAGAATATGTCGCTGGGATGAGAGAGGTCAACCAGAAACAAAAAAATTAAGAAAAATGAAATAATTGTATTAAAGACATAAATACAAAATTAGACAACGAGCAACAAAAATGGAGCTCATAAAAGAAGGTCTATAAATGTAAATTTGAGAAACAAAAAATTAAAAAAGAGGGATCAGTAAAGAGGAAACATGTAAAAGATCTTCTTAAAATATTTTACATAAACAGCCTTGAAAACTCCTTTAAAAATCTACTTCTCTGGCTGGCAGTTCTCTGCTTTTCTGGCTTCCTGTGCTTCCAGAAATCTGGGAAGAGACAGAGCACTGTGTGCCTGAACAGCCAATGGGTGCTCAGCAAGGTGAGCAGGAGCTCAGCGTGGGAGGCAGCAGCTCCCAGATCCTTCAGGATTCCTACTCCAAAATATCCCAGACAAAGCATGGCTTTGGCAAAAGGGCTGGAATGTGAACAAAAGAACTTGGAGGCAGGTGGAGCAAAGAAATCTCTCAGCCAAGGGAAACCCTTGCTGGGCAGAACTCTGAGTGCTCCACATCCACATGGGATGTTCTGTGGAATGAGTGACAGAACCAAGCACTCACTGGAGATCTTTTAAGGGACATCTGAGAACTGGCAATTGCATCTATGCATGCTCCTCCCATCAGGCAGGCCAAAAGCAGAGGTGAAATAACTCTGCTGACATGGGAGTCCAGCCACTGCCTGAGGCCAGGGTCAGGAGTTCACTCCAGGGTTGTTTTTTTTTTTTTTCTCAGGTGATTTATCATATTTGCTTTTATCAGGCAGCTTCATAGTGGAGAACCCACTCTGTTTTTTTCTATATGGCACTAGAATGTGTTCTTGTTGTTTAGAAAATGGATCATATGTCACAGCACGACATTGAACACAAAGATGGGTGTTGAAATCACACCACTGTGCACTCTCTAATATGTGTTATTTATATTTACCCTTCTAATTGTGGTTGCTGCTGTTTGCATGAGAGGGTGTCCTGTGGATTTGCTGGAGATTTGTCTTTTCCTTTGGTGGCTCCTGCTCATCATCAACACTGGAGTAAGAAATGCTCCCATTCACAGGGAGAAAGCTTTTGGAGCTGAGGATAAAGATATTTTTATTGTGTCCTAAAGGTAGAGTTGAATTGCTATTTCTGAGAACAAAGACTCTGCTTCCCCAGTAAAGTACAAACAGTAACAAGGTTAAAATGAACTTCTGTAGGTCCTCTCTAAAAGTCCTCTCTAAAAGCAAATAACTCATATAAATACTCTGCAGAAAAGAACCAAATCACAAATGAAATGGTTTGGGACTTCTTGTATTCTAAAATTTCTTTTTCTTCAAATGCAACTGAAAAATTGTGAAAACCAATCTAAGATGAAGGGAACTGAACTGAAAATACTCTTAGAATATTTATACCATTTTTAATCTTATATAAGAAAAAATGCACCACTTTCTATGACCCAATATATATCATGTACATATTAGGAAAATCCAAATTAAAAGAAGGTTGTACTGGAACATACTGATTTGGATAGCAAAAAGTAATATTGCAAACTCATTGGGCACAAAAGGAAATAAAGCAGACTGAGCATGACCTACTGTATTGACTTTCTTTCCAGCCAGAAAGGGGAGGGAAAGGAAATGCAAACAGAAGATGAAAACCACAACTTGTTCTGCTGGGTTAACATTGGCTTCACACCAGTGGTGTCCCCTCTGCAATGAGGTTTTCAACCAGCCTTTAGGGCAGGATACCTCAAAAAAGAACATAATGCTGCTGAAGTGGTCAGAAACTTCCTAAGAGAAATTAAACATGCAATGAAAAGGAGAGTAGGGTTCAGCATCAAGTGGCATTACTTTCATTCCATCAACAGATTTTTGAAATATGTGTGGTGTTTATCTCAAAGACAGACAGGAAATATTTGAAGATTTTATAAAGGTCGGGTTTTTGTAATGGATGTTTCCCCTCCTTCAGGGTCACTCACATGGCGAGTGGATGCACTTCCAGGTGCACCTGATTAACAGGAATACAAAATCTACTGGAACACTAGTACAGAAGTCGAGGTTGGGAGATCACAAAATTCAAACACAGGAATGCAAACACACAACATTCTTCCCTAAAAACCCCAGAAGGCAGGAAAGGAGCCCTGGGAATAACACATAATGCAGATATGATTTACTCTTGCAGATAAAAATACTTGCATGATTCACTGTGTTACAACTGTACTGACCTATATTTCTACAAATGAAAAGCCAGATGGGTGAGTCAGGATCAGATTTCCAGATCTGAATTACTGTCAGTTACAAATAAGGAAGTTTAGCAAATAAGCTCAATCCAGAAGCCCTTTTTGTTACTTCTGCTTTGGATTAGGCACACCAAAACCAAGGCTGTTTGACTGCCAGAGAGAAACACAGGCAGATTTTCATCCCATTTAATGCTACAATGCTGAAATTTACCCTAAATTTAAACTCACAATAATACAGAAAACATAGCACTGCAGAAAAGCAATTCTTAACATCTTTTTACTTATCACAAAGAGACTCACCTATTACTGAGATTTGCTCACTCTTTTCTTATCAGATATATTTGCTTTTTCTATTTAAAAAATACATATATACAAATAACTATATATACAAAACTAAAGAATTCTACTTCTATTGTATTCTAAATATATTATTAAAAATTTTAAAACTAAAACTTGAGGAAGATTGTTTTAAAGCATGATGTATCATTATAAGCACAGTCAGCAGAGATCCTTTACTTGGTTTTTTGGGGGGAAATCTGGCACTTTTTTGGATTTAAACACATTTTGAAAATGAGAGAAGGGCTGGGCAAAGCAGAGTTAAAATAACAAGGGCACAAGCTGGTAACTGGCATCACAAATATTTGTTCTTAGGAATTAAATTTAAGGTCAGTTGCAGCATTCCCAAAGCTTGCCTCTGTATCCTGTTGGGGTAATTTTAAAATGAAAATGAGGACTAACACATTGACAAGGTGCATGCACTAAATAATTATTAAATGAATTCGACTGTTAAGTTTCCATCTTTCACAAAATATTATGCATTGCCCTCTCCACACAGACTTGGCTCTAGGCCTTCAAATGTCCTTGGCTCCAGAAAGGCTCCCAATAAAGCCTGGAGCCAAAGACGGCATTTTCTTGGCATTAAGTGGGACTGTCCCTGCCCATCCCAGAGAACAGGACAATGAACAGCACTCAGTTTACAGTTTTATACCATAAATGAATTAACTATTTTCTCAGACCTTTCCACAATAAAAAGAGGTCTGATAGAAGAGGCAGAGAAGCCATGTGGCTCTTAGAGAAGGAGGGGTCATGGATGAACACAGTGAATCTCATTTCTCCTTAAAATGCTGAGACAATTCTATTGTATTGACATATAGAGCTAATAACTTTGCTTTTTAGTCACAGTCCAACACAAGGTGAACTAGAATACTTAAAAATAAAGATGTGTTATTCCTCCAACCTAATTTATCCACAGTCCTGCACTAAGAATCACTGAAGTGTTTTCCTGACACTTTGCAAATAAACAGAAGGCCTTGAGCCACCTCAATGGATTAATTTTTTTATTTTACAGAAAGGTATCAGTGCAGTGGCTTTTTTCTAATAAGGGAGTTTCAAAAAATTAGCTTTTATCTGTGCCTTCACTCAAAATGAAGACCAGAAAAAAAAAGCCCTTAGTCAAACAAGCTGATTATGTTCAAAGTCTGCAGGGTGGTTCTGCACCCAGGGAGTAAGGCACTGGATCAGTGGCGTAGTTAGTGCTGTTTATAAACAGCAAAGCTCTGTATACATTTCCTGTTATAAAAACTTTAAACAGTCTGGAACCATTTTCTGCAGGAATAAAAAAAAAAAGAGCAAGAAACAAAGGCAAAAATGTAACACTTTGCAGCATACTCAGCTTGGACTATTTCTGTATTATTACCTCACTGCTGGGAAACCACTGCACTGTGGCCATTTACTGGAAAACTAAATGCATAGAATATGGGAGACATAAAAATTTAATAAACTCAAGGTAAAAGCAGGGAGCTATGCTAAAATCAGGTTTTGAAGGATTTCAGTTAAAGCCAACTAATTCATATGCAGAAACCAAAATTGGTCTTGAGAATTTTCGCTTTCTTGTCATGGTTACAGGCAGGTGAAAGGCTTCCAAGAGCTATCACTTACATTTATTTGACTTGCTCAATCTTTCATTTAATGTCATTAACAGATGGTTAACCTTAAACGTATTTAACGCCAATTTTACAGCTTAAAGTAAATCCAGGGCTCCAACTGCGTTTATTTGTTTTGAAGCCCAAACTGTGGGAGAAGGAACAGCTCCAGTGACATTCTTCTGCTCACTGAAGGCAAGATTGACTCCAGCCACCCCATCTCAGGTGATGCAAGTTAGCTCCTGTGCTTTGGACATCCTGTGACTGGGATGCCTGCTAGGTACTCAGCTCCTTTCCCTAAAGAACACGGAATTCCAGAATGGAGTTTAGAATGAAGGCTGGATGGACACAAATAGCTAAATATTGAATGTACAAATGGCAGCTGAATCATTAAATGCAGCACAAGGAAGCAAATAAATTAACCTCAATTACTTAATTTAATTAATTAAATATTAACTTCAAATGCATTAAATGCCTATTTTGCAGCTTAAAGAAAATCCAGTGCTCCAACTGCATTTATTTGTTTATTGTTGTTTCCCACAGTGTAGCTTTATTATAGTCCACATTCTTTTTGGTCTCTAAATGCTAACATTGCTTGTGGATGTGCCCATTATGTGGCAATTCAAATTTTTTCTTCAATATTAATTTTTATCTTGTTTCCTTTAGCAGGATTGTAGCCAGATAAGAGTTCACAAACAGAAGAGAGCTCCTCTAAATCCACATCCTAAGACACCTGAACAGCTTCTTTCAATGCCTTCAGACTCATGAGAGTATTCCAAGTACTCAAAAAAAATTTTTTTAGCTTTCATTTCCTCCTACTTGTCTTCCACTTACACAGGAGGCTATTTTTTCCCCACTGAAAATGTCACCATTTATTGCTTTGTTGTGCCAGCCCTGAAGAAACCAAAATTGACCTGAGGTGTCAAGTCTGCTCTCTTCCTTTTCCTGCTCTCCCTCCCTTTCCCATAAATTAAAGCAAGGTTAAATAAAAACCTTGCTGTGAGTCCTAGAACAGGTAGATCTCTGTCAACATTTTCTTATGCCTTCTGATGCAAGGTTTGTATACATACTGAAAAAAGTTTGTAAAAGATTTCTTTTTTCATCAATTCTACCAATTAACATTTAATGTCATTATAACTATTACACCTTATGTGGGGAGACTTATCACCTGGGAAAGAATGAAAATAATTGCATAGAAGAAACCAAAAGGGAAAGGAGCACTTGCAAAGGTTCAAGTTATAAAGTGCCAATGGATGTACTTGCTCAATTTTCCCAGTTTTGGGTTAAGACCAAGTGAATATAATTTCTATTTGCCTGTACTAATCAAGTAGCTGAGAGGTAGATATTTAATTTTACTTCTGCTTTCTTTCTTTAACCTCCTCCAATGCTGATATATCTGCCATAATAACATCCAAGTACCAAGGATGTGACCACCATAGGTACTGATTTATTAACTGGATAAAAATGGAAGATCTAGGATTTATTTTTTGCTATTAAGCAGGTATGTGCATTTTTAAAAATTTATATCATTTTTTCACCTTTGTTGTAATACCAAGAACACTACAACATCTTTTATTATAATTACTCTCTAACTACACATAGTTGTCACAAAGATGAGGAAATCAGTGAAAACCAAGTGATTACAAAAACTTGTAAGACTGTGGTAAAGGATCTTTTTAAACCTTAAACAGGTGCTGCTTCTCCTGAAAAATCCATGGCCATCTGAGCTTCTACACATGGATAATCCCACCCAAAAAGTAAGCAGCTCCTTCTAGCATTCCACTGATGCTTTGACATGCATCTGTACACCTTGACCTGTTGGTGTCTGAAAAGGCCACTCACAGAGAAATGAGAATGTTCTTTATAGTGCCCTCTGTGTCATTGCTGAGATAGTTCAGCCCTTCACTTCTGCACTGCTAAATTTTATGAATCCAGGCTCCCAGATCACCAGCAAAGTGCCCAGTTCAGGTATCAGCTCCCAGCCAGGTACTGAGCAGGGATTCCCAGCAGAGCCCTGTAACACTGCCCAGAGAGCTGCCTCTCCATAATAACTCCTTTTCAGAGCACTTGGGAAGGCCTCCTCCAAAGGTGTGGGAGTGTTTGGACTGGCAGTTCTTCCAGGGACAAAGAGCTGCTGGCTGCAAAATGTGCTCTGGAAAAGGGTGTTCAGAGCAGGAGGCCTCAGTGGGCTTTGCAGGGCAGGGTTTCAGCTGGAACTGTTGGGAAACTGGAGCTATCAGGCCTGAGCTGTGATGTCAGAGGGGTAACAGCCTCAATGAATCATTTTTCTCATGGAAACTCCTCTCTTAGCTGAGACTGCCTTCAACCCACAGCTGGTTCCCGCAGGAGCAGGTGTCACAGCGTGGGCCATCCACACAGCTCTCCAAGGAAGCTGAGACTCACAAAATTCCCTGCTTCAAAGTCTGCAAAAACAAAGTTCTCTGACCTGACCCAATCTTACCCTCATCCATTTTATTTCAACAGCCAGAAACTAAGAAAGCTGTTGAGAAGATAAATCCCCTCAATGTCAGTAAATTTAACACCTTTTCTAACTGCCACCAAGAAAAACACAGAAAAACACTCATATTTTCAACTCCTCTATTTCAAGTTGCTCTATTCTTTAAAGCCATCTCTCCACAAATTTGGTGAAACAGAGGAACAGTTCTATTATGCCTTGGCAACCTATCATATATATTTCATTCTCTTTTATTTGGCTCAAAATTTCTGTCCCCATGCTTCCATCATGCAGCAGGTTCACTATAAACTCTTTCTTACGTCATCCTTTTCAAAATATTCTTATCCTGGAAGTTCCATTCCCTTATATTTGCCAGTCCATTAAGAGATTGGAATACTATTTGACAATTGAAAGTTCAAGCTGACTGGAACAGTTAATAAAAATCCTTTATGACTAGATTTTCTAGATTTGAGTATCTTCCTCTTTTCCTGTTTTCTTCTGTTTCTTCATAGTGACAAAAAAAAAAAAAAGGAACAAGGGATAAAAAAGAGAAAATAGTTGGAAATGGTAAAAGTGAAATATTTAGGACCTGGAAATACTGAGTTTTTTAGTAAATTAGTTGGATTTTTTTAATCAGCTTCATGGCTGTCTCAACCAACATAGAAGTTTGACTCAACTCTCTTCATTATGCAAAACTTCAGGAGATTTACTGAAGCTGTCTCCTGGTGTGTTTGTACTGAGTGTGGAATGGAGAAAAGAAAAGAGGAAATGAATAATGAGACTTGCCGTCTCTGACGTGCCATCCCAATGCACTGGGATCCTCTCTGATGTTTTCTCAGTTTGTTTTCATAAAAATTCATAAGTTCTGCATTTAAATTTGAGTTCTGGTTTGAGTAAATACCCTGACTCGCAGTGAAGCATAGCTAAGACTGCCAAAATTTCATGCAGCTGTAAATCATGACCAAGGATTCCTGCCATCAGCACCTAAAACAATAGATTGGCCAGGTTCTCTTCAAATGTGACAAGTGTGTCCTTAAATTCAGTGTGATCTCTCTGGGCCAAGCAGAGATCAGTAATACTCTAAAATTAAATGGAGTTTTGTCTAGACTGATTTTTCGGTTCTGATGAATGCAAGTAACTGAACAACAGGAAACCAAGCAGTGCTGCTCTGCTCTCTACTCAGCATATTTTGCCCATTTAAAAAATGCTTATTTATAATTTATCTTTGCATTAGTATATAAAACAATCTTACAACCAAATTAGGCTATGAAAACCAACAAAAATCAGAGTTGTTTTCAAAACCAGCATGGCCCCCACAAGTTGCTTAGAGATCTGTTTGAACACTGGTAGTTCCTCATGGATTTTTTTTTCCTTAGTCCTTGTTGGGGGAACACAATGAAGGAAATTTGTGATTTGCCATTCATGCATATTTTACATACAAAAAAAAAAAATAGTGAGAAAACTATAGGTATTAAAAGCAGAGAGCCTGCCTCTGTATGTTCAAGTCACCACAATATTTCAGAGTCTTCCTGCAACCACAAATAAAACACTGAGGAATTTAGTGTTTTCATTTTGCTGAATTTCTACATGTTTTTGTGATAAATTTATAGTAAACTTCTAGAAAACTTTAGAATATATCTATTACATAGATGAAAAAGTTGATTTTTCTTCCCCATCTCAAGTGAACAGAGAGTTTGATGTATATTTTATATAAACATAAGAACACCTAAATTGTTCCTTCAAAATAACCTTCTAAAAACACCCTTTACAAATGGACTTTATTGTGGTGCTACCTGGGGCCAGTCAGAGTTTAAGTCCAAGTTTAGAGAGTCAAAACTACATTGGTTTAACAGGGAGAAGAATTTCTTTTATGCTCAGTTGCATGAGAACTTCTTGTGAACAGCTCATTGTGTCTCAACATGAAGTACAGAGCCCAGGGAAATCTCCTCCAAAGGTGTTCCTAGAAAGTGTCTAAGTCAGGCCATGAGGATTCAGGACTAAATTCAGTTGAAGTTGCTTCTCTTTAAAAAGAGAAAGCAGGAGAAGAAACTGTACTTGCTGTGGAGAAATGGATGCTGAAGGAATGGGAAAAAGCTCGCGTTTGACCTGAACAGAGAGTTCTTAGAGAGCATGGTCAGGGAGAGAGGCCCTGTGCTTCCAAAATACAGACTCCAAAACTGTTCTGAGCTACCTTCTAGACTCTGAATATTTAAGGGAGGCTTTAGTAATTAATTTCTCTCATTAATTGCTAGAAAACACAAAATTCAGAGCAAGGCAGCTGCCATTTGCTACCTATAGATCAAGTGATAAAACCACAGTGAAAGATGAATTTTCACTGGATGTTCAGTAGGAATGAGAACAGTGGGGAAGAGTTTTTGTGTGGAGGAAAGCCATCAGAAATTTCCACCTGTCACAATGCCAGGCTGACTATGACAGCTGAGGAGTAGGAAGACTCAATAGTACTCATTAATTTTAATTGTTTTTAACAAATTCAATGGTATGTGTAGATTGTCCCAGCACTGCTTTATTTCCAAAATGAATAATTAAAATGATATTGCATTCACATCAACACTTCATCATGTCCTCCTTCTGTGAGTGTGTTGCTTCCTCACTCTCTCATGCAGGCGAGGCTTTTTTGAAGTATCAACATCAGCTTTCTGCTCTTCACTGATGTTTATGACTTCTCATTGATTCAAAAATGGCTTTTATCAATTATTGATGCCTCTCCCAGTGCTTCCTCATCAAAAACTCTGTGTTGCCAATGAGAGGAAATGATTGGAGTTTGAGGTTGTTTTTTCTTGTTGTAGGTTAATTTAATTTATGAGCTGATTACGTGAGATCTAATAAACATGTAGAATTTGGGTTTGCACAGAGAGGGTGAATATGAAGTTCCATTAAGACAAAATTTGGAATTCAAGTATTCTGTAAAAAATGTATCTGATTAAAAGCAAGAGAACTCGAGTGCAAATTTCAAAGAGAACTAACACTCTTTTATGTATTAGCTTTCAAAATGTAAATAAATATTTTTTTATGTATCAAAAAGTTACATAAAGAAGAAGATCCCACAGAGATTGCTTTTGTTACTTTTCTATCAAATTCTTATTATGAATTAGAAAATCCCCTAAAATTTTTATAAGCAAAAGATACAGTGGAAAAATTATTGAGTAAGGGTTAATTAATGAATATAAAGGAATTCAACAGATTTAAAGTGCTGGAAAAACTGGATTTTTTAAAGGGTTAACGTAAAGATTTAGAAGAAAAAAAAAAAGGCAAATACAGGCAGCTATAGATACAAAATTTATACTCCTAAGTTCAAATAAATCCAGTTTTAACTTGCAGTTTATGATCCCAGAGAGAACTGGACACACTGAATGGAAACTTCAAGTGAGAGCACCACACCCTTTACCTATTGAAACCAGGCCAGGAAAAAAAAAAAAAAAAAAAAAAAAAA
>VRYO01001681.1:23046690-23062874 GCA_009812075.1 Sialia sialis | reverse complement strand
CAAAACCTACAGCTTATTGAGTCTTCCTAGTGTGAAATCTACCTTAGTCGAAAAAAAATAATTAAAATTACCCTGATTTTTTCAAAAAGCTGATTGTTTGTAACACATAATATTGCACTTATTCTGCCGCCCACAAGTCTGTTTTTCACCAAAAATAGGTAAATATACTGGGAAGAAAGCAAACTAATAAATTTTGATGGGTTTGGCAAAAGTCCCACATCTGACTCTTTGTTTTTAAAGTTGATGAGTAATTTAGGAGTGTTACAACCTCACAGGAGGAAAGAAGTGGAATGCCACTGGAGAAGGAAAATGTCTTGGATTTTTGCCATCTTTATATAAGCCAAAACGAATACTCTGTTGGGGGTTGTATATATTATAAAACTTAATGCATATTAAAATAAAGCTTGTATAAATAAGAAATCATTTGTGATTTAAAACTTTATGGTGTAGCTATTTTTTCAAGGTTGTATTTTATAGCTCTGGGTAGTTTGATGTAATTTTTAGGAGTGGCTTAATCTCAGCCCTCCTTCCAAAATAAGATGCATATGACAATAAATTAATTTATTTTAAAACATTTTCTCCACATGGTAAAAATTGATTAAATGAATGCATTTCACTTTGTGCAAATTGACTGCTCCAACTCCATTAAAATTAATTTATCGTTATGAGTGGAAAACCCCATTATTGGCATCTGTGGAAGGTGAAGTTTCTCTGCACTGGCAGAATCACAGGTACTCTGGACAGGCAAAATTCACGGCTGAAACCGCATTTAAGGCAGACAAGGACATGAAAAAAAATTAACAAACCCTCAGTTGTTGGTTTGGGGTTTTTTTTAGATGCAATCCAAAGCCAAGTCTCAAAGCCCAAAGTTAACAAAGCAAACATTGTCTCCCAGTGTCAGGCTGTAATAAGGTCCCTAATATTTGGTGATGGATGCTGTGATTAACAAATATCAGCCTGGTGAGTCAGCACCTGCTTTCAAGATGCTTGGAGGGCAAAAATCAGGTTTCCCAGATACCAGCAAAGCATGGCAAATCACTGCCCTCAGTTCTGGCCTTGTTAATCATTCACCTTTCTTCCTCTGGAATTTAATATTCGCAGTTCCCACAGAAAATTGCTTTTTTCCCCCTTTTTGTTTTGCCCTAACTAGCTTGGAAATAGAAGGATATTCAATCAATTAACAGCCTAAAAAGTAAACAAAACTCCCTTCACTTTTCAGCTACAAGTCAGGAATGTGCAATTTGTAGATGCTGCAGGAAATTGCATTATTTTAACAATAATTCCTTGGACATTTTTATTGTAACTGTGGATGTTTATCCTTCATGTTTCATGTGCTAAATCCTCTTAATTCCAGTAATTTACAGTGATCTTACAGACTACCTAGATTTGCTGTAGCCACTGATTTTATCTTATCTGCACACTGCTCTCTGAGCAAAAAATAAATATTTTAATGCAATTTTGCCTGATGTATTTATTGTAACAATATAACAAAAAGAAATTATGTGATTTTAAAAGAAAATATCTTCATTCCATTTCCAGTGGAATATAGTCTGACTACTGTTATGCAGACCAATGCAATAACAAAAATTTATTAAAATGCATTGAAAATCACTAATTATTATCCATATTCTGCCTTTCATGTTTATTCTGAACACAGCAATAATCTGAGGGTAGTAGATTTAAACTATATGCAAGAGCTGAAATCTAAATAGAAGGGTCAGGGAAAAAAAAGACATTTCTTAAAGATCCTTATTTTTGATAGAAAACTTGGAATAGATGCAGACCAGTACCACATTCATATTGACAGCCTCCACACACAAAATCGAAGATATATTTTACCTTTCTGCACTGAAGAAAGGTGGAAGAAGGGAAAACCTCCCTTAAACTGGCTCTGAAGAGATGTTGCTGCACATGAGAAACTCTTATAATTCAAGTTCTTTTCTAAATAGCAGATGATTCTGCAATAGTCTCCAAAAGCTGTATTCACATAGGATGACTGAAAATTAATTTTATCTTACAGAATTATGTTCCAGTATCCCATAGTTGAAAGATTAAAAACTACAGCTTTTAGAAATTATACTTTTACATGCTCTGTCTATTCTGTATATTGAGAGGAATTAATGCAAATAGAGGAGATTTTAATTTTTGGCACTGCCTCATTAGTATAAAGTATTTATATAAAAAGTCACTGATTTTGGCATTTTAAAGATTTGTGGGTTTAAAAGTAGGTCAGAAAATGCCCTTCAGAAGTTTGGACTCATTAATCCCAGGGCTTTTATTCTTTTAGTAGAAATAGCTTGAAATAATTCTATTTAATGGTAGATTTATTTATTTCTAGCTTGTATTTGAAATCTGAAGAGGTGGATGTCTGCTTCCCATCTGCATTAGGGAATAGTTCCATACAATCAGGATTTTCTGGGTGATCAGTCATCCTGCTCAGAAGGGTGAAGTCAAAATTCAAATAAGAAGTGAAAACACATGTCACAGGAATAAAAGAAAACCTTGCACAAATATCAGTTTGTTTTGATGAAAAGGAAGCTTCTAACAGATAAAAGATTCCACCTCCAAATGTGGTACTAAACAAAGCAGGCATAAAGAAGCTGAAAATAAAATTGGAAATTGAAAATTGGTATCATAAGCTCGTGGCTTTGCAGCTGAAAAAGTTTTTCCTTGACAGATTTCCTTCTTCCTGGACATTTGGAACAGGTAAAATGTTGTCAGTGCTACTGTTTCCTGGAGAATCCTTGAATTTGCAAATATTACTCCTAAAGGTCTGTACAGAAAAATAAATATAGATGGGTACCACCATAAAAATACAGAAAATGCAACTATATGATTTTTGATTACCCAGACACAAATGACAGTTGTAGTTTGCCTTTCCTTCTGGAGAGATTCACAAACCAGGAGGCTTTTATTATTCTCCTGAGGCCCCTAGAGTTGCACAAATTTCAAACAAGGGCTTTGTAGGCACAGGGCCCTCCACGGGTGTGAGAAGGAGGAATGCTGATTAATGGAACCCAGGGACCAATAAACAACTCTTCAATCTAAGACAGCCAAGTAAATGAAGACAGTACACATAAATCAATAATAACATTTCCATTTCATCTCCCCCCAGAAATGCTCAACAGCCAATTTTTTATCAGTGAACAGAAGTGGAGGTGAGAGACTCTGATGTAATTCAGCTGCAGAAGCCTTCAAGAAGTACATTCCAGGGCATTTAAAGAAAAAAAAAAGCCTTGTGTCAACCCTCAGATCGTGCTGATACTCAGTTGTGCTACTCTGAGTTGCAACAGGAGTTCCCAGGGACTGTTTTTATCTCTAAAGTGTCTGGAGATCACGCAGTGACTTGGATTAGTTTGAAATCACATCCCCATGCACAAACAGAGATGGTATTTATAAATGAAAACATTCATAAAAGAGAAACTTTCATAAAGGTTACAAAAATGACAGTCTTAGCATGGCATGGAAGAAACAAACCGAACCAAAAGCCATGAACCAAAGCAAACAACCTAACACAAAAATTACATAGAAATAAAAAAATTAGAAGGTCTCTGAACAGGATAGCAAATTGCACTTGGAATATAAAACACATCCATGGGCTTTAAGAAGCTTCAAAGAAAGGAGTGTGTTCAATAATCATCTGTCAGAAATTTGTCAAAAGCAGAAGAGAGTCCTCCTACATAAACAGCCTAAGGAAGATTCTGAAGTGTGAGACACAGTAAGAGGTGCATTTATTTTGAAATTGTGGCTGTCTCCATGGGCCTTTGTGCATCCAGAAGGAGAAGTCTGGTTTGCCATTTATTGCTCCTCTTAAACCATTTTTTGAATGAGTTACAGAATCATAGAATCAGATTGGAAAAAATCACAGAATTAGGCTTGGAAAGTCAAAATCAAATCCAACCCTATGCTTTGTCATAAATGAATTTTGACCTCTGACCCCCAATCTTCCACTCTGTTGGGGAAGAGTTACAGAATATGAGCAGATGGCATGGGAAACTGGAATTGAAGCTGAGACTGAATTTAAGACCCAGTTTAAAAGCAGTCCCATCTATACTTTCTAGTGCAAAAAGCCTAATTAGAAACTGCAAAGGACTGATCACCCTTCTAGGGTATTTCAAGTCCAGTTATAAATTCTATGGTAGAGAAGCATCATTCTGTATAAGCTTTTTATTTCTAGGAGGACCTGAAGAATGCACAGATTTTCTGAGCCTTCATTTTATAGGATTCTTCAAGCTCATCTACCACCCTGACTACCTAATATGGGTGCACTTAAAACAGAAATTACAAGGTCCTAGTTCAGTAGAACAGCATTCATGAGCATTTTGGAGGTCTCAAAGGAATTTACTGCAGTTAAAATTTGGCTTGGTATAGCAAGGGCAGTGTGTTTGAAAGAGTTCCTGCTGGCTGCCACATATCACAGTGCTGCTCTCAGCTGAAAGCAACAACCGTTCAAATGCATTTTGGGAGCTTGAACTTAAAAAATTGACAATATTCATAATAATGATCGTGTACAATAACAAGAAAAAAGAAAATTACTTCCTTTAAAAAATGGAAACCTATTATAAAATCAAATTCCTTTTCTGGTTTCCTAAGATGACTGTTACTTTTATGTTCCATTTAGCAACAATATTAAACATTCCAGTCATGTTTAGAACTAAAACCAAAGACAACAACCCCTATTTATTATGCAAGCAGCACAACCTCCAAGGAAGGAGCCTTCTCACATTAAATGCAAAATTTGGTTCCAGTTCCAAGGAGCTGAAATTTTATTACTGCATTCCTTAAAAACAACATGAGCCTTGTAACAATTATTAATGATTGTAATCAAGGTCAAGGGAGGTGACATTTCCCATGACCTGCCCTGAGGCCTTTGGTTTGTCTTCCATATGCTTGCCCTTGCATTGCCAGACCAGGCTTCACGTTTTCAAGGCTGAGAGGTTTCTTGGGGGATGATGCAAGTTTGTTATTTTGGTTACTTGGATCTTACTGGATATTTTGCTTCTGTGCTCTCCTTGGGAAAGTACAATACCTTAAGGTGTGGGAAATACACACCCATCATATGCTGTGAGATATTTAACAAAATTCCATTGGTTTTATTACCTCAAAGCCAATCTCTTGATCAGGTCTCAAACCATCAATAATTAGCAGTATTGGCTTGGCCATCTAACTATACCAAAGGAGTTCCTGATGAGAAGCCTCTGCTTTCAAATAAAATCTTAAATGCCCACTTCAAGGATATTTTAAGCTTCAGCAACGTCTGTTTAAATTTTAAGAGACTTGAGGTTCTTTTATAACCTACCTCTTTCCATTCTGTCCTTCAGGAGCACCTGCTGGAAAGGAAAATCAAGGACAAAAATAATCACTGGTGGTTTTTGCAATTGTTGATTGCAGCTGCAGAAACCTAAAACACATGCTTCAACTAATTCCTGCAGCAATTTCTCTTTATATTCAAAACTTACATCTGCAAAGTTCTTCTTCTACTGCAAAGTGCTCTGATTTGGATTCTTCTTAGTACCTTAGGGAAAGCTGACTTGTTTCAAGTCCCAAAAGAAGCATTTCCTAATCACAACAGTCACCTATTTTCTGACAGACTAACACCTAAAACATTGCTTATGCAATTTGTTCAACTTCTAGATACAAGAACAAAGCATTTTTATTCCTTATACACTGGGAAATAAATTTTATGGGAAAAAAAGCAGGGAGAGATATGGAAGGTGAAAAAGACCCATCTCAAGGTGTATGTACATCCAAGGAAAAACAATTTCCAACATTTGGCAACTTGCTCTTAAATGCTAAAAAATAGTTAAGAGCAACAATGTCAAAGCCAATAATATAGCAAACAAGAGACATTATTTATATACTGATTAAACCATTCCATAAAAAGTTCAAACATCCTGATTGTCTATACATCTTTAATGCACACTGCACGTTGCTGTTGATGCATTTTAGGATAATGACATCATAAAATTCTTGTCATTCACGTTTCAATTTAGTAAATATAGACTTTTCTCAGTTCTTGGGAATATCTTGAAATTCAAATCTGAGTTCAAGTTTAACCACCCCCAAGAGTTAACCCATCAGAAAATGAACAGAACACAGAAGAAAAACAAATATCATAGGAATGAAGAAGTTTTTGGTGATTTTTTTTACACACTTCATACAAAGTAGATATGAATGTGAAAGCTGTTCATTCCCTAACTTCTTCAGTGATGCTTTCATGATCAGGTGAACAATTGGAAGGCAATACCATGGAAGTGGTAATTGGTGATAGCATGTTATTCCATGAAAGAGAACACATTTTCAAAACTTATTGAAGTTTAGAGCATTGTGTCATGAGTTAATTGAATTCCCTGAGGAAACCAGACAGAAAATAATGGAATTTATGGATGCTGAGTGTTTCATTTGAAAAAAGAGGATAAATCTAGAATATATTCAGGAATTATCCCCCAGTTTAGTGCTCCACAGAGAGCCTCCAAAGCATGAGGCGCTGGTTCACTCCCACCCTCCTCCAAGCACAGCATCCATCACCTTCTGTTAACTACCGTGAATTACAGTTATATTGAGGTGTCCTGCCTTTTATATACAGCAAAGAAAGCTGCACCAGCTCCAGGAGCTCAGGTTTTGAGCGTGAACCAACCACAGCCATGGCTCTTCCACCACTTCTTTTGGTGAATATTTGCATCCATGTATGTATATATTTACCTATTTAAAAAAATGTATATGCAACACTTGTTACATGTGAGGGGAAGACCAGAAAAGGCTGTGAAAAAGCTTTATCTGAAGGGACCAGGAAGGCATCTTAGAAGACAGGGTTAAAAAGGAACTTGGGGAAAAAATAAGGATTAAGGATCCCTTGCACTGCTGTAAACACTACTTGTACACTAACTCAAAAGACATGGCCCTCATTAGTGCCAGATAAATGCAAGATAAAAAAGGAAGAGGAAATATATACCATAAAGTTCAGAGTGATTTTAACCAATGACACAAAGTATGAGTCAGTACAATGCTGACATGGGAGAAAATGGTGCAAGTGGCTGCTGTGGACACTAAATTTTCCTGATACTGCTGGTTAAACTCTCCATGCCTGAAGATGCAAAAGCTTTCCAAGTGCAAAACACTTTAAAATACTTTTATACAGCCACATTATATTAAAATCTCTGTGGCTACCTAAAAAGGTGTATCCCAGATCCTTTTCCCCAGTGAATTTTGTGCTTATTTAACATGTTTCAATTAAAACCCTGAAAGGGAATAGTTCCTCTACACTGAGCAAATTCCCATTCATTCTTATCCAGAGAGAACACCTGGAATATATCACTCACTGCTGCCTTTGCTGCTGCTGTGCAGGGCACTTAGATAACAAAGCCACAGTGGGAGAACCAGCTAAGATACAAACTTGAGTGCAACTTTTAAATGAACCTGGAAGAGAGATGGGAAGTATGAAAAACCTAAGAGAACAAAAATCAAAAATAAGCTCAATGCTACACATTGGAAGTGGTTTTTTCCAAGTCCTCTGAATAATTTTCTTAATATTTTTAAAAGCTGTGTTGTACTCCACAATAGAAGAGGAATTATGTTACAGTTTCAGATGAGGTGTGTTGAAAGAGCAAGGGCTGATGCAGTTTGCAGCCTTGCAGTTTGCCTTATTTCAAACTCTGTGCCAGCCTCAGGCTCTGTGGCTGAGGGAAGAGCAGGAGTGCTCCCTGTGTACGTGACCCTGTTTATGTGCAGCCCTCCAGGATCTGCAGCAGGCACTGAAATGTGCTCAATCTCCACCAAAGCCAGAGATTCCAGTGGCTAGATAGCAGCTCTGTTTATCAGCCTGTAAACAAAATTCACTGATAAAATTGGCCTTTTCTTCTTTTCCATAAATCTCCCCTCTGGATTTTTTTCTTTTGCTTAACAACTGCCACGATGCTGATGAAAAACAATCTCTTTGCCTTTTTGAACCTGGTGTTTCTTATGACAGCAATCTTTTCTAAAACCAAAAGAAAGCAGAAGAACAGTGCTTTATGAGAATGGCTTGGTGGATTTTTAGGTTTTTTGTTGTATTAAAACCCAGTAATTCCAGATGAAATAAGCAACAGAAAACTGTTGCACTTAATAGCTGAAACAGTTGCCTTATAAATAGGTTTGGAAGCAGCCTGAATTATTTCAGGGCAGTTCAGTAGACTGTACCCAGCTGCAAGTTTAATATCCCAAATAATTCTGCTGATATTGGGTTTTTAGATTCCCTTACTTAGTTTGTAAAAGGATGACATCAGCTGAAGACTTACTATGATTCTAGGTGTTGAAGGGTACATTTATCAAATAAACTGATTTTTTTCAGTGGGTACAGCATAAGAAATGACCAACCATGTCCTCCTTGCTAATGTTGGAAATGTGACTTCTTTCTTCAAAATATCTGAAAATTTCAATTCACCTCCCCCCAGTTTCATTTTGCGTAACATCCACTTTTTAAAAAACAGTTAAACAAGCAAAAGCAAAGCAAATGTGAAACTGTGTGAGCTGCCTGTTATATCCACAATTCTTCTTGTGTTTTTTTTCTCCTATCACTCCCATTTCATACGCAACCATGAAAAACCCCTGATTTAATGCCACTTCAAAATAGTGAAAGCCAGGGAAATGCAGATATCCCTAGAGAGCTAACCAATGACCACTGAGATGGACTGGGGGAGGGTGGAAATGATGGTTATTGTTATTTTTATTTGAATTCCATTCCTAACTAGCAGAGCATCTAAGAGTTCACACCAGGTGCCCTCCCACTACAGATTATCTTCATTATGGAGCACAGCACATACTGGGGCATAACTGTGGCCCATCACATCCAAATTATTTTCCAATATCTGAACACTCTGGATGCTCCACAGGAAGAGAAAAAAGTGACCAACCACAAATGCCTCAGGACATTACCAGAAAGTGGTGAATGGTAGATAAATGTACATTATACACAGGCCCACATTTTCACAGCAAAACTCATTCTCTGTAGTATTTTCCTGCCTTGGAAAATGGCTTCTTCAGAGCAGTATTGAACAGGATACAAAATAATGATAAATATGTTTTATTTGCCCTTAATATTGCTATAATACCTCTCTGTGTGCAGCATTCTTTCACCATTTATGTATTCCATGCCCACAAAAACAGATTTTCTTAAGGGTTTCTCAGCCCATTCTCCTAAAGGAGATAACAGTGGGACAGGCATTGATGAGGGTGTTACCAGATGTTACATCGAAAGAAAATTCTGTTAAAATTCTAAAAAAAACCAGTAGCAAATACAGTGTTGTTGGACTCTAACACTTAAGTGATGACAAATGTGTAAATATTTTACCATGACCATTGAATTTGCTGAATAACTGGTTAAAAACAGTTGAAAACATCAGCCACAGCCCAAGACACCTTTTCCAAGCAAGAGGCTGGGTCTACTTTAGCACGTTGAGTTTTAAGAGAAGAATGGTATCTTCTGATTGCAAAAATCAGAAATATTTCAAAAGGAACGTTCATAAACAACAACCAACAGTGAGAGCAGGAGAACCACCTATCACAGAATAGTGAAGGTAGAAAAAGATTGAGTCCAGTCTGTGACCAGACACCACCACATTAACTAAAGCAGAGCACTGAGTGCCACATCCAGCGGCTTCTCACACCCTTCCAGGGATATGACTCCTCCAATTCCCTGGGAAGCCCCTGGCCATGCTTGACCATCCTTGCAGTGAAGAAAATCTTCCTCATGTCCAGCCTGAACCTCCCCTGGTGCAGCTTGAGGGTATGTTTTAGTCAAAGATTGCATTCACAGATGTCAGCAGAGATTTAACAGAACACATGACAGAGAGAATTCTGAATTTGTCAGGTAATTTATCTAGTACTTTACAGGTGGATTTTCTTGGCAAATCTATTTATTCTCTCTACAAAATTCTCATTGCCCGGTGTAGAGCAATTTTTAACAGTATTTTGCAATCATAATCCTTAGGGCAGGTACACAGTAGGACACAGAACAGAGAAACTTTCTATTCCTGCTGTTTCATTACCCTCAAACAATGGGGGGGAAATTGCCCAGATATGTACATTTCATCAGTAGGTGTGGTACTCACTGAGAGGAAAAAGGGAAGCACAGAAGCATTTCCAGTTCTGTAAATCAGCCTGAGAGAAGCAGATGGAAGCATGTCCTCCCTCTGATAAAACCATTATCTCCATGGTCAGGGCATTTCAGGACAGCTGCTGGAACATCTGATGAGGTGTTTACAAGGAAAATGAGAGGCACCTTGAATTGCTGTGTTGGCCCTGAGCATTTACCTACATCTAGGAGCATTAATTTGGCAGGAATGTGTCCATAAGTGATAAAAAGGGAAATTGTGATCTCATCCCATGGTGGGAAGCTCAGCAGATATCCAGGATAAAAGCTCAAATAATGATAGTAATTCTGTTCATGGATTTCTCTGTCAACCCCTCTGAAATACTGGAAAATAGAGTTTACAGAGATCCTTGGAAAGCATCAGTCTGAGAAATCAAATTTGGAACTCATGTTTCCAGCTAAGCAAGTGAACAAAACCCTTGTTAGAAGGAGGATAGGGGAAGAGAATAACTTGAAAAAATATTTAAAGAATTAAAACTAAGATCCCTTAGAAAAAGATAATTCTGTAACTATGTTTGGTCAAGGAGAAGTCATTTTGAATAATTTTGAAAATCCTCCTGGACAATTCAACCACCAAAATATTTTCTTCTTTTCCTAAACCACTCTTTGTTTGGTGCCACTGAAGTCAGAAGAGGGTTGGGTAGACCCATTCACCTTCGTACCTTTCTGCATCAGGCCAGGAAATGCAAGATAATGAAGAGAAACTAATCAATTTTTCTCACTCTGCTTCCCTTTGCATTATAAGACTAATATTTTTAACAGGTGCCAACTGGACATAGACATTCTGGAAAAAATTTGACCAAAAATCAAAGGTTTGACCCAAATTAAAATTCAGTTCCCAAAGAACATTAACACTATCACAAACCAAAACAGAATTCACTTTAAAAGGCTCATAATTACTTGTCTATTCTGTCTGCTTTATCATTTAAAAGAAGAAGGCAACAGAAGCCCAGAGCACTCAGATTTTCTAGATGCAAACCAGAACCTACTTGAATTTCTGTACTGCAAGGTCACACATACAAAGTGCACAAAAACATTCATTAATTAATGAATTAAGACAGCTGAAGCTAAAAAAGCAGGAACCATGCCATTTAGTTTAGAAGGCTTAAAAGTGAGAAAAATTACTAAGCCTGCAAGAGTTAATAGGATTCACCAGCCTATCATGCAAAGAATGTCTTCTCGTGGAGGAAATCAGAGGTGGGGTGCTCCTGCCCTGGGGTATCACTGAGTGACTCCACCTCAGGAAGTTCAATCTGGGCTACTCTGGGCCATCCCACTCCCAGCTGCTGCTGCTTCCCCTGCAGCATCCCATCCTTTTCCCGCTGTTTCATGTGGAATTCAGCAGCTCAGACACTTTCTATGTTTACCTCTCCCCAGCAGTGAGTGAAGAAAACACTGTGCTCTTGTTTGCAGTGCACAGGCAAGGCAGGGAAAGGCTCCAATCCTGGCATCCTTCAGGGAGGCTGCTCCGTGCCAAGCTGGGAGCACAGACACCAGCCGTGCATGAAACCTCCCTCATTTTGGGAGAGTACCTAGCAACTAGAACTCTGTTAAGGAGCATCTTTCCACCTTACCCCTGCAATTACCATATTAGCAGTTTAAAAGGTGGTTATAAGGTGAAAAAAAATGTCCTGAAGGAGGGCTCTGGCAGCTGAAAGCAGCCTGGAACAGGCCTGAGCCTTCACCAAAGTACCCAGGGATGCAGGATGCTGAAGCTAGTGCTCCTTTTTCTCCTCCTGCTTCATTTTTTGCGCCACATAGAATTTCACTGGATCGACCAAAACAATTTTAATAGCTGCCTGCAGCACACAGCTCCACAGATAAATTCCAACCAACCTCCACATGATATTAGAAAAGGTTGGGCTTTATTCTAGTTCTGCCACTCCTCACTTAGCTTCTCAAAAGGCACAAATACCAACTAAAAGCCTAAACATCAGCAGAGACAGCTCACAGCTGTGCTTTTCTTTTGTAATTTGAGTCCCACTCTACTAAGTGGCCTCTAGGATGAAGATGTAGTTTTAATAGTATGAGTGCATTATGAAATACATTTTTTTCATTATATACTGACAGTTACTCTGATGCGTTTTGCAGCTTGGGTTACATCCACTGACACCTTGTGGGGAAAAAAAAGTGATTTCTGAAGCTAAAGGAATTTTCTGAAATAAAAAAGTAATTGTTTTCATGCTACACCCACAAAACATTCCCCTGCACACTGCATGTTTCACACAGAAATGCAGTATATGCAAATATCTGGCACTGTGCTGCTCTTAAATTATGCTTCTGTGTCCACTATTTTAAGAGGCTTTTATTTATATCTGCTGTGGTATCTCAGACTACACACAATCATGAAACCAGGTATCTCCAAGTTTTGAGACTTTTACAAACAGATGCTTAATCCTGAGAAAATTAAAGGGCAGTTCCTATTAGGTTGCACAGAGATGTAATTGTACACTAAAGGTCTCCAATAATTCATTTGCCCAGTCAGGCCTGTAGGGAAACTATATATCAAAAAAAGTTCAGGAACTAGAAATTCAACTATAGATCCAAGATCAGGGGGAGAAAAATCTGCACCTATCCTGAATGACATCCTCAAACTCCCTGACACATCACATGTTAAAAAAGCCATCCAGCTTTTCCACTGGGATGGGCTCATGTGTGTCATGGAAACCCTTCCATGCACTAAAAGATGTGAAAAACAGCATTTCTTCTTTAAATAATGCTCCACTGATGCTATGTGCAGCAAACGGAATATATCATGCCAAAGAGGACAAGAAACAATATGGATTAAAATTTAGCCCTTTTAAATTAGGCACAAAGATTTGCAATGTTTTAAGGAACTCAGCCTACCATATTTCTGATTTAGTTGATGCAGGTTTAAAATCTTATCAGCTGACTTCCGTGTTAAAAACCAGAAAGTGCTCACAGGAAAAACAGAAAGTGTATCCATTGAAACAGCGTTACCAACATGAAATAAAATTCATTTGCAAAGGGACACAGACAGCAAGGGGGAACACTTCATTTGTTTGGAGGAGAGCTCACACGCGCACTCCTTAAAACAGACCTGGAATCCAGCGTGAAACCCCAGTGCATTTGCTCTTCAGGGGTCACTGGTCCTCACCTCCAATTCTATTTGGCAGTCTGGGCAGTCTTGACAGAAACACAGGGAGAGCTCAGGACAGTCTCAGTGTCTGAACGTGACAACACAAACCTTTACCTCTCAGACACTGACCTTCAGGAAAAATAACCAATCGATTACTTGAAGTATTTATAACAGGACCGGAAAAGTAAAAACACAGGCAGGAGGAGGAGACTCTTCTGCATACGGGAAATACAGTGATTTCATGACACAAGGTAAGAGATTATTGACACAGGAAAAAACTCACTCAGTGATAATATTTGGAGTTGCTAAAGTGAAAAGCTGCTATCTAGAAAAAGAATTGAAAAAAAAAGAAAAAACAAAAACTATTCTGCATTCAGTAAGTTTGAACTGTCTGAAACGTCCATGCACTGCATTTGGTCTCAAGACTTTCAACCACGAGATGTATATATAGAAATAGGAAAATCCTATACATATGTGTGTAGCAATGACATCTCATGCCTTGCTCATGAATGTATCTGGTCAAAACTAGACATGATGACTGGAAACCCAACTGTGATCCCCAAATATTAATGAAAACAAAGAAATCGTGTCACACAATTGCATTGTTTGGTTGCGCTACAATGTTGTATTTTCCTGATACCTAAAGGGCCACAATCAAACTAACAAACATAAAACCAAAAACCTCACCTCTGTACATAACTACTCCAGAGTTCTTCACACACATAATGAATTCTCACCAAAGTGGGTTTAAGTGCAGCTAAAAATTCAAATAAACTCACCTTTGATCACTTACCTCAGCATCCCACAGCTTCTGCCAATGGACAACAACACACTCAGCCCTCAGAAGCTCCAGCTTCTCAAGGGAACCAACATCCAACAGCCCCACAGTGACATCCTCACGCCACCACCCTCAGAACCCCCACAGCTGCCCTAAAGCCTCTAACTTCAGCTTGACTCACCACCTCGATGACTGCCCAAGTCCCTCGCTGTGCTGGGAGCTGGGTCTTCTGGGCAAAAGAAGCTGGGTATGCAAAGCAGCGCACAGGAGGCTGCAGCCCTGCTCACAGGGGGCTCAAGACTGCAAAGTGCCCGGGGACTCCAGAGCATCAGCCCTGACTTACAGGGCAGCCCGTGTCCCCAAGGCCTATGGAAGCTCCTTCTCTCCAAGTCTGGGCTGCTCCCCACTAATGGGGAGGGTGCCCAACACAGGCTGCCAACTGAAGGGAGCACAAAGGCTCCCACACCCGCAGCCTGCTTACAGGCCGGTCCACACCCAGAGAGCCACGGAGCTCAGCCTTCCCCTACAGTGACAGGAACCAGACTTGGGATCAGACCGGGCAGTGGGGATCTCGGCCTAAAGCCAAAGTGCTCGAGGGGCCGGGAGCCCAGCCTCGAGGACAGGGAGGGCACACGCCCAGCCCCACCACTCGTGGCCCCACACCTCTCAAAGGCCGGGGCCAGGGATACCCGCCTGATTACAGATGGTCCCTCCAACCGCCCTCCGAGGCCAGGGGATGCACACAACCCCACTTATGGGGCCATCCCCCGCAACCCGGCACCCCCAAGCACCATGGAGCATGGGCTCCGGCCTGCGTCCCACTTAGGAACCAGCCGTTGCCCGGCCGCAGTGCAGCATGGCAACACAGCCGTCTGCAGGAGCCCCACTAGCCTCCTCTACGAGGCTGCCATGGAGGTGGCACCAGCACTTCTTCAGCCTGCCCTGCAGGGAGGGCACAGGGGCCTCGACACACTGAGGCGCTTCAGGGCTGGCACAGGGACAAGGGGCTGTGACGCTCCCTGAGTACAGGGGGTCACACTGGCCAGGGGCCAGCAGCGGGCACAAAGCTGCCAAGGGCTGGGGAAAAGCCCTGCCCTGCTTACAGGGCAGCCGGGGGCTTGGGGAGCTCTGTTTCCCCCCTCATGTGCGGAGACAGGGGCTCTCATCCTCCTTACAAAGGAGGCCAACCACTGCAAAGACCCAGCCCTGTACACAAGGAGGTCACCCAGTGCAAAGTCATCCGCTGCACCTTGAAGGTGCCCCAGCTCTGCCATGAAAGCCTTTTACCCAGAGGGCCCCTCGTGCTCCTTCTCTAGCTCCAAGCTCACTCTTGCCTTGCCTTTCCACTCTTGAGCACGAAGCCGCCGCATCCCCAGCTCTCTCTTGCCTTGCCGTTCCACTCTTGAGCACAAAGTGTCAGCACTTGCCTCGTCATCCCACGGCTTCTGCCAATAGATGACGACACACTTAGCCCTCAGAAGCTCCAGCTCCTCAAGGGAACTGTCATCCAAGAGCCAATTCCTTGTCCCTCCTGTTACCACAGCATCTGTTCCCAAAAAGCTCAATTTTATCCCAAAATGATCATTCCTTATCCCACAGGTGACTCCAGGGCATTCCAGCAATCCTCCCCCACCAATTTATTTGTGTCCCCTCCCACTTACCTCACCTTTTCTCCTCACGAACTGCGCAATCCTGTGATGGCCGCCATGGCTCACCCCAGGGGCTGCCTCATGGTGCCTCCCGGATCGCGGTGCCTCACCGCTTAAGGTGGACACAGCGGGTTTGACTTTCGCCATCGCATCTGAAGGGACGCTGGGCCATGTGTGAGGGGCACGAGGCTGCATCTGAGAGGCCGCCAGGTGTGAGGGGCCGCAGGGTGTGAAGGGCTACCGGGTGTGAGGGGCTGCCAGGTGTGAGGGGCCGCCGCCCCCACACTACAGGGGCCGCCACCCCTCTGTCTGAGGGGCCAGCGCCCCCGCATCTGAAGGGCGCAGATCCGGGTGTGAGGGACTGCCATGTCCACCGCCTCATGTGAGGGACACGCACGTCTGAGTTCTTGCCCCTGCCTCTGAGGGAAGCGGAGTGTGAGGCCGCCCTGGCCGGGCTAGAAACACACCCCTCCCGTGCCAGCCCCCTACACAAATGGCGTCTGCCTCCCCTCAGCAGCACAAGGGCAATCG
>VRYO01001681.1:23032666-23045574 GCA_009812075.1 Sialia sialis | reverse complement strand
CCTCATATGCCCTCAGCATGGCTTAGGGGGGCACATCTCTTCCTCAGCGTTCATTCTGGTCCTTACAGATCACCTCAACATTTTCTTTCAAATTACAGTAATTTCACACTGATAAGCTGCACCTATTTCACTGAAGAATCGAGCCAATCTGGGAAGTGAAGCTAATCACCAGGTGCGGCTTATTTATGGACAACTTCCGTGGTCTTCCCGGCTACCTGGAAATGCAGCTTATAACCAGGTGCGGCTTATGAGTGTGAAATTACTGTATTTATCCGGTCCCTTGCAGCTTACCATTTCCTTTCAGACCTTTTTGATAATTCTGCTCTTTTATTAATGCCTTTGCACTGAGGTGATAGGGAATTATTCTGTTTAATGATTCTCTAAAGATCCAAGAAGGCTAAATATTCTAATAAGGTAATTTTATTTCACAAATAATGCATTCACCAGTATAATTGAATTGTAGTGTTTTTTGCAGCAGGCATGACCCTAGCAATGGGGTATGCAACTGCCTGATCGAGGGGCAGTTTTGGCAAAATGAGTTTATCCTTTCCCAGAGCTAAATATCAGTCAGTGGAAAATCATCAGACTGATGATTACTGTGATGTTTATTCTGAGAGAATATTTAATAACCCAAGAAAAAGAGAGAAGAACCCTGATCACTGACTTCCTCTAAGTAAAATCCCCATGCTTGGGGTTTTGCAATAGTTGATATCCTCCTTTGATTGTACATGCAGCCTCAGGGAAGGAGATTGTTCTCTAATTTTCTTTCTCCTTATCAAAAGCTTCCCCTCTTCATGACAAGAGTACAATAAATGCAGACTCTGAACCAAGGTGTTAAGAATATCTTCTGCTTAAAACACTGAACTCTCTGATGCAGCATCAGAAAAATCTTGCAAATAACTTAGTCAGCTGTTCTTTTACCTATATTATTTAACAACAAAATAAACATGTAATATAGAAGTGGCCTTTAATTTGCTGGCATTCAGGAGATTTAGGGCGAATCAAATTTTCTGCTTAGTCCAGTTTACAGCTGCAGGCACTGACTCAGACCCTGACAAAGTGCACTGCCACATTACATTCTGAAACAAGCACTGAGAGATCCCACAAAACCCCTTCCATTTCTAGTTCTGTGGATCCCAGTGGTTTAGAGGGAAATTAATATGTGCTTTCCCCTCCGTGTTAGGGCCCTCTATTCATCTGCAGAATGAAAAGTTCTCTAAGCTTTTAATCTAGGTCAGACTCAGCTCTTCACAGCGTATTCAACCAAGATGCAGCTATTAAGCTTCCCTTTAAAACACTTTCCTTTCCCAAGCCAAGAGCCCTGGCTCAGCACTGTAATTATAAACTGCAAGTTCCAAAATTAGCAAGTGGTAAAGGTGAAAAGGGATAGAAGCACAACCCATATTCATCATTTGTTGAGTGAGGTCCAACACTGGATGGGAAAACTAACAAGCACTTTGTGCTTTGAGCTGACTCAACAGAACACATGGAAAGGGCAATTTTCATTGCACAGTGAGCAGAGCTGCCACTCCAAAGACAGAGATGCTCCTCTTGCATTAGTGTGGAACTCTGGTGGCTTCAGCTGATGAGGGACCTCTGCCAGATCTCTGCAGGGAGAGACGCTGCAAGTGCAGGCATCAGGTGTTCAGACAGCTCAAATGTCTGGCAGAGACCTAAGCAACGATTTCACAGAAACAATAAAACGTCTGTGCTTTAGAAACAGAAATATTGTAGTATTTTTCAGCAGCTCTTTGATAGCAGAAGAGTTCAGGCAAAATATAACAATATATCCTGGGAAAAGTCCATGGATGTGGTGGAGACCTTTTCTTAATCCAGAAGTGAGATTTCCTAATCTGAAGAGCTTTCTTTTTTCCACAGTAAACAGGTATTGTTAAAACAATAAGGGAAATGCATTAATTTCATGTTTTCCTTTCTTGCTCCTTAACTGCATTCCTTTGCTTTTATCATGAGCAGTAATTTCCCCTCACATACCCCCTGCTTCAGCCAGTGCATTTACACATTACTATCGAAGGGTTTGAGTGCTGTTTAGCATGGAAATAGCATCAGATTACCCAGCTTAAAATAATATTTTGCTAGGGCTCAATAATTGTAGTCAAAGGATGCTTTATTTGTATTTCAGGTAGTAAAGTACTAATTTTTCCTCTTTATACTTGAGGGGAATTTTAAAATCCTGAGTTCAGAACAAGCTAAGCCTTTGTGTTCCTCAGGAGATCTGAAGTGTGCTTAATAAAAACCAACAAAAAACAGCCCAACATTAAAAATCTTCAAGGGTCCAAGTCATACCTGTCCTGTCAGAGCTGGGGCTCAGCACAGAAAGCAGGAGGCAGCCCATAAAGGTGCCATTGTGCAGGGAGCAGCAGGACACAATCCTGCATTTATGGAGGATTGACTGTTCTCTCAGTTTTTTAATCAAGCTTTGTCTCGGAGCACCACGGTCAAATATCCCAGCGGCACCTTTGCCTTTCAAGTGCATCCTTCACTTGATTGTCAGCATAATCCATCCTTCTGTAACGACACTCCAGGCTTTGTTTTATTAATGAGATCACCTTCTCTCTTCTCCACTTACCACCCTCACTGCCTTGACCTGGGCTGCTTTTTCAAGCTACCAGACTGGCTTCTAGTGCCATCTATTAAAATACATTTTGTCTTTCTCAGCATAAGAACAATGACTAAATAGAGCTACATTTTGAAAAAGTTTAACTTCTGTGCCTTGCCAAATTATGTTTCTGGAGGCATCTTGGAACTTAAAAATAACCAAGGAAAGAAGGAGGTGTAATTGCTGTTTTGCTTCTCTCTAAGCATTCTTTTTCATAAGCAAATTTGGGAGGAAAAAAATGTGATGAGAAAGACCTGCCTTCCACAGGTGCTGAGTGCCAATGTTCGCATTGCCACAACTTTTTAAATTGGATTGCCTGAAACTGATTTTCAATCTCTCTGCAAATATTCTGTGACTCATGGGCAAATTTTCTCTATATTACTTGATCATGCTACCTACCTACTAACTGTATGGTTTTGGAACCACCAGTTTTCACAAAGAACAAACTATCTGCTCAGTTAATACAGTTCTGCTCATTTTGTCTTTAACTACAAACAGAAAAAGTAAAATTGAAAATATCACTTTTTTATGTCATGGTTTGGGAAGGGTATTCTCCAATTTAGTTCTCCCAGTAAAACTACTCCTTCCCCTCTAGGGTGGGATGGGGAGAAATGGAAGCACAAGAGGTAAAATTCAGGGTTTTTGTCTTCACCTTTGAACTTAAATTATGCTAAACATTATTCAGCATCAATAAACCTTAATTAAAAGAAATATTTAAATTATATTTTACATACTACAGCTATGTGTAATTCCTTAACACTCGTGGGTTTAATTGATATTTTTCACTAAGTTTGCAATGGAAGCATGAAATAATTCCAGAGAGTTCCTCTGCAGTGTGTTTATCATGGGCCAGCCTCCCTCTCTCATAAACAGACTGTGCCTGGAAACTGGAATTACTCACTTAACACAGCTTTGTTTAAAAGCCTTCCCTTGGCACCCCCATCCCCCCTGAAGCTTCCAGCAGGGAGAATGAGGATGTTTTGGCCCCATTTCACTGGAGAATATGCCTAATTTCATCACAGTCAGCAAAATACTTAGGCACATGCTGTGTTTTATCTTCTATTTTCTTTTTAAAGTGGCCTCTTTAATTTTGTTAGCCCTTAACTCCTTTTTCAGAAAGTAGAGGGATTTACAAGTGGTTTTATATCCCTTAGAGTTCTGTTAAAACAGAAATGAGGTTTTTACTTGTGCGAATCAATCCTGAAAGTGAAAAAACCCAACCAAAACAAACAGCATAAATGCACTCTTTTTTTTTGTTTGTTTTTTTGAGGAGAAAGATTTGCAGGAGATAACAACTTTTCCTAGAGCAGCTGGCACAGTGGGAGAAAAAAAACATGGACAAGCTTTCCAGCCTGCAAACCCTTCTTCAATTCCAAAACAAGAGTACTGAAAAGCACAAGGAGTCTTTCAGTTGCGTTTTATTAAATCGGGCGTTGAGACAGATCCTCAGGAGCCCCAGGTCCGTAGAACCTGGAGGTTCAGTGTGTGAAGTCCTTCTCTCCCATTACTGGAGCAGGTTCTGCAGTCCCTTTTCTATTATTTCCCTTTTCCCCGCTCTGTTTTATTAGAATTACAGCTCTTATGCCTTTCTTTGAACATTTACAAAGCTGTATTTTGGGTCTCATTCCTCCTTTCTTGTCTTGAACAGAAATTGAGTCACAAATGGAAGATACAAGGACCTGGTTTCCCTGAGAGAATACAAATTTTAGGTAGCTGCTGCTAATTTCACATGTCCTAAAATACAACCCTTATCAGATTCAGCTAAAGTAAATCAAGGTGCAAACAGACGGAGGAAACAACCTTGTTTTTACAGGAACAGGAAGAACCTGGAGTGTGTTTGTTCCTGAATAAAGCAAGGGCAGCTACTGATTGAGTCCAGCTCGCTGGGATGACTCAAATTAAGCATCAGATTTAAGTCTTGATGTTCAAATCTCAGTCACAGAAACTTTTCTGAGAACTTGAATGCAAAGCTGCTTGTATCACAAGTATGCATTCAGGGCAGCTTTTCTGCTTGTCAGAAGACAGAAACAGCTCAGAGACAGCCCACAGTCACAAATAAAAGCTGTAAAATTTGTGTTTGAAAGACACAAATTGAAGCTGCCAATTATTTGTTTGTTTGTTTTTTTCCAAGAGGGCAAACAGGGACAGTGCAAGCCTGGGATAAGGAGAGAAGAGTTGGGAGAAAAAGGTAGTGAGAGGAAACTGAGAAGGAGAATGTTCAGAGGGAAAGAAATTTGTAACCCTAAAGGAGATATTCTGTCTGCATATATTTATTACACCCAGTGAGAAAAGGCACAGTTCATTTCCCTCAAAGGTCTGGACTTGCATCCGTGCTGAGCAGTAAAGACAAAAACCAAAGATTCCTCCTCCCAGTCTGGAACTGCTAAATAATTAGAACATCCTTACTAGCCAGCATGCCCTCAAGAATCTTATCAGAAGTCATCAAAAGAACCTAATTTATATTTCTGACTGTAAAAATGTTTATTTGAGTAGATAGCGTTATCCAGGATTTGTTTTTCAATGTTGATTAGAAACATAATCAAGCACACTGTAAATGGCCTGCTCTCTTCACATACTCTTGCAGTTGTTCCATGATCTGCTGTTAAAAAATCTCCACATTTCAAAAAGGCTACAGGCTAGATCTCTAAGACCAGCTTTTGCAAGTAAGTTTTGAAATCTTGAATATTTTAAAATCTATTATCTGCTTTTCCCACTTGTATTTTTGCATTCATAGACTATAAATATCAAGGAACTCTTGCTTTTACCTGTTTCTGCCAAAGTTTCTGTGTGTGGGTTTGACACCTAAAATGAGATTATAGATGAAGGAAAGAAGATGCAATCCCTTTTTTGAGGACACAGATCTTCTCAGGGAGTTTTCCTTCTCAGGAATACAAGAGCTGTTTTCATTCTAGAAATGATTGACTTATCCCCTTCAAGTGGCAAGTATCAACTGGAAACAATTACCTTTGGAAAGAGGAAGTTTTCAATTTTAGGATGAGTGAGCACCATCTGTAATTTCATGCCTTCAGGCTGCCTTAACTTAAAAGTTCAATAAGTTAAAGCCAGGAAAAGGGAAGAGCGGGGAGAAAACCCAAAGCAAAACCAAAAAAAAGAAACCCCAAAACTTTAATTATTTCCAGCCAAAGGAGTCTTTTAGCCTTTTGTTTGCACACAGATATTATGCTTGTGGAATGGTTGTAAGTTGTGCCCTTTTTTTAGCATTTTCTGAGTTTGTTTGAAGTGTCAGTGCTACAGCATTGTGAGGATGAAGTCCAGATGTCATCATTCTGAAGTCCAGGGCAGATGATGGATGATCCTCCCCACTGCTTATAAACAGCGGGCAAACACAAAGCCAGCATAACAGCCTGGCTTGTCTTGCATTTTAGAAACATTAAAAAAATACAGCAGATATTGGTTCATTCAGAAGAGAGTTCTAGAAATCGCATTTAAAAAAATATCCTTTGACATAAGAAAAAAACCAAAATATTACACAGAAATACTTTGTTCTCACACAAAGGAAACATTTCTTTTTGATCTTCATACAAAGCATTTCAGCAACTGGCAAATTGTACAACCTATCACTTCTGTTAGAAGAAATAACTGAAAATGGGCTCTTATCTGAATCTTATCCTAGCTCTAGAATATAAACATATTGTGGTCTGCAAAGAGGACCTGGCAATATCACAAAAACCGATTTTCTGAGATGGTTTTCAATCCCACTGTTTAGGACAGGACTGGAATCACCATTTTCATACACAAAGCATGGTTTTGAAGTGTTTTAACACTTCACATCACCAGAGTTAAAACAATTTTTATTTTCTTTTATAATACATGCAAAGAAGTCAGCTGAATTGTATGCAGTAAGGCAAAGGGGTTTGTTAATATTTTATATTATATTATTGTGTTATACCTTATAATTGCCAATCTTATTCAGGCCTTATTTACACCTTAAAATTGCTGGTTTTATTCAGGCATCAGTGCTGTTTTCCCCCATCTACTGTTTGCTTGCTTTTTCTAAGAACCATTTAAATTTCTAGATGTCTTATAATCCCTGTTCACCCTCTACTTTCTCCAAATGCAATTCTTAGCTAAGGAACTGTATAAAATTGGTGGACATCAAGGTTTTGATGCTGCATCCAAGCATTTTTTATCAATCATTCATGAAATTCAGCTGGTTTGGATGGTTTCTGATTTTTTTGGAGGGTGTTTGGGGTATTTTGAATTTGTTGTGGTGTTTTTCCTGTTGAATTGATCATATTACAACACTCTCAAGTTTTTTTTTTAGCACAGACACAAAATGGAGCTCCCAGCTCTCAGATATTCAAGGGTGGGGAGAGTGAAACAACAAGAGGCAAATACAGAAGTGATGTGACCCAAGGGCTGCACAGCCCAGCTCTTTCCTGGGGAAGGGGAAGACCTTGATCCACAATTAGGTACAGAGACCTTGTAACTTGCAAAGAAAACAAGGCCAGACAAGATAAAAAACTAGGCAGGATTTCTCTGCTTCTTTTGTTTGCATGTCATTGTGGGGCCCGATTTATTCCATTTTCTGCCAGTTTTCCCTGTTCTTTTCCTCATCCTATTATCATTACCCTTGAACTTAATGATGTTCATCCCATAACAGCAGTGCCTCTAAAGGAACACCTCTGCACACCAAGACACAATTTGCCCTTTTGCTGATTGTAAAAAGCCTCTTAAGGGAGCCAGGAAGAAGCTTCTTAAAACAAATATGGAAAGATTATGTGTCTGAATGAAAGGAAACCTGAAATTTTCAGAAGCTTAGTTCACATTTCAATCAGTTTTGGGTATACAGTAGCTTACTTGTCATTAAAATCATGCAAGAAAGGCATCAAAATATTTTTTCAACTTCAATCCTGCTTGCTTTCAGTGAGAGGTGCTTTCTAAACTTCCAAGTCATCTGTGAAAGAATATACTGTTACCATCTGGATAATGCCTTGGGATTCAGTTCTTAACTCCGTCTCCACAGCAACTCTCCCAAAACCCCAACAATGCCCTTTGGGTCCTTCCCAAGGATCCCTTACCCTGTTCCCAGCAATGATTTGGGGTGGTATCGAATAAACTCCAGGTCCTGGCCATGAGCTCTCATGGCTACTGCAAAAATTAAACCTCGCCTGGCTGGAACGAGGACTCCCTGTTTTATAATTCTGCATTTTTACACCACCCCAAGAAGGGTTCTTCCAGATCCTGTGCCTCCCTCTGAGCCACTCTGTCACCGTGCCCTTCCTCACCCATGAAAAGGGGAGACAATAAACTGGACAAAGTTCTTGGCTGAGATTAGGGCAGAGAGATGACCCGTTACCATCACAGGCAAAGCAACTTTGGCAAATGAAATTTGTTGCCAAATAAAATTCATTTAGACATAGAGAAATCAAGACAAATTGAGCTTGAGCTCAGCAGTGTGTTTTAATGCTTTTATCAGAAGTGTGAGAACAGACTGCAGCAGGAACACAGCCCTGTTAACACCACTCTTGTCACCTCCCAGTTAAAATGCAGGGAGAAGAATAAAACCAGGGAGCTTTTCAGTACTTTAAATACTCTCAGCACGCCTGGTTGACATGAATTCCTTTGTAAGAACTGAGTACCAGCTGACACAGAAGATCTGACACTTCGGGCTGACCCAGTATTGAGCTCTTACATAAGTTTTCATTTCTGTTTACACGATTTTACTTCCCTCACCCTCTCCTCCTCTGCATCTCTTGTCTCTGTCCTTCTGCAATTCAATTTGGTTTCAAGTTACGTAAAATGTTTTCATCACTCACTGCTATAAACTATCATCTGAGTGTGCAATCCTGTTTCAGGCCACAGAGTCCCTGGAGAGCACAAACTCTCCAGGAGAAACGGGATTTCTTTGATGTCACTGCACTGGGAGGAGGAAAGTGGCCAAGGCATCCTTTGAAACCATCCCATTCAACCAGGATGTTTCATTTCCAAGTGTCCTATTTGCAGCCAACTCACAAGGACAGGAGGCGATTCTTAAGTCCTGGGTATTTTCTTTTTAAGTACACCATTTATTCAAACTAGCCAAATGTTTTTCTCTTATTGATAAGTGTTGAAACAATTAGAAAACTTGCTACATGTAAGGATGCAATTAACAGGCAGCAGACAATCCAAATCCCACGGAAAATTTTATTAGGAATGAGGACATGAATAATCTTCTCACAGAATTCTAAAATCAGTGAATTTATTGCATGTCCTGAGTAGCTAAAATTCCCAGGAAGCACAAGTTAACAACATGAACATAAACTGCAAGTAAAGTCATTGGACTGAAAGTTGAAAAATCTCTGTTTTTCTTTTTAAAGGATTAATTTGACAAGATCAGCTTTAACATAATCTTTAAGATAGGGTTACAGATCATGAACTCCAGAACCTCCTCGCAGAAGTCAGTCTATGTATTTTTTTCTAGGAGCAGGAAACATCTATTCAACACATTTTACCTGTTGCTAAAGTACAACCTCCTCCCCAGTGTGACAGCACAAAAAGCAGGAAAGGACCTGGTTCTGTGTGAGCCTTGCTCAGCAATAACAAATACATTTCTGTCTTATCAATGCTGTGCTCAGCACAAATCCAAAATGCAGCCCCACACCAGCCACTGGGAAGAAAACTACCTCACCCAAAACAAGCAAACATGCAAAAAAGCTTCAGAAGATGAATAATACATGTATATAAAGACGTGTGTGTGTGTGTGTATATATATATATTTGGGATTTGTTGGCTTTTAAAAATGTTTTAACATTAAAAATGGCTTTTTGTTATTTTTTTGGTTTTTTTTTGCATATGACAAAGGCTTGAAGAGGCTGGTCGGATTTATCCCTCCTAAGAGAGCTCTTGATATTATGAGGTCTGAGTGCTTCCTCGGGAGCTGGCAGAGGTGCAGAGATCCAGCCAGGGATGCAATGGGCTGGGCTGCTCCAGCCCTGGCCGTCCTGGCAGAGGATGCTGTCCTGCTGTCCTGCTGTCCTGCTGTCCTGCTGTCCTGCTGTCCTGCTGTCCTGCTGTCCTGCCCATTATCCCGCTGGGAAGGAGCAGCTGTTCTCCAGTTCGTGCTAGCTTCTCACCTGGACAGCAGCTCCAATCTAGCCTGGTCAAAACCAAGTGAGATCCTGCCTCCCAACACATTTTACCATCTAAATGACCGTGAGAGACCAGGTTTCTACATTTCAACCTGTGCTGTGCAGCTCACAGCTATTTCAGGAGAGCAATGTGATGCAAATGATCTACTTAGTGTTTTCAACTGCAGCCTTTGGAGTGGAGGGGAATCAGCCTTTAGCTGAGGAGAGTAGGGGCTAAAAACGCCTTCAATAGGCACAGTGAGAGTTATCTGGAATAACAACTTCAAGAGGAATAAATTGTGCAATTACAGGAGAGAAGAGGTTGCTAAATTGGCAGATGTTGACTCCCTCCAAGGCAGAGTCGCTTGCAGAGAGACCCAGAGAAATGAGAGGAGTCACCAGCTGTGATTTTAGGAAAAGTTTTCTCCCTGACAGGATGGTTGAGCACGGGGACAGGCTGCCCAGGGAATGGCCATAGCACCAATATGACAGAGCTCAAGAATTGTTTGTACAAACTCCCAGGGATGCACAGAGTGGGATTGTTATCTGTATGGGGCCAGGGGCTGGATTCAGTGATCCCTGTGAGTTCCTTCCCGCTCTGGATATTCTGTGTTTCTATAATTCCATGATTCTCAGTCTTTGCAGCAGCCTCCCTGAAACTGAACCGGGAGGGTTTCTTGTTGCTGTGTGTAGTTTTGCATCATGAGATTGTTGGTTTTGAGTGTTTATATATGTGTTTACCCAAAACAAAGGACACTGCCCTTGCCACTCACCAGGGTTTATCTGGAACAGGATGTACGTGCACACCTCTTGCAGAGAACCCTCCTTCCCAGGATCAGCTCCCACCTAGCACAAGGGCAGAACATTTAATCCGGGATCTTGCTTCACCCACAAGCTTCTATATTGACAGCAATTCTCTTGTTAGAGGAACAGACAACAAAGCCATAAATCCAGTGTTGCAGAGAGAGCCCCATGTCTGAGGAAGGCTGTGTGACCTCTCTTTCTGCCATGAAGGATCCCATGTTTGGGCAAAACATCTGCTTGGAATGGCTGCCTGCATGTCAGAGCCCTTTCTCCACCCTCTTTCTTGAACATTCTGACAGGCTATTATTTTTTCCCTCATCCCATAGGATTTTATGGTAGGAAGGGAGGGTGGGAGGGATTATATATGATTTTGTTTGAAATTTCAGAGCAGCTTTAATATTGATGAATTTGACATGAAAACTGTATGACAGCAAATATAACACAGCATTCCCCCCATGCTTTATATGAATTAACATAATACACATTTCTAAAGTGCTCATCCATGTCTGACTGCCATTCCCAGGTCTGAAGAAGCACAGTGCTGTGGAATTCCAAAGTGCCTTATAGCTTTTTGGACTGTAATTTTTTACAAGAAGAAAATGCATTTTTTTCCTCAGCTGATAAAGATTTTTCTGCAAACACTGAACTATTTGCCAATCTTTTAATCCAGTAAAACTCAGTAGCAGGTCATTACCTTCTTGTTATGTATGCACATCAGCTACTGTAAATAATAATATTTACACAAACTTAATGCTGTCCTTTAGTGTCTCAAGTTTGAGTGATAAAAACCAATGATCACTGCATACACAAGTAGATCAGCTGCCTGATAAGTCTGAAAATTTCAGGAAATGTATAACTTCTGTGTCTCCTGTTCTTTTTGTATTTTTATTCCTATTAACAATCTCTCTGTTACCACTCACCTCACATTTGCTACTGCAGAAAAGAGGAAACTACAATTCCATCATCATCCATTAACCAAACTGCCTTTCTCCCTTGCAGTGATTCTTAACACATCGTTGGAAAAGAAAATATTAACAAAGATTATTCTTCTCTAAACAATTGTTCAACATTGAAAAAATACCACTTTTTAAAGCATCAACATTATTAAAGCATGGCTGAGGGAGATCTGGTTTCCCAGGCAAGCTCCAATTTTGCACCACCTCATTTAAATCCATACAGGCCAAGAGATGCCAGTGGGAAAGAGACCAAGCACAAGAGTGGGACTTGATGAATTCTGATCTGGGATTGAAGCTGTTATTTTACTTAAGTTTCAAAATACTTGGTCACAATGCATAAAACAAATCTGGCATTTAAAGTGCAGGGCAGATCTCCTGAGGCTGACATAAGAATACATTATTTCAAATCCAGCCTCTGTTTCAAGCCTCTTTTCCTTCCCTATTTCAATTTATGATTTGTATGTATTTTAATGTAGCATTTAATTTTTTAATACTGGTTACTGCAATATGAGTTTCATTGTCAATACTGAATTAATCATATGAAATGTGAGGAACAAAAAATACTGGGAAAAAAAAAAAGCTACTGGTAAAATGCATGAGGCAAACTAAATATCCACAGAAGACAGATTTAACCTTTATCTCCATGGCTGTGATAGCAACACTTGGCCATAAATGTCACCTATGAGATTATTAATAAGGGATATCCTTTGTTGCTGGTCTGAGCAAATTAATTAGGAGCAAGTGAATTGATGAAGTGAATGAAGCACCTCTAAAACTAAGGTACAGGTCAATGACAGAATAACAATTTGAATTGCCACTCCTCCCTGTGTGGGAAAGAACAGCTGGCCCTGCCAAGGATCACAAAACTAGATTGGTATAATTTTAAACAACGCCAAATGCTGCAGCTCAGGGCAGGATGAATGGAAGGTGCTCCAAACCTAAAAAAGGCAGAAAGAAGTCAGAGAAGAATTCCCTTAGAAATTATAGGAGAATTATATGGGGAGGAACACAGAAGTTCAGGGCTTCTCCACCAGAGGGACCTGGATCTGTCACTTAGGCACTAATTCAGGCTCTCCAGTGGCTCCCCAGAGGTTCTGAGAGTTGAGGAGTCACAGGTGGCAATGCTCAGTGTTCTACATCTCCCCAATCCATAATCAGTGTCCTGTACCCCCCATCCACTTGAATCATTTTGCACTTTGTATTTTCACCTGCAAAAGTCAGTGGTTTCAGGAAACAGGTTTCTGTAGGAATGTGTCCATAAAAACATCACTATTACTCCTTTAGACCAATCTTACAAATGATTTCTTGGCAACTGCTCAGGAGAAAATGAAAAAAAAGTATGTAAGACTTTGCTTTAGAAAAAGGGAAGGTGTTTTAGGTATAAAGTACATGGGGGTGATGCCAATGTCCTCAGTTTTGAGGTCTGAACTGAAATATTCTTCTATACAATGACACCTTTAT
>VRYO01001681.1:22975848-23016481 GCA_009812075.1 Sialia sialis | reverse complement strand
AATCTCATTTTAGTTGATAGGAATAAAGAGGACTCAGGTTTCCTAGCTTAAAGGAAGAGAGTCCAGTGGACTCTCAGGTATACAACAATACAAAAGTACAACAATAACTAGAGGATATTTAAAATAACATAGGCTTTTATACTTTTGAAAGAAGAAAGAACACATGCAATGAGCTGTTCAGGCCACAATCTAGAGTTTCATGATATCACTGCTGTAGAATGAAAAACCATTCAAATAAATTTAATTTAAAGTGCAGCGAGGTAATTGCTAATCTCTGCTAGAAAACGGCACTTTGAATGAGATAACATGGCTTGCTGTTAAATCTGAAAACATGCAGACATTTTATTCAGCCTTTAAATGAGCATGAATTACTTCCCAAAGGAGTTAATGCACAAAGACAAGGGTCAAAAATGAGAAGTGTCAGCTAAAATGTGGATTTAAGGTATTCTGTGAACCCCCACACAGCTGACCAGCTCTGCTGTCATCTTGCCTTCTCCTTTTATTACTTTCCAGCCTGTTGATCCATAAACGCACTCCAAGAAAAAAACACTTTTCAACGGGGCATCATTAATTTATTTCCTGGTGGCTGCTGAGTGGTTCCCACATAACTCTGAGCCCCTGTCCTCAGTGACATCCTCAGTTACATTGAGCTGAGGCCAGACTGATGATGTTGCTCTGTGGTTTGGTTATTTGGTTGGTTTTCACCCATAAATGACCTTTGCAATAAATTTATCATGCTCTGCAGTCACTCTGCTGTTCAGGTACCACCTGTATCACCACACAGAATTCAGTGGCTCAGCTTCCCATGAAGCCAACACAAGCAGCCTGAGGGTGGACACACTTGTTTGAATAACAAAGGGAGCAAGTGGGTTTAGCATCCTAATGCCAAACACTGAATGGAATGCTTCAATTGCCTGCCACTGAGAAAATTAGAGCTACAACTGACATGCTAAATTTACCTAATGTGCCAGGCTTCCTCTGCAGCACTTGGAGAAATTCAGTGAAAATCTTTCCCATTGTTTCTCCACCTGCAGGACTGACAAAAGAGTACAGCTGAGCACTGGATCCCTTCAGATCTCTGCAAAATACCTCCTCGGGGAGAAGCAGCAGCCCCATTGTTGGTGATAAGGCTGTGGAAATAGTTGCAAGAGCCCAATTTCAGGTGGCATGGCAAAGCTAGATTTACCAAATCAGGCTTCAAACAGACTACCCACATTACACATAAACTGACCTGGGTGACTTGCAGGCATAACATCCTTTTTCCAGGAACAATCGTGGAACCCATAATGAAAGGATCATTCTGTAACTGTAAAAAAAGCCCCACTATTCTGCAAAGAAGAGAATAAGAGGATTAAGAAGCTTTTTTTTTTTTTTTTTAAAAAAAAAAAAAAAAAAAAAAAAAAGCCCAAGAAAATAACCCTTCTGTGTGAAACTACTTGCCTGGGTGTTGTGATCTGCAGCTCATTCAGAGGATTTGCCCTCAGAGGCAAGCCTGTATTACTGGCCAAATATTCACTTGAAGAGAGTTATTTCAGCTGAAATAAATAATTGTATCCGTTTACAACAAATGAGCTTCAGTTAAACCCTTAAAATGCAAAATACTCCAGCAGGTTATACTGAGATACAAATAATAATTTGCACCTCATTCTTGACATATTTAATAGAAAATTTCAGTGGCCATGCCAGAGTTCAGGGCAAAGGAGACATCTCCTCCTTCTTTCCTTCTCCAAGCCTACAAGATTATTTCTTTATCCTTCCTCCCTCCTCAACTGCAATTAGAGAAGCAGGAGCTTCATATCACAGTGGTTGAAGTAAACTAGCACTAATCTTTTAATTGAAAGTAAATGATGGAGAGATAGCAAATGAGCAAGGGAAGCTGGAAAACACAGCTTCCTTCTGTCCCTGTCACTCCACACCTCATCAGCAAACTGAGAATTAACTTTGGTCCCCTGACCTGTTCCATTAAGGATACTGAAGCCTGAAGAGAGCTTTAAAGCTCGACCCACACCCTGCCTGAAAAGTTCTTCACTGAAAGGGTGGCAGAGGTTGAGAAATGGAGTGCTCTGCAGGGAGAGGCAGAAATCAGGCAGGCAGAAAGTTTCTCCTTGGCCTTTCCCATCCTACAGCAGTCCAAGCCTGGTGGGCAATTCCTGCCTGAAATCCACCCAGGATGTCACTTGGGAGCAGCACCAGTGGCAGCGAGCTCTCAGGGGCAGAGCCACACTTAAAAGAGAGTTTATCTTGGAAATTAGCAGATTGCTTCCCAGGGGATAGATTTTCTTTGTTGTAAAGTGTTTTTTTCATGTGTATATACATTTATAAATATACTCATGTTTAAATTTATACCAGACTGCATTTAAATCATCTCTACTTCTATTAAAAAACAAAGTGTTATTTGAAGTAATTTTGAGTCACAGATTAGTGTTCCCCAAATTTGATCGTTAATTTAAAATGTTTAATCATACAGGGGAGGTTCTAGGAGCTATTTTGTTGTTTTGGTTAACATGTACTTTTAAATCTCAACCCATGTTTTACAGTCCTGAAGTTAGCTAGCTGACTGTATTTCTGATCTCTTAAATTACTTGTATGTTTGTTCTCATTCCTTTTTGCATTCACTGATCCTTTAGATTTAATTTTTTTGTTTGTTTGTTTCGTCTCAAACCAGCCAAAGGCAGCAGTTGTTTCTATGCCATTTGCTTTTGGAAAACATGATATGTGCCACCAACACAACAGGTTTAATTTCATAAAAGCAAACACTGAAATTGCAAATATTAAACATTTGAAATAACTGCTGAAGCAAATACGGGCACAAATCATAAGGCCAGAAGTGACCACTGTAGTAACTGGGGCTGATCTCCTGTACAGCACAGATCAGAGAACATTCCCAAATTAATTATTGTTTTTTACAGAATATTAGACTTCGATAGAAAATGCTAGTGGTGAAAAAGCCACCACAGCTCATGTGAGGGTAGTCCAGTGATGGATTGTGAAAAACCACCACTCACTGCTGACTCGTTTTTTGCTACTTTTTACTTCAGTCTAAAATGTAGAAGTCTTCATTCCTGGAGGTCTAAAACAGCTTGAGGTGATTCCTTCTCTGGAAACAAGGGGTTCTTCCTGAAAAAAATCAGATATAATTTACAGGATTCTCCATTCCAGCTTGGCAGGAACTGGAGCAGGTCCAGCAAATACTCTCCTGATAATCATCCTGCAGCTCCCATTGAGGTTCCTATTCAAATTTCCTCAAAAATGCATTTCTGAGATGTTTGAACCTTCCAATATTTCACTCACTCCTATCTGAAGTCACTGTAGTTAAACTGGTGAGGCAGTGTACAAAAATAATAAATTATTACGTTGTTATAGAGCAACTTTGAAATTAATCATGTCTTACATATATGAAGAGACATTTGCCCGAAGAACCTATTTAAAAAAAAAAAATAAAATAATTCCTGCTCTGCAAATTCAATATATATGCTGGTTCTCTGCCACTGCACAAATCTAATTTGGGATGTGATCTGTTTGCATCTAAAATCAAGTTTGGAAAAGCAGTGTGGCTCCAGCTTATCTGTTCTCATTAATGCTGAAAGACATTAAGTTTACAGGCTTTGATCTGAACTATTTAAGAGTATGTTACACACAGAGCACACTCAGTACTAGATCCCATAAAAACAGAAAAATATTTCATGTTCCAACCACTATAAATGACAACAGAACAGTTAAGAGTCTTTTGTTTCATTAAAAAAAAGAAATCTTAAAAAAAAATTGAGCATCACTATTTCAATATAACTGAAATTCCTATAATTAAGGGAAGTGATTTGGTTCATCAGGACACTTAAAAAGGTTGAGAGGTTCAGCTTTAGACTAAAGCAAAAATGCTCTTTTTTATTTGACTGACAATATAGGGAAAATAATGCTAATTCTTGATTTTAGCTGCCCAGAAATTTTGTCTTTGACCTCCAGACCTGCTGTTACATTAGTGACAGTGGTGAAAACTTTGCAGCTCTGTTCCATCAGCACAGAGTAGGGGCAGGGGCTGTGATGTGTCTGCAGCACAAAAGGGCCTCTAGTGGCACTGAGGGCAGGGAAAAATGGGAGTTCAGCATTGCACAGCTGATATTCCTCCCTAATTTAGACACACAGATGTGTACAAATCACAATATTTAAAGGTTTTGAACCCAGATTCAGTTTAGATAAATCCTTGCTCCTTGCTCCACACCAGAATTGTGTAGCATGGTGAGTCTTTTACCACCCACCCTGGATAGAGAGCGAACACCTCCAGGGGGAATTCAGTATTCACTTTTGTATGTGCAGACGAAAACTTCTGGCTGGAATCTTGCTTTGTTCTGTTTTACTTATACTCTGAACAGGAGTCCAGCATGTATTTTATTTGTATGGCCCAAGAGTTTGCTGCAGATTATATTTTTTTTTAAATTCTAAGAAATTACCATCAAAATAGGTTATTTTAAAGTAAATATTTGCATGGTTTAATTTTTCAAATTTGCCTTGAAGTCTGAGTAGAGTTTGGGCACAGGCAGCCCTCCTGACCATGGCAGCATAATGGAGCAGCAAACCACAGTAATTTCACTACTTAACTTATTTTAGTGGCCAGAGAACTCTGCAGCCTGAAGAAGTAGGACCAAACTGCCTGAAACTCTCATTTTTTTGGACAGCACATCATTTTTGCAGTGCTATACAATTAACGTGCCTATTACATAACCCCAAATATTTGTGACACCTGCCCAGCTCTCAGGGGCCACTTGTTTCCTGACAAGTGTCCAAAACTCTTCAGGTTTCAATGCTATTCCACCTTTAACATATTGAAAATTGGAATAAAATTCAGTATGTAATAAATGTGACATGTAAATACAGGAGCTATTTTAACCATAAACAGAATTACCCATTCCTTTCAACTAAACTCTTTTTCAGCTGTCACTGACTTTTCAGCTCATGTCTCAGATGACACATTCACATCTTTTGTGTCCATTCTGCCAAAGAATCCAGAGCAGAATTTTACCCTATTGGTGGAAGGAGGAAGAGCCTTGAAAAAAGATTTTTTAATGGTGTGGAGCCCTCTCAATTCTCATACATTTGTGAGGGCATTTTCCTACAGATGACCAGGACAGTCCCTTCCAGGACTGGGATCTCCAGTCACATATTGCCCAATGCACAAGAAATATAAATACAGTAAAATATAACAGCTTTGTACCTCATTATTATGTCGGGAGAGAAAAAAATAAAAAACTAAACTATTTATATTTAGTTTCCTGATAGTATAAATTAATTCAAATAGAATAGTGACGTGACTCAAGAAAAACTGACCTGAGCTGCTTTTGTTAATTATTCTACACTCCTGCTGAGAGTCTCAGCTGTACTCTCAGATTTGCCTTGGCCACCTTAAGTAAGGAACAGCCACAGAGCCCAGAGGAGCTGATGTGTATTTAATGAGAGAAAATCACTTTGCAGTCTTACACTGACACCCGGCGGTCAGGCAGAGAGGCTTTGTGAGGAGCAGGAGAAAAGCGAGCAGCCAAGCATCTCAGAGCAGGGCATGTTCCTCACAGGGGAATGAGTTTTGTTTGCTTAACTGGGTGAAAACTCACATCAAACTTAAACTGGGGCTTGCAAAATCAGCGGGTCAAGCTCCGTGCTTGATACAGGTGCGCTCAGTTGGAAGTGCATCCAAAGGAAGGATCTGATCCTACAAGAGGATGTGGGGTTTTTCAGGCTTGCTCCTTCTTTGCTTGGCCCACAGCAGCAGGCATTAACAACTCCTCCACTGGAACCCTGGAACAAAAACAAAACAAAAAGACAACTTACAGCGTGATTTTTGTTCAGGATGTCTTCGCAAACTTTGTTTATGTGTTGCAGAACCACATTTCCATTAAAATGCAAACTTTCTCTGGCCTTTTTCTGCACAGTAAACCGAGATAGCAGATCAGCTCAGGCTCTGCCTTGTGTGAGCATTACAGCTGTCTTTGATATTAAACAGAGCTGGATGCTAACAGGAAAATCGACCCACTCTGATTTCCAGCTCAGCTCCAAGCCTCTGATAAACAAGCAGCTGAAAAATTCCCTCTGCACCATGGCTGCAGCCATGGCCAGGCACAGAGGGGATTTGCTTTTCCTCTCAGCAGAGGCACCTGGCAGGCAGGACAGGTAACAGCCAAATGGGGGAGGAATAAAAACAATCCTCCCTGAAACCCCTGCTGTCTGCATGAAGGTAGCACCACCCAAAACACAGAGATGTCAGAGAACTACACCACAATTATGTTTTCTGCACAGTGAGGTCATGGCTGCCACTCACAGCCCTGCCAGACTGCAAAGAAAAAGTGTGGATGTCATTTCCATGCCAAAACACATCTGTAGTGAAACATTTTGGCAAAAGGATAACTGGGAAAGCCTCCTAGCAGCACAGAGGGCTTGAATAATAGAGGTGGACAAAGCACGTTGTTGAGAAAGTGTATAGATATATAATTTCACAAAAATCAAATTGAAAACTCCCAGAAACAAACATTCTTTATTGTAAAACCTGTGTGGAAGCTGAGGACCAGCACACAGTGACAGCATCAGATGAACTCACTAACAGCAACTTGCTTTTTCTTTTTCTTTTTCTTTTTTTTTTTTTTTATTTTTTTCAATTTTAATAAATTGTAGACCAGCAAAAACTGCTTTATACTTCCCACATGGTGTCCTCCACAGATTTTCTTTGGACAGTGAAGTAACAAGAACACTAATTCATAGTGCAAATAGTGCAAACACTTTGCTCTCTTACTAATGCATTATATTCCTTAAAATTACCTTTTGCTTAAACTTTGTGTGTCTTTCCAGAAGAAAGATCACAGAAATCAGCTTTCCTTGAGCTCCAAATGGGGAATGCTGTAGGTGCTGAAAACCTACTATTGCATCAGAAATATTGGAGCAAAAGTGCTCCCAATGACATCAAACACTAATTCCTATGGAAAATCTCTGCTGAGATGTCTCTTCCTGCCTTTCCTGCCAAACTACAACATACAGATGAGTGGAAAGGCTGAGAAAATTTGGATTATTCAGCCTGGAGAAGGTTTCAGTGTGTCCTCCAGCAGCCTTCCCATACCTGAAGGGAGTCTACAAAAAAAGTGGAGAGGGATTATTCACAAGGGCCACGAGTGATAGGACATGGAGGGATGGTTTTAAACTGAAAGTGGGCAGGTCTAGGTTAGATATTGTGAAGAAATTCTTCCCTGTGAGGATGGGCAGGCCCTGACACAGGGTGCCCAGAGCAGCTGTGGCTGCCCCTGGATCCCTGGAAATGTCCAAGGCCAGGCTGGATGGAACTTGGAGCAATTTGGGATAGTGGGAGGTGTCCCCATCTGTTGAATGGAGATGAGCTTTATGGTCCCTTCCAACCCAGACCATCCTGTCACACTGTGAGTCTATGAAAAGAATGCCCAATGATATAAAATTTGATTTCCCATTTACACATTTTCTTCAGCATTTGATGTATTTTTGGATTCCTAACCTCTGTTACTGTCTTGCAAGAAGTTAGAGATGACATTTTACAGCAAACTTTCCTCCAAAGGTATTAATGAACTTAAAGAATTCTACCATCATTTTTTCTGCTATTGCTCCTGCTCATCTTGCAATCGGGAATATTAAGTATTTTTATTTGTGTTTCTTAAAATTTCAGGTTTTCCAACTCAATCTCAGAGCACAGAGAAACCCTTTTCCCACCCCTGAAACGAAACCCTTCTTACTTCAGCCTTGCTCACTTGCTTGTCCTGCCCTTTCTAAAAGACTAATGAAATAACTGAGTGATGCAGTTTGGCTGCTATTCAGCTGAACTCAGGGACACAGAGAGAGTGCAAGTGTTCCCAAATGAAAGGAAGAGAAAATACTTCTAAATTATACAAATAATCATCATTCGTTGTTATTTCCTGTCAGCTGCTGGATCCAAAGGCTTCTTTCCTCAGGAAGATGAATGAAATCGTGGAAGAGTGAGGCACTCTGACAGTTCTAACAAGCCAAATTTAATCTGAAATTATTTTGTTCTCATCTTCCAGAACATGAGGCCCATAGAAGAGGTGCTGCTGTCCTATAGAATAAGTCACAACATCCTAACTCCTCCCTATTTCTCTCTGGAGACAAACCTTCATCTGTAGTCTCAGAACTGGCTGAGAATCTGAGCTGGAGCTATCATTTTCCTCACCTGCCTGTGAGGTTTGCACCCACAAGCACAGCACACCATAGAAGCTGTAGATGTGCAAAATCACCGAGGGAGGACTCCACACAAAGCCATGGTGCTGCAAGAAAGCACAGACACATTTTGGCAAGCCAAGTGCTCTGCTTTGCTAAGTAGGCCACGTTTAAAAAGATCATTTTGCATATTTACAAAGGGCAAATAGATATAAGCTAATAAGCCCCGAATTCTGACGAAAAGCAAGACTGACCACACCAATTTGGAATCTGGCTAAAGCCCTAAATGTCTTGTTGCTCTCACGAGTCTGTAAGCATCTGACCTTTATGAATGCTGGGGCAGTACAACCTTAGCAAGTCCATGGAGCTCTGCCAGTTCCTAACAGATCTGGCCCTTTGATTACATTTATTTTCTCACCACCGCTGCAAAATCCAAGAACTACTCCATGCAATTTGATAAGGAGGTGGGGGGGGAGAAAAAAAAAATCAGCATTCAAATGGTCAGAGCATCAAGTCCCAGTGTGAGCTTTCCAGAGGGAAATCCAGCAAGATATATGCTGGCTGAATCTTGGCTGTGCATGAGGTCACAGTGAGGTCACACCAGAATGACTTGTGACAGAATTTTCAGTCCAACCATTCTTAAGGAATGCTCACAGGTTCCTGAGAATTTTCCTGTGAATATTCCTGTGAATATTTCCATGAATTCCAGCCTGGTTTTTTAGCTGATAAGATGGGGTGTTTGAATTTACCTCATCGTAGTGATATAGGACACAAACATGTTCACAGCTAAGTAGCAGGATAATGCTCCTGAGGGTTGGCTTTGCTTTTCCCATTTAGACTGGGCTAGGAATTTGAGGATGCTTGGAGGGAAAACTGCCCCTATTCCATATTTCCCTTTTGGACCACCAAGAAAAGAGATGGGGTGCTGCAGGAAACAAGGTTTGTGTCTGGACAGCTTGGCTCCCCCTCTCTTTGCTGGTGCCTCTCTCCTCACACAAACCAGGCTCCATTCCACTCCCATTTCGTGTTCCACTGCGAGCTGTGCACTCACACAAAGCTGCAAAACAGGCTTCCAAATCCCAGAGTAGGTTTTATAAATCATGATAAGGCTGTGGAGTTAATTTTTATTTACATAACATTTCAGGCTATCTACATAAACATTTGTAAGTTGTGTGGAGGAACGTTCTGATGGTGCACAATTTTCAACTGCCCAGCAGACAAAATGCTGAAAAAAAAAATAAATCTAGGCCACAGGATGCCAAAGTCTGTGCAATAATCAGTGAGCATGGTAGGTTGTTTCTGAGGGCTTTTATTATTCCAGTGTAAGCTCTTAAGTGGGAGTTAGATACTTCAGCTGCCACTCCTGAACTTTTAAAAAGAAGCATTGAATTCCTGATAATATTTTAATTCAACAACTTGAAATTCAATTTTGCTGATGGAGGGAGAAATTCCCTTGCATAGGGAGCACTTGAGGCATAATCCTTGTTGTGTTAGCCTTTATCACAGAATCCAAGATTACTGCAGCTCAGTCTACAGGACTGAAAATCTCAGTGTTCTCTTGTAAGTAAGAAGAATAATACAGCAAAGAGTGATTCCTACAAGAAAAGCCAGGTTACAGATTATAGGTGCTCAGGGGAAAGCAAGCAAATTCTGCTAGGAATTGTAAGAACATCTAAATCTTGGAAAATTTACTAAGTTTTAACAGAGATACATGGGTCTCAGTATTTGGGAAAAGTTTGGAATATTTCTTTCACCCTGCTCGAAGTCCAGTTATCAGTGGAATTCCTGCAGGATTTTGTCCTGGGATCTATAGTTTCATAGAATCATCAAGGCTGCAAAATTCACCACAACTCAAAATTTGTGGGTCTTCTGTAATTGTAATTGAAATACCTCCAAACGCCCAAAGTAAACTCATAAAATCTCCAAGTATTCAGGTATTTTAGCATAAATTACAGGCAAGTCTGTCTAAAACCTAAGTAATTATTTCTGTGTGTAAATGCTGTATTTGTGTGCATGTAGCATTTGAAGAGCTAGAATTTAATCAGTTATCAATGCTTTCCTTCCAACTGCAAAAATACAAGCTTTTCAAGGGGAGAGATTAATCACTGCTGTGGGAGGAAAGTTTAGGAGGGATGATCAAACATTTCCTGCGTTTGATGGAATAAAATGAAATAGTGTGATTCTCTTCATATGAAACAAACGTGGCAGGTTTCCGTAGAAAGCAGCCTTGTGTGAAAGCATTAATTCAGTGTGCTTGCCAATAGGCCTGTTTCATTAAAGAAAGGGGAAAGAGGGTCATTTTCCCCCCACATAATTCCAATACACCAAAGAGAAGTCAGACCTGGGCTTGCAGGACTCTTTCATCTGCGAGAGATCAATAACAATAATTAGAGGCTTGAAGGTACTGCAGGGATTTTAGTAGCACAACTGAAACAAATGCTTCACAGCGACAGAAGAATCCCAGATGGCCTGGAATCAAACAGAAATGCTGCAGGATTTAGAATCTAGCAGATGATCACAGAACTTTCACTGCTGACGTTTTCCTTAAATAACTGATAAAACAGATTTCCAAAACCTGCTCAAAACAGTGCCCACAGTAAAGGATGGGATCCAGTGAACCATTATCAGCTTTTTTCCACCAACCATTGGAGGGCCAGTGCTCCATGAAGATAAACTAGCAGAGATTGTTACAACCAAATTTTCAGAGAAAGGCAGAAAGTTTGGCACAGTAACGGAGGGTATAGTGAGATACATCAGCCTCCCCAAGTTTCTGTGAACAAAAGGGACTTAGGACAAAACTTGAAGCTGATCTGTAAGAAATGACTGCACTTGTGTGTTCACTTATGGAGGAATCCTCCCTCAATCTGGTTTCAGGAAAGTATAAAAGGTCTTAAGGGTCTTAAACAGAGATCTGGCAAAATTCTGATTTCCTACAAGATGAGGAAAAGAGGACAAGGGAAGAGTTTACTAATGCCACTCCTGAGGCAAGTGCTCACTAGCTTTCCTTTAATGGGACAGAAATGTGTGAGAAAACCCTGAATGGGACCAGTACTTCCTACTGCTCACTAATTTTTATTCAAAAGAAAGTCGTAGACATTGAGGCCAGCACTTTCTGCCTTTCCTATTTCTGCTATGTTAAATACATAATCCACAAATCTTCAAAAAACATTACTTGACTCCTTATTAGCTGCTTGATTATTTCTTAAATCTATTTGCATATTTTTACTCACTGGGGAGTTTTGCAAATTTTAAATCAGAGCACAGGGTTTTCTGCTTAACAGTTTGCAGTAGTTAGCAGTTACTACACTATGATGAAAAATGCATATAAAGACAGTTCAGATGCCTAGATCTATTCCTTTTTCTTAATAACAAACTTTGCTCATTTTACAGTATTTTAATGCAAGACCATGCTTTACTGAGGAATAAAGAAACGTATCAGGTGTCACATAAATCTGAAGTGAGGATCAACAAAACAGAAAACTTAACACAAGGTTGCAGTTAATTTAAGCTTGCTCTTTGTTGCCAATTTTCCCCATTTATTGTGCTTTCTCTTCCAAACGTTCCCTGTTTTTTTTTTCATTCCCTGTAGAGTAATTTCTGTGTTCATCTTTGCCAGAACACTCGAAATTCTGTCTACAGGCCAATATTTGGTGTTCTTCTGGGTCTCTTCTTTTCTTTGAGGCTTCTCTCATTGTTTTTTGCTATATTAGCACAATTTAAGAGCTGCACAGCCTCTCTGGTCTCTGCTCAGGGTTCAGGCAGTGCCCAGGGCAGAAATTCTGTGCAGGGGGAACTCCTGAGCATCAGTTCCTGCCCGTTCCTCTGGTGCCATCCATTGCTGGTGCTTTGTTGAGAGAAACTTGTCAGTGATTTGTAGATATTTTGGTTTAGTATTAATAATACTTGGACGAATTTAATAGCAGCTGCCACTGCAGCAAGGTTTGTGTTAACAGTAAACCGTCCTCAGTCAGGGACTGAAAAACCCAGGTCCCTGCTCAGCCATATGGCAGAGAGCTTCCAAAAATCCTCCAGACCCCACAAAAATGGCCAAGTACAGAGCACCTGCAGCTTGAGTCAGGACGCTGACATAAAAGGGCAGATCCCATCAGATTATTTTCATTTTTTTTACTCCTTCTTGATGAAATTTAGTCTAATTTATGCCACATCTCCATTTCCAGGCTCAGCAAGTCACGACAGCTCCAAACCCCACAGCTATGAATGTGACCATATTCACAAACATACAGAAACATGCAAAAGCCAATCCTTTCCCATCACTCAAATACTCTAGATCCTGCTTTGTACTGATTTTTTTCCACGCCATTCTCCATACTTTTGTCCCACCAGTGATTCTTTGAAAAGGGACAAAGCATCCCCAGTCCCTTGCATCTTACTCCGAGGGGGAGAGGGACTCCAGTCTCAGGCCCAGAGCAGGCAGCACACCAGCCCTCGATGCAGGGAGCAGGATAAGGGTTTCCACTCTGAAGACAATAAACATTTAGGGCTCAAAGAGTCATATCAAGGTCAATTCATCCAAACAAAACACCCAGTTGTGAAAATACTGCTCACATGTGGCCTGAAACACCCCCTGGATACACTAAGACCCAACAGATTGGATTTAACTGCAGGTACTAAAATTTACCTGTGGGATTTTATGAATAACTTACATGAAATACAGTGAAAATAAAACCTGATTGTACAAGATCTTGCTCATAGTAAAGTATTAAAGAAACAAACCTCAACTTCACACAGGTGTTATTGACTGCAGTAGAAGTGCAGAATATATTTTGTATTCCTTATCATCTGTTATAAACATTTCAGCTGTTTCCAAACATTGCATAACAAGTGCTGTTAATGTAACATTTTCCAAGGGAAAAAGGTTCATAAGTAGTTTTCAGGAACCTCAGTTAAAGCTGCCCATGCCCATGATCCCAGGAATATCTGAAGAGCCAAGAAAAGGATGCATTTCAGGAAAGGTACACATGTTCTCCAGAGTACTGAAACACTTCCAGCAATGCTGGAAATGCCCATGACAGATAAGAGATTTCAACCCATTTGTTGAGAGCCTTTGGAAAAGACAGAGAAGAGACTTCTTAAAGGAAAGTGAGCACTCTCACACCTCTTTCAGCACAGTGCCTTGGACAATGCAGCTATTTAGGAAAACAGGCTTGTATTTTCTTGTCCAGTGCTTGTTCCATTTGATCAGTAGTGGGTCAGGTGCAGCAAACATCTCATTTTACACCTGTGTTGCACAGCAACTTTGGCTTGGAACACCTGTTGGAGCTGTTTTAAGATCTTTCCCCTGGACACCAACTCTCTCAGCTGCTAGTAATTAAAAAAACAAAGCAGAACTACCACATGGACACGGGCCCTGAGAGGGGGGAGTGCCAAAGAAAGCAGGACAAGTTTTACAAGGATGCAATGTCGTGTTTTTTCCCTTGGCAGCACAACCTGAGGACACCAGGCTGCATGCTGGCTGCTCCAAGTATCAAGCAAGCAACAGGATTTGGTACAGCTTCTTCTAAGCTTTGATCACCTATATCTGTAAAATAACTGAGTTCATAAATATGGCTGCAGAGAAATTCTGTGGGAAAAGTACTGGTACAAATTTTGACCAAGGGGAGATGCTAGTTTAAGAATTGTTTGAAATTGCAGACTTGTGTTAGCACTCCTTTATTTACCATTGCCCTCTTCAGCTGTGTCATCTAGCTGGCTTTTATTTGTTCCTGTAAAATATTTTAGAGAGCATTTTTAGATTATGAAATTAATGCATCTGTAGAGGATTATCTATTTCAGTAATGGCATCTGTGTGCAAACACAAGATTTACTGACTAAAGCACATTTTCTCTGGAAACATATAAATAATTTGGCCTTTCTTTCTAAGATTCAATCCAATTAGAAAGGATTTCAATGGAAAAATATGGTCATAACAGGAAAAGAGCCAATTAGTTGTAAACCCACTACAGATAAAGGTTGAAAATTCACGATGAGATAAGAAATTCTGTTCCTTAAAACATAAGAATTGCAAAACTATATAGAATGCATGTATTATTATAGGGCTGAGGTGTATTTAAATCCAGTCCTGTCTGATGAGTGAATGAAATGATGGGTGTTGAATCATTGCCTTTAGCACCTGGGATAATGTGATTTTCTGGAAGGCCCACCACCAAGAAGCTTGCATTAATCTCACAGGACATGGTGCCATGATTTTTTTGGTACCAAATTTTAATGTCCTGTTCATAAATCTGTAAAGATTTGAAGAACTTTTGTTTTGGCTACTGTCACAGAGGGAGAAAAGAGAGCAGAAAAATCCCTAAAGGCAACGACCTAACAAGGAGAAGTTAAACTATTGCATGGAGAAGGACTCAAAATTTGATAACCTTATCACTTGTGCAGCAAATCCTGGCACATCCACAGCCACACTGAATGCCATTCTAAAACACACTCAGGGAAAAGATGAAAGAGCTGCCAGGTCCCAAAGATTTAGCAGGTCCAGAGACAGAAACCAGCCTTCTACATGGGAATTATATAAACAAAGGAGGTTATCTGCTTACAATGGTTCTCTGATGAGAGAACAATCCCACCCAGCTGGCACTACATTAAAATGAATTTAATCATCCTAATGGAGGATGTGGATGCTTTGGGAAAGAGAAAATCTATAATGGTACTTTCAGAAGGGCACTTATTCTCCCTTTCTTAAGCATAAAGACTCTGTTTAATTTTTTTTTTAAGCACATGAAAAAGTTGTCTGGTATAGAATGGGAATTCTGAATAGTTCCAGGTTATGAAAAGAAAGAATTGGAGGAGAGAATATGGATTTAAATTTTCACTTCAATATAGTCTGAGGTTTCAGTTTAATGTTGAAATTGTTCAGGGTTTTTTAATTTAAAAGAAAAGCCGAGATGTGTTTTGTTTTATCTCCACTTCTCAAAAAATAGGAAAGTATTTTATGAAAACTCCATCCTAAATATTTTGAGGCAGAGTTCGCATTGTGAATTTTAAGGTCAATTTCTTTACCAGTTGCTTTGCTTTTGTTATCTGAAAAAGTTACAGATTCAGTCAGATTACTCACAACAGTTTCAAATGACTGTGGCAAATATCCCCATTTCTTTTGCTTTTTGCTACCAGAAGCCACACAACCATGGTCATATAGTAGAGATGGAGTAGGAAAGGACAGAGGAGAGATCTCAGTGATGAACTTGATTTTCTGTGTTTGTGGGTCAAGAGGAACAGAAGGCTCAACCTCTACCATAAGAATTGAGAAGTGAGGCGATTTCCACAGCTTTCCTCCAAAGTGCAGCAGTATTGTGCATTTCAAAGCCACAATAAAAGCAGAAAGGCAAAGATCTACACTGCTGCCTGGCTCAGCTGAGTGCTGCTCCTTTCCACTCCTTCTCCCCTCTCCCATCTCATCCCAGAAATTGTTTCTTCTGGCTGGTGGCCAAAGTGCAGGCCCCCCATCTGGGGCAATGTCTCACATTGCCTCGCTTGCTCTCCTCAGCAAAACAGAAACACTGAGACCAACAGAGCTGGGGACCACCCTGCCTGAGATCTTCTCCTGCATGTGTTTATGGTTTGGTTTTCTTTTTGCTTTAGTGTCATCCTGGATTCAGAAGCTTCTGCCTTCATGAGAGATGCTCATGGTCCAGAAACCTCCACTGGTTCATTGAACCAAAGCCACTCCACAGTCACTTGGACTTTTAAAAGCAGTTTATTACATTTATAATAAATCTTTTTTATTACTGCAGATTAGCTCTTGTAGCACAAAAATAATAAATAAAAACATCTGAGGAGCAGATGATTGCCTTCAGCCCTGGTATATAAGGCAAGGACTCAATACTGGCAATTGCACAGACTTCAACTTTGTCCCGCTCTGCTTGGCTGCAAGGAGTTTTGAAAATCATAAAGAAATTCAAAACTGCCAAAGTGAGTTCAGAACCTCATGTTTTCTATGTCAGATTTATTGTCCCAGCACAAGCCTGCTCTGGATTCCAGCTCTGGGGACAACAAAAAGGCCCCTAGAGACATGGCTAATGGATTTGAGAAGGACCTGGAAGGTTACAAAAAATCTTCCCCTCAGCCAGCTGCACAGCCAGCTCTGCCCTGGGACTCGGCAGAGTTTGACTGAGCCCTAGATCTGGGAGGGTTGCTTGGTTTGTTTGTTTCCTTCTAAAACTGCAAAAACAGGAACACTTATCAGCAATTTTGAAAGATGGTTTTGTCAACCACTTGAGGTCATAGCTCTTAATTTCTGTGCAATAACTGGACTCTCTGAAATAAAATTCACAACAAAATCTAAGCAAGCATTTGCTCTCTTTCCTATTTCTTCATCTTTCTCACTGTATCCTCCAGTTCTGCTTCTATTATTTAGTGGCATTCACAGTAAGTTGAACAAATTATTAATGGAGTTGTTTTGTGGATTTTACAGTTGGACTCAATGATCTTAAAGGTCTTCTCCAACCTAAATGTTGATATGATTTCTATATCGCATTGCTTTTTCTCTTAAATATGTAAAGATTCTGAGCCAGGAGGATCCAGGCCCCACTGATGACTGGGTGATAGCTTACAAGTTGAGTAGAGTATCAGAATTACAGTAATTTCACAATTATAAGCCCCACCTGATTATAAGCCACACTTTTTTTTTTTCAAAGCGATGATCCATGTGTAACAAAGTAACAAATTAGTAACAGAATCGCTGCCAGCGGGGTTTGGTGTCAGGTGCTCAAGTTGCACAGTTTTCATAGACCAGCGAAGCCTTTAAAGGCAGCCCCAGGTGCCCTCCCTGGCCGGCTCTCACTTCCGGGTTGGCATTTCACTGGGATTTGTCCATAGATAAGCCGCACCTGAATATAAGCCGCACTACTGGGGTAGGCTGGATTCTTCAATGAAAAAGGTGCAGCTTATAATCGTGAAATTACTGTAAATTATGTTGTTTACTATTCTCTTTTAGCAAAACCAGCCAGATTTCTTGCCTGATAAGAATGGATGGAACACACAGCCTTTTACATAGGTCTTAACATTTATCTTTTCAGTCTTGCCTAAGGTTAGGGCATGAATGGGGAGGCAGAGTTTACCCCTTGTCCTGTCCTAAAAATTCTCTCTCAGCTCTCCTGTGGGCTTCTTTCAGGTACTGGAAAATCCTGTCAGATTTCCACTGAGCCTTCTCTTCTCCAGGATGAATCATTCCAACTCTCTCAGCCTGTTTTCACAGAAGACATCTTCCTTCAGAGACTTTCTGTGCTTCTGTTCAGAAGGACGGTTTCAATTTTTACTTCAATTGTTCAAATAATTTACCAAGGGAAAGAGAAAGCAAGAAAAAGACAAATCCTTTGGAAATGCACAGCGAGGGCAGGTTGGGACTGAGGCAGAACAGACTGGGAGCTGTCATCACCCCTCAGAGCCACATTCCATCCCTGCTCGTGTGGCCCACACCTGGGACACGCTTGGGAGGCTCCCAGGTTCAAAGCCAATGCTTCTACCTTTGTTCCTGCCTGCAAGTCTTTTTAATTTCAGCATTCTCCCTTCTTGCCATCACTCTGCTCTTCCACTACGAGTGTCTCTGACCAAGTACATGTTGAGGGATTTTTTTTGTTATTTCCTTATTTGTTTGTTTTTTAGTATATAGGAACTAACTGGAGATTTTTTGTTTGTGAGGTTGGATTTTTTTTTTCTAGGAACTAGAGCTTAAAGTTAAATAAAAGTCACATTAGAGGAAGTTGAGTAGGTGGAAGCTTGAGGACTCTTGGCAATCTCCAGGCATTTTTTACATTGCAGGACAACGTTACATTGCAATTTTTTCTTTAAGATGATGTGAAGATAGTAACAAATAATTGCATCAAAAATGTGAGGCATGAAGTGCAAATAGATTTTATATATTTACTATTGAATTCTCAATCCAAGTGTGAGTAAAGACAAAACTGAGTCACACATGATTCAGATATCCCTGAATTTTATTAAATATTTATGGACATGACTAAACTCCCACCAAGCATGACATACAAAATACTAAAACTAATAAAAACTTTGCCTCTTTTTATCCTGATTAGTCTCTATATACTTTTCTCACTAATGCACCATCAGATCTGCAGAACTTCCCATGAGCTGCTGAGTCACCAGCAGCTGAAATATCTCCCACAGGCTGCTCTTGAGCAGCATAAATCTATTTTTCCTTTTCAGATAAGACAAATCATGCAAAAATCTGAAATATATCCTGGCATTATGAGAACTTTGAAGTGACAACACAAATACTGAGCAGTAACTAAGCCATGGAGAGATGGGGTTAAAAAAGATTGAGGACAGTCTGGTCTGCAGTGGGGCTGTACCCATCCAAAAAGTGCTGCCATTTGGGGTGGACACAGTGTACTGCAAGACTTGTTTATGTTTGAGGCAAACATGTCCTGGACCGCATGGAAAGCTGCAAGGCTGACGTACAGAGATTATCCCTGCTGATAAAAGAAGCACTCAGGAACATCACTAATTATCCAAAGGAACAGAAAGGAGGACCAGTGCAGCTGAAGGGGGAAATTCCAGCTGGAAGACTTGGCTGAGCTTTGCTTTTGGTTTTACTGTACTACAACCTAGTGCTGCTACAAATAAATGTCAGTTTTCTCTCCTTGGTAAAACAGGAGGAAAAAAAAAAAGTTTGGAAAATGCTCTTGTTTGCTAAGGAGGTATCTAGATTTCAGGTGAAATATGCAATTAGCTTTAAAATATATAGCTTGAAAAAAAAATTAGACTATACAAAAAAAATGTAACCCAAGATTCGAAATTGAAGTCACCCACTATCAATAAAAATGCTTTTTAAAAACATAGAAAAGAAAAAGGAAATAAGTAGAGATATCTACAATTAAGGTGCACTCTAAACCTATGACTAACGTTACTGAAATGCAGTATCTTTCAAGTGCCATTGGAAAAGTTAGAAATTGAATGACAGGAGAGAAAAAAAAAAGCCAAATAAAATTCATAATAGGAAGAAAGGTAAAATAAAACTCATGAAGTAGAAACAGTGAAGAAAACCCTGTCTGCTCCTTTTGGCCAGGACAGGGTGTGGAGTATTACAATGGGAACACTAAACAGGAGAACACCATTCCTAAACCTCAACAATCCCTCTACAGTACTTTAAAATATTGCCCTGGAGCTCAGAGAAGGGGAAAATGAGAATTAATCAGTAATTGACAACACTGATGCTCTCTATGTAAAACAGAGGGTCAGACTATAATCCACAAGGTCACTTCAGTGGACTACATCATTGTTTTTAATGCAATATAGACTGATATTGAAGCAGGCATCACAGGCATGATGGGCTGCTCTATTTCCACCCTGTTGGTGTTTAACAGTGACCACTGAGCAAGACCAAAGAATGAAAACCACTTGCAGTCCTTCTGCTGCAATCAAAACTGTGAGCCAAGGCAGGAAAGCCACAAGAGGAGTGGTCAAGTTAAACAGAATTGGGGTCAAGTACCGACAGTAAATTGAATTTTTCACCTGGTGCCCTAGAGAAGATGGGACTGGTGCACCCTACAGCTGGTGAGCTTTGCTAATGCCAGCAGATAGCAGGCAGCTGAATTCCTAATACAAACACCTGGAAAAATGTCCTACAGCATCACAGACTTCTGCTCATGTGCCTCAACTGGAGCCACACTGATTTTCTGCTCTATCTCAGTCCAGAAATGGGCAAATCCTCAGGGACTCAGGTTATTAAAAGCCTGAACTGGGCTCAACTAGGCAGAATTTCAACCTTTGCAATGTATGAGAGAACACAGAAAAGTCAGTTCTCCCCAGCCACTCACATCTCACCATTAGAATCCAAGATTTAGGTCAGCTTTGCCTCTCTTTCTTATAAACAATTTCTACACCTGACCAAATGAGAAGAGGTGCTGTACTCTAAAAGGGTGGAGCTCAGTTCCAATATGAAAACACATACCTGGCATCTAAATACCCATTTCTAGTACCTGACTGCCAAAATAACTCTATTTGAATACCCAGTGCTGAACTTTGCCCACAGAGTGTTTCCCTCATGGTGTTTCTCTCTGCTTACACAATCAAGTGGCCAAGAAATCTGTTCCTGATTTTTGTCTCTGTCCAGACCACATTTAAAATACATTCCCTCTACCTAGGTAGATGCTGTTAAGTAGAAATACAAGAGAAGACAATGCATTCCTTGCAACTGCCTCTGATGAGAATACCATCTAAAAATGACAAAGAGGCTACACATTTATGTTCACAATAGCAGGAAGGAGATTTATGGCTTATCTTTGAATTTAGTAGGCACTAAATTGCACTAGTAGCAAGCTTTGATTGTAACCAGACAGTGGGTCTGGGTGATTCACATCCCTAAAGCTCTCTTCTGAATTCACCAGGATAGGTAAATCCCTTATTTCATGCGCTTCATTTCTCTATCTTAATTGCTAAATTCAATAATAAGGAACCTGTGCAACATTTATTTTAAAGTTTAGTAATTAGGTTCATAGCAGTTTTATTGTTGCCAAGGAAGTGTTCCATGAATGTCTTTATTATGAGAAGGGGAAGGGCAGTGCTTTGGATTAAATGAGCCAGATCTTCAGCTGTGGAAGGATAATTTTGTTTCACTCCAGTGGGACAATGCTGTTTGCAAGCCAATTCCCCTGACCTAGAGGATCTTCCCTGATTTCATCTCTCCAGTTGGACTTTTCCAGCTTGTAATTAAGTATTCACTGGGTACCAGGGAAACAAAGAATAAAGAAAAAGGGGAAAAAATAAGCCCTTTGTAGAGGTTCCAGTCCTCTGGTCCAAGGAATATTTAATTATTTAGGCAAAGTGGAAATGCTTTTCTGGAGAGGCTGAGAGAGTTCTCCCATGGTGGTTATGGACAGAAAAGAGAAAAAAAAGTGAGAACAGACACGGGAAACACAAGAGATCTCTATGGAGAAGAGAGGTGCATGCTTAGCTCTTTCAAACAACACAAATAGTTATACTCCCCACCTGAGTTTGCAAGGAAAGGCGTAGTTCAATAGAAAATTAATTGTCTTTAACTTCAAGTTTACTCTTCCTTTAAAATGGTTGACTTATCCTATCATTCAGGTTTTTATCAAGGAAGGAAAGCAATGTGAAATTCATCAGATTGAAGGCTGAATAGCAAATTCATTATCTTTAACTACATGTTTAGTGTTCCTTTAAAATTACTGGGTTATCCTATCATTCAGGTTATTGTCAAGGAAGGAAAGCAATGTGAAATTCAACAGATTAAAGGTGCCTGCTCCTGTGATGAACATGAGATATTTGCTGTGATGGTTTGTGCCAAATTATGCTGCACAAACTTTCATAATCTTTAAGAAAGCTGGAGAAACCCGAGGGGAAGGTACCCTAAAAGCAGGTGCTGTTTCTGGCCCAGGGATACTTTAAGGCAGATGGATGAGGAGTGTTGCACACCCTGGATTCCTTTGCAGGACCAGGAGTGTTGCTCACCCTGTGTCCCTTTCCCAGGAGCAGGAGTGTTGCACACCCTGGATTCCTTTGCAGGACCAGGAGTGTTGCACACCCTGGATCCCTTTGCAGGACCAGGAGTGTTGCACACCCTGGATCCCTTTGCAGGAGCAAGGGCTGGCTCCAGGGAGGTTTGGTGGGAGCAGGATCCCGCAGGATCCCGCAGCAGCTCCGTGTACAGAGCATCTTCCAGTGGCTTCCCAGCGCTGGGCTCCCTCACTTCCAAGAACCCAGGGGCCTCTTCAAACAAGGCTGAAAGGAGAGAGGCTTGCAGTCAGCTGGCAGCATCTCTGCATTTTTGAGCGAGCCTGGATGCAGCGGAGGAGAGCTCAGTTTGTGCTGTGTGCCTGACCCCTCTCAGCCAAGTTCAGAGCAGTGTGAGCTATCAAATGTGACAGGCTCCTGGCAAGCAGCCCCAGGCTTTTGGCTGCAATCTCTTCCAAGCCCAGCTGGGATCAATTAAACTGAATAACAGTTCTTGCAATAACTAGTTCCTACCTCATTCTGCAGAAATTGCTTAGTGTTCAAATGTAAATACCTTAAGTTCATACCTTGCTCACCCTTCCCCCACGTTGGATAAACTGACACCTCAAATCCAAGATTTTTAGAACGAGCCCTTAAAAATCAAATCAGGAAGGAGCAGGCCACGTGCAGGCCTGCATTCTTGTCTTCTGGTTGGTCATGATGAAACCCATCCTGCTTATCCAACACCCTAAATATGAATAAAACCCCCACCACACGTTTATTTCTCTGGACTTTATGTTGAATGGGGGAGTTGTCCATAATTGATTGGCAAGCTGGTCCAGCCAAACTGTTATCAAAGCATGTCTAAAAAATGTGGAGTAATTCTCCAAAAAAGGCCTCAGTTGTGCTATAACTCAAGGGTTTGCAGGACCAGGTAATAGCCACATTAGAGCAATGAGCGTTTAAAATCAAGATCAGCTTTTCCAAGTAATTCTACTACTGTACAGAGATTTGCTGTGAGCAACATGCATAATCCATCTCAACCTTTAAAAGATGCAGAATAGTGTAACTGGAACAAACACATAAATCTTTTTCAATGTGAATGAAAACAATGATTATTTTCCACTCAATTATTAAAAAAAATCAAAACAATAAACAACTAATTTTTATAAACCAATAATCTCCACATCTTTCCTGAGAGGAGCCAGTGTTAAAACTATGAATTACAATAATGACTTTCTATGAAGCCAGAAAGTGTTTGCACAGTTTTAAAGTCCCTGATCTTCCTCTCCTTTACAGAGGACCACAGCTCTCTACCCAAATAAAAAGAAATATAATACTTTCTTTTTCATTTTAATGAACTTCATGTAGTTTTGCTTGCTAGATTTCCAAACCCGAATGTAACACTAAGAAAGCACTTGTTCTGCTAAGCATTTGAAAGTAGTTGGATCATTCAGCTGCTTAAAGGCCCTCGTGAATGGAAGCCAAGATTTTTATGATCCTGCAAAATGTCCAGTACTACCCTGGAATACTGTGCTGTTTGGTCATTGCATTCCTTAGGTAATGACTCTCCCCATCAAGAATTCTCCCCTTTTTTGTGGAGCTGGAATAACCTCCCTGGCCTGGGCTCTCTCCATCACTGTGCTAACCTGACAATCCTCCTGAGGAGCCTGCAGGGCTTCTTCGAGCAGTCACATTTTAAACACTGCTCCATTTTACAAGTGGAATTTCTGCAAATAATGTCTTGCTTTAAATGCACAGGATGGTTAGCAGAAAGGCTGGGATGCCACTTAACTTCAGAAATAATTCCTCAGAATGGCTGAAGGCCCAAAGCTGCTCAGTTAAGTCCCTCGCTCTAAAAATGTCAGTACCTTGGAAAAATAGCTAATTTCTCTAGAATTGTTTATAGCTGCCAGTATGGAATGTGTCAACAAGAAACTTTATGGGTTAAAATCTATAAAACCACTTCTGCCTCACAGGAGGAAGGAGCATTTGAGCCCAATCTCCAATATCAGCACATTTTAGTGATACCATTCCACCTACCATAGCCTGTCTGCTGGTCCAAGAATTTCTTTTAAAAACAATTTTAAAAAAAATCACATTCCTTTGTAAAGCAAATTCCTATTCCAGTAAACTTTCCATTGTAGGACATGCCTTACAAGTCACAGTTACCCTCCTAAGGGGAAACCTCTGCAGTGACTTTGTGGGGTTATGGCCTGACTAGAAAACCTGACAGCAGCCAGGGAATCCAGTCCTGTATCTGTCACCACAGAGGGAACAACCCTGGAAAGAGCCCCCATTTCTGTGCTGTGCACACCACAGCACCTCTGCAGCCTCTTGTGGCATCTCCCAGCTGGGCTGAGCTGAGCTGCTCTGTGTCCCCTGAGGAGGGCAGGTAAACCAGGAAAGGAGAATTCCAAAAGATGGAAAGGCTTTAGTGTTGGGGAAAGAGTGAGAATGGCAGAGTTCAGGAAACAGAGCAAGACAAACAAATGGACACACATGTGACAGAGGGAAAACAAAACCACATGGGCTTCAAGCACCGAAACACAGATCTGAGATGGCCAAAATAGATTGCTTAGCTGTCTAAAGCATTTAATAAGTTATTATTAGGGTACAGCCAGGAACCATGGAGAGGGAAGGGATTACATTCTGCTATAAATTACCAGAGGTCACACAGTGGAACACACTCACTCCAGATTTTCAAAACTGGGTGTGTGTGGGGATGGGGGACGAGGGACAAGGGTAGGAGGGTGAGAGAAGAATCAGTTCAGGGATGCAGAAATATGCAACAAGTCATCTGCAGCTCACAATCACGACAGATGCATAAATGGAAAAGGCTGAACCAGTGAGGTAATACCCAATAAAGATGAGAAGAGAGAAATCCAAGGATGGCCCAAGCTATACCTGGCTGGGGAAGGCTTTTGGGAGATGGGGTGAGGAGGGAGAGGCAGAAACAGCAGGGGAAAAACAGACAGAGAACAATGAAAGGAGCACAATCATTCAAACCACACAGAGTTTCCTTAGACCAAAGCCAAGGCAGAAAAGCTCTGAAGCACTGAACAATACCCAGCTAAAGCAAAGCTTACCTAAGGGAGGTATTGACAAGAAGGCTGGAAATCAGTTGGGAAGTTATGGAATATTGCATATCTCTGGAAAAAAGGCTTAAAATACTATCTAATTAATGCCATCTGTGTTGATCCACATTCTACATGAACTGTTCTAACAAAAGACCCATGTTTCACCCTCCATAAAAGAAGTGTCAGTAATCTCAGAGGGTATTTTTATATATTTGCTCATAAAATATTGTTTACAGAAACATGAATTTGTTTGATTTTAATATTCATGCTCTTAAGGTGGAAAATTCACATCCTGAAGAACAGTGCTTTATTCTAAACAGGAACCAGCCAACACAATGCCAAAATGCCTTCCTGAATAGCTAAGTGTAGTGTAATTTAAAACATGAGAAACAGTCTGGTGGAAGGAGGCAGGTTCCATATGCATGGAAGGTGTGTTCTGAAATTGCAAGCTGTATTGAGAAAGAGAGATTACAAAACCAAACCAAAAATACACCCATATTTTAGATTAATTTATTTTAAAAATAGATTTGCTTTATGTAAAACATCTTTAGTGTTCAGAAAAGGATTAGGAAAAAGTAGTCATCCATAATTAAAACAAAAGAATCTCTCTGCTGCACACATATCCTACCTTTAAAAGGATGGGTGCTAAAGTACTAAAAAATCATTTGGGAAAGACTTAGGTACCACAATGACAGCAAGGCACAAATGAGGGTAGAACAGAAGATGCATAAATTGGGTGGGAATGAAGGATTTTTTACTGCAGCCTTCAGCAATTTAAAGAATATTAAATACAAAAACTTGTAACAAGAAAAGTGTATGACACTACTGCTGCATCCCAGAAGGGAACACTCAGCAGAGTAACAGAAGTCTTAAGCTGAAGCTCTGTGACAGCTTAAAAACCCTCAGACAGTCTGAGTTCCTCTGCCTTCCCCACAGATTGCTTCACACATTCTCTGAAATATTAAATTCTGCAGCAATGTATATTAATTATTAATGCCCTGGTGCTCCAGATAAATAATTTCATAAGAAAATTCATAAAGAACTGCATCATCATCAGAATAAGTCCATTATCCTGGTAGGTAAGATGTCTGAATGTTAAATAAGCCAGACTTTAAAAAAATATTCCAGTATTTGTCAACTGGAATGCAAGTGTGAAGCTGTTTTCCCCCCAAGTCCTGAGCTGAAAATTTATCTTGACATCTATGGTGACAAAAGGAACAGAGTTCTGTTTAAATTTCTGTTTCTCAGTATACAATATAACTGTGTTCAGTGATTTATTATCCAGAGTTGGTGGACTCATTGAAGCATTGCAAGAGAGAAAAATATATGACACTGATCATATAAAGATGTTCTAGAATTAAAAAATGTGATTTTTTTTTTGTGCTAAACTTCATCAAGGGAGTTGTGCACTTTCATCTCTGCCTTCTTTCTGGTGAAAGTAAATTAAAACTGACACCATTTTACTCTGTGAGTTTTATTCCATTTGTTCCTTTATTAATGATGATTATTACCTATGGATATCTCACTTGTTTCATGAGTCTCTAGTATGTTTCTCTTTTTCATTACAAAAATGCTATAATATTCCTGCTCTGATGGCCTCCTGGAATCCCTGAACATTTCCTGAACACAAACCTGGCTATCAAAACACAGCCACAAAGTGCTCTTCAGTGAGCAATAAAATATTCCCAGCATCAGCACTGAATCCAAACTCATATACACAATTACAGAATCAAATAGCTGCAAGGCACAAGATATTTTCAAAGAGTGGCTCTGAGATACACCTGGAAATAAGGAAACACAGGTACCTCCACAAATAAATTAGTAGAAATAAGTTGAAGACTTTGTGAAACCCAGAGCAAAGTCCTGTCAAAGCCATCAACAGCACCAAACAAATATCTTCTTTCCTAATTTTGTATTTCATTTTCTCAAAGTTATACGCTGGAAATAAGTACTTACTCCTTGGGAAGGCACAGATTTGTGTTATTGTCCTTAAAACACTCTGATTTTTCTCTTGATGAACTTATTTCAGTTCTACCCCTTTAGAAAAGGAAGAAGTAAAGTTGAACACTGGAAGATATTTTCCAAGCAGCATCTTTAGCAAGTTTGTTAATCAAAGCACTAACTCCCAGATTAACTCTGAATTTCATGTCTTGACAGACCAAATTACCCCTAAATCCATCAGAATGCTAAAAGCATGGGGAGATGTATTCAAAAGTAAAAAATCATCTTCTTTGGCTGAAATATTTCACCTAGGAATTCCCCAAGAAGTTTCTTTTTTCACATTAATCTCAAATGTACAATCCTAAATTGGTTTCAAAATGTGATACCTCTGTCCCCCTCAACAGAGAGGGTCCCCAGCAGAGTGAATTAAATTTACTGAATTAAAACAGGAGTGGAATTACCTAAACAATAAAATTACAACAGAATTATCAGCGCTGAGATGACAATGACATATGGACAAGTTCATACTAAGAAATACAAGATCTTGATGGGGTTGTTTTGAAATTAAGTGATATCATAACTTTGGAGGTGTGAAAGTTTCCTACCCCTTTTTCACTTTAATAAACTGAAGATTTTAATGGGGATCTTTTAGCAACACATGCTGTACTCAGAGGGTGTGAATATTTCCTGACTAGCCAAGTTTACATACAGCTTTCACAGCAAACTCAGAGGTTTCTTTAACCTGACAGTGAAGTTTAGCTAAAAATGAGTAATATTAATAAAAAAGCCCAATCTTTAGGACATCTGTTCTACACAGTAAAGGGTCATGCTTTAGGGGGAAAATAAATAGACTTCAATTCCTCATTTAAGATGAGTAATTCTTCAAAGATCCTAAGTATCTACAAATGCCAAAAATGTTTCCTGGCCATCTCACACTCCAGAATGGCAAACCATTACTTTTAGTAGCCGTAATGTAAAATGAGAATCTAATTTTAGGTTGCATTAAGAGCATTGTGAGAGTGATCATCTTGGTATCAAAAGGGAAGCATTAGGAAAGATAAATGCAGGGTGGAAAAAAAGAGCAGATTATCTATTTTGCAAATATATAATTTAAGAAAATATAGCATTAGGCTGCATTGGAGGCCTCACCTGTAGCGGAGGCTTTGGGTACAGACATCATCGGTGTCTTTTCTGCTGTACCACAAATGAAAAAAGAGCAAATCACAATCCAGGAAAAAGGTCCTGAAAAACTCAAGTCAGGAAGGGTGGATGAGGAAAGGCAGAACTATAAATGTGTAATTTTAATAATTTTCCTTTTTTATTGCTTGAGGTGTTTTAGATGCATAACCTATTTTCTCATATCCCATCAGTGCTATATTTCAATATTTTACAGAGTGATCAAGCTGGGATCTCTGAGTTATCCACAAAATGCCAGCTGAAACAAATCCATCAACTATAAAATATGTTTTGTGTTTAGCTGGGCAAACTAAGAGACTCTGGAAAAAAAAACAAATTCAGTTTTCAATCAGATCTTTGGGGCTCCTTTGATATCTCTGATGGGGTTATAGTCACCCTGTGTGCTTAGAAATAAAGGCATTTGTCTTAAGTGTCTTTGCAAAATGTAATAGAAAAACTTGAGGAGAGCTGAGTGGCTGCCCTTATCCAGAGTTATCCATTTGTTTCATCCCACAGCTTTCTCTTGGGCTACCAAGCACTCATCCAGATTTCATTTCCCTGTCTCTATCCACATTTGCTGTCTCTTCATATGGTGGGGGTGTGGTTTCATTTTCATATTTTTGGTGCTGACATCAACTGGAGTCTCCCAAGGGGTCCTCAGGGAGGCTGGTGCTAGAATGAAGGACAGACATTACACTTTCCATCCTCACATCCTCTGACCCTTTTTGTCCTGTGGCCCAAACCTGTGGGGAGGGAAGAGCCACCTTGGAGCCCAGGAAGGAGGGCAGGGCTCAAAATTGTGATGTTGGAATGGTGGAATTGGCATTTTGTTATTGGGCGTCAGAACCTTAAATCCCACTAAAACCCCATTAAAGATATTCAAATAATTTTTCACAGCTGATCCTAGAGCCTGCCCTTCTTATTTAGCAGTTCTCCTGCTACCTTTCCAAAAGGAAAACCAGCCTTACTTGAAAAGAGAGCAATTTCAGATATAGCAGGGAAGGACTGGCTTTTCAAACATCTTAAAGGCAGCTGTGCAGTCCAAGCAGAGGCTTTGGCAGAAGCCTGATGCAGTCGTAATACTTCCCAATCCAGAATTTTTTTCTTTAATGAAAAATGATGGAAAGTCCTGCTTTAACAGGATTCAGACACTGCCTCTTGGAAACAGGATTTGGTAACCAAAATAAAAAATCTCTCAGAAACTTTAATGGCCTCCTTCACTAAAACCTGGCCAAGTACTTGCATTTAACAATTGAAGCTATCAGTTTACTTTTACATCGTGGATCTAAACCCTCTCTCCAAAACAGACACAAAATCCCCTTGGCTGCACTATCTGTAGCCAGAATTTGGGACAATACATCTGTAAAAATGAGATACAGTGATGGTAACCAAATAATTTTGTTGTTATTTGTCATAGTGGTTAGAAGATGAGGTGACAGCTGATAATCCCCACATCCTGGTGCCGGTCTGCTGTTTATAAATGTTTATAGGTGTGAATTTAACCACCAGTGACCTCAGGTAGCTGCTGGAGTCCCCTAAAAGACCCTATATCAATCCCAGCTGTTTCCATGAAATCCCCTGAGCTTCCTGAGACATGATCTAGAACTTCACCTTAGACCAAACATATCCTACCAGATAAACTCAGATTTTGGCCTAGGAGAGTTTAGATCTTGATCCCCAGCCTTTTAGAGAACATCTCTACTGCTGTGCGATAAAATTAAAAATACTTGAATTTTCTAGCCGTAGGCAAATAAGTAAATTTTTGTTAGAACAGCTGTTTCATGTTAGTTTTAGAGAGAATCATTAAAATGCAGTCGTGTTGCACCAACAGCAAACTGGCTCAGTGGATTGTATGAAAGGGCCTGGTGAGAAGCATGGATGATGGACCTTAGCTACAGGAAGTTCTTGGGTAGGTAAAGATGAGAAGGATGCAAAAAGAGAAAGGAACCATCCTGGAGGAATGTGGAACTCCCCAGATTTTTTTTTCCCCCCACAAAAAGGCGTTCTCTGCTTCTGGGACACAGCGCTCATTTTCTGCACAGCCTGGCAGGGTGATTTACTCACTGGATCACCGCAAAATCCAACGTGCAGTTTTATGCTAAGTGTGTGGTAAATCCATGATGGATGCTCTGGAAGCCACAATTGCTACTGCACAGTAACTTGTGGTCTTGGTACAATATGGGATAATAGCAGGGGGCAAAGAGCTGCCTTACGAGGAGGCTCAGCTGAAAATGCAGCTCCACATTTCAGCCCAGGCCCTTATCACTCTACCAGCTCCAGATCCATCCTTTTCCAGTCCTACAAAGTCAAAATAGGGCTCTGAAATATTGAAAATGGGAAAAATTAATCCTTGTTAAAAAGTCGTTGTGAGCTGTGCAAAATTCTTCCATCCCAACTTAAATCAGGGTTTTCCATGACACATCTGAGAATTGCAAAGTGTAAGTGCAGCAAGGAGGATAGATATGTTTTCTTCACAATGAGTATAGTTCATGTTCTCTCACCAAAGAATTTGGACTAGATTAATGAGGAAATACAAAAAGAGAAAGAAAATAAGCATGGCAAAAGGAAGAGAATCAGCAAAAAACAACAGGGATCAGATATTTGCCCATTGTAAACCAACACTGAGCTAAATGTCTGCATGAAGTTACATCACATCACCCTCACCAATCCACACTTTCATTTGAGGAGGTTACTTTTGTAGAAACTTGATGGATTAATCTGCTGTTCCTGTCATTATCTTAAAATGTTTTCTTGTTCCTCTTAATAACTTCACTTTTAATAAAGGAAATAATGGGGTTATCTTTGTGAACCACAGAAGGCAAAGTTATGCAATATTATGATTCTATTTAAAGCCAGCAAGGAGTTGGAAATAAGTATCCATCACTAAAGCTAACACCAGATTTTCAGAAGGAGCTGTCCTGTAAAAAAGAAGGGAATTTCCACCCTGTAAAGGATTACATCATTTTGAGAATCATTACTGCAGTGGAATAGCACAAGCTCATTCCCCACCTCTTCCTCCATCCCATTTTTCTCTGTGTTTAATGTACATAGAAATTCTCTCAAATATTTTGTCCGTTAAAACAAACCAAAAAAAGCAATGTTTTTTCCACAAGTTCAATGTGGAACTGCATCTTTTTGAAGTGCTATGATCCTTCCCTGGCTTCACCCTCCTGTCAGGGAGTTGTGGAGAGGGTGAAGGTGTCCCCTGAGCCTCCTTTTCTTCAGGCTGAGCCCCCTCAGCTCCTTCAGCCTTGCCATGGTCATAGAATTGGGGGATACTCTGTGAAGTACAAAGATTAAAGCAGCTTTTATTATTTTTTTGCTGGATTTATTGTCAAAAGACTGTTAAAAGGCATGATTAGTAGGAACAAATTGGAATGAATGAGAAGTCTCCATTTGTTAAACAAGAGCCAAGGAATAATTTGGATTGCATATTCCAGTGCTGTGGGGAAAAATGAGGAATATGGTACAAAGTAATTACTTGGCTTTGGAAGAATAGAGCTAATTGGGAGACAGGGTAGGAAAAAAGTGATTCAGGGGATGCAGTGAGCATGAAAAATATCCATGCATGGAAGGAAATGGAAGCAGAGGGCAGAAGGGAGGAGAAAACAGCAAGTCAGGCATTGCATCATGAAAGATTATCAGGTTTGTCAAGCGTGACATCCCTGTGGTGAATTCATGCTGACCACTCATGACTTTCCTGTCCTTCCTGTGCCTGTGAATGGTTTCCAGGGGGAATTACTCCAGCACTCTCCCAGGGACTGAGGTGATTCCCTGGGTCCTCCTTGTCCTCAGTGTCCTCAGGAGTGACACTGGCTCTGCTCCAGCTCCTCCAGTCCCCACAATCACTCAAAGATTAACAAATGCCTCATAATGACATCAGGGAGGTCCCCCAGGGCTGGGTACATCCCATCAGGACCCACATTTACATTTGTCCATCTTAAGTGTTCCCTGACCTGGTCAGCTTCCACCAGAGGTGAATTTTCCTTCCTGCAAATGATTCCCTGGTCATTAGGGTCTGGGATTGATGAATTCCAATCTCGGTAGTAAAAACTGGTGTGAAGAAGGAATTCAACACCTCAGCCTTTTTCATGTCCTGTGTCAGCATTCCCCATCTTACTCAGGGTTAGTGATGCAGGGGCACCTTCCTAAGGAGAGAAATCATAACTTGAAAACATGTTTCAGCTGTGGGACAGAGTAATAAATATGCACTTTTATTATTCTGAGTGCATGATCTGTAAAACCTTAAAAGACAACAAATCACAAATATTTCATAGTGTTTTAAAAAAAGAGGTAAATGAAAAATCTAAACTCTCATTCTTGCATGGGGCAGCTTTTCATACCAAACCAGAACAGATGCATAAACATATATTTTTTTTTCGTGCCTGAAACTTTCTTGACAATTTTAACACAGAAACCCCTTGCAGGACCACGTCTCTCATGGGACCTGTACTTTGGGTGAATTATACCCAGCCTTTTAGCAGCCTGCAGTCCAGTGTGCTGCTTGGTTCAACACAGATGTGTGATCTTGGCACAGCTTCACTGTGAAAATTGTGCTAAGGTGTGAGAACATATATGAAGCAGAGCTGGGCAAGATAAGCAGAGTGAAAGCCTAGACAGAGGGCAGTTGTTGAAATCCTGATAGTTAGCAGCTTCCAGAGTCCAGAGGAGAAATACTGGCATGAAAAGGTGTCAAAACTCACAGGGAAAAAAAAAAAAAAACAGCAGAGGATGGAATAGATGGAATAGTCTCTGCTATTTTGCCTGCTCCTAAGGGGGAAATAGTAGAGATTTTATTCTTAGCTCTCATCATACAGTACAGCAGGTGATGAAAATTGATGTCAGACTGAACCATTTGTAGTCCAAGCGGTCAATCCAAAATATTCAGCTTTTTTTTTTTTTTTTTTTTTTTCCCCACTGGGGAACAGGAAAAAAAATTGAAATTGAAATTGTCAATTTTCACACATAAAAAGACAATGCCAGAGATGCTAGATGCTCGGGTAGGAAAAATGAATGGAAACTATCACATTTACTCTAGTTTCAAGGTGCCCCTGGATCCCTGGAAGTGTCCAAGGTCAGCTTGGACAGGGCTTGGAGAAACCTGGGATAGTTGCAGGTATCCCTGCCCATGGCAGGGGGTGGAACTGAAGAATCCAGACCACTCTATGATTCTATAACTCCATGACCCAGATAAATGAATTCAATTGCCTGCTTGACCCCAAGCTGGTCCTTCATCCACACAAGGATGAGGCTGCAGCACATTCGCTTCAGTCTCCATCACCAAGCCAGCCCTTCCTACCTCTCCTCACGTAAAAGTCCAGCCTGGCAAAATCCTGGTGCAGACAGAGCCACTGCCAGCCTTCCCCAGCACTGTGGGCTGCTGCCAGCCGGGATTTTCCCTGCCTGGAGCTTCCTGATGTAAATGGATGAGGCAGCCCTGTGCAAAGTGCAAAAAAAAAGATGTTTTGTGAAGCTGAAATGAATGACTGCAGCAAGTGAAAAAAAATAGTTCATTGCTGAGACTGGTGCAAGGCATCTTATGCATCATTACCTCAAAAAGATTTTATTGGAGTTCTGGGAAATGAGGATCTGGGGGCTCACTTGTCAGGATTTCAGAGCTGCAGGTGAAATGCTGCCTTTGATAAGTGGGTTCCTGAAAGTCCTAACTGGAGGAGGACAGACGAAAATAAAACTTAGGGAAGTAGTAGATTTCCCTTTATTTTGGTAAAGCAGTGCCCCAGGGAGATCTGAATGTTCTTTCACTTTCTGTGAATGAATTACATGGTTCATGGTAATGTTCAAAATGTTAGTTAAACATTTTACTAAATGCAGCTTCCTGATCCTGTGCTCATGAACAAAAGTCACTTGTTATAATAAATATTGAAGACACATCAGAAACCTTTTTCTTCTCATCTTAGGCTGAGTAATTTTAAATGTCAAACATTTCCTCATTAAAACTCTTTCATAATCTTAAGGGAAGGGGTGAAGAGGGCAGAAGATTCAAATCTTGTTGTACAAAGTGTGCTGCAATCTCACTTTATTGATACTTGTAGTACAGGCAGGGATGACTCAATCCACCACATGACACTGAGTTGTGGTCACAGCAGAAACTAGAGAAGGAAGAAAAAGCCCCTTTCTCTAAGACAGTGCTCTACTGATAAAACAATGACTCTGGAGAATTCCCTGTCCATGAGCCATGACAGTTCAGTTTCAATTGAATTTCTATTTTCAGAATTCTGAAGAGAAATTTCTTCCTATTTCATTCAGCAAAGGGGAGTGATGGAAGTCCTCATTTCCCTGACCTTCCAGCACAAGGGGACAAACATCATCCTTTGCACTGCAGCCCATGAGGCAGCTCTGTGGAGGCCGAGTTTGAGCAGGGCTAAGGCAAAAAAAATTATCAGCTAAATGTTCTACAAGTTCTGCAAGATGTGCCCTGTTGAAGGCTAAACTCAAAAGAATTTCCTTGAGAATTGCAAAAGACATTTCAGTGCATTAAGTCTTCTCCCTGTCCAATTTGAAGGTCCTCCTCCAAACCCCAGAGGTATGAGAACGATCCTTGCACATTGGTGGAACAGCCCCAGGTTTTCTGGACTACAAAATGGTTAAACCTTTGCCTTCAAAAGAGCCAGCCTAAGGCAGAGAACAATCATGGAAAGTTTCAGCCCAACCCATTAATGTTTGGCAAAGCCATAACCAGCTTAAAACACAGGCCTGTAATTAGAGCGGGTCGGAACATTCTCAGCTAAATGAAATTTCATTGAAATACGCTGCTTCATCCAAGCCAAAACAACATTTTTCAGAGACATATCTGCTTCCACAAGGTTTTTGTTGGGAGAGCTGAGAGGGAAAGTGTGTTCACACACTCTAGCCTGAAGATGAGGTCACTGGTTTGGGATGTAGGAGAATCTAGTTGAGGCCCTGATTCACAGAGAGCAGCAGTAAAGAGCAGAGCTCTTGCATCAGGATTAAAAAATACCCAAATGCCAGAGCAGCTCCCTGAAAAATTCTTTATCATGAGACACATGCCTTGATTAGGATGTTCAAGAGATTTTCTGTCTTCAAGCACCACACACAAAATGGTATTTTTGAACGTTATATGTCGACCTAAAAGGGAGCTGACTTCTTCCTACAGTCTGTGCTTCCAGTGGGAAAGTTTGTCAATATTTAAACCCTAAAGGTTTAATCAGTAAGTGCGGTTCTTGGACAGATCAATAAACATTTGTTTGAAAAATTACAAGCCATAAAAAGGAGGAAGAAATCATGAATGTTACCAGGTGGAAAATCCTTACCTTTTCATTCTTATGGTTTTCACATTTTATTCATGAAGCAGGGAATAGTGGCAGAAAATATGTTTGCAATTAAAATGTATTTCATACTGTGGTAGGTCCTCCCATCCATCACAGCGAGGTTTGAGGCCTACAACTCTTGTCCTAATAAAGGAGAGAACATAATTTTTCATTCCTGAAAGTTTAAGCAGGAATTCCTTGCACTGCTGAGTTGAGCTGATGCAAACTTTTGGTTTCATGCACTATTACCTGTCTTCAGCTTGTGCAATTATTTTACTTCCCAAACATCAGGTTTGGTGAACACCTGCAATTTTGGAAGATTATCCAAAGGTTTTTTGACATAAATGTTGGGCTTATAGCATTCACTGCTCTGTTATTGCACATGTCAGCAGAAAGGAGCTGTGTGACACAGAAGATTGGGATCATATTTACCTAATTCAATGTAAAGAATAATTCAAGCACATATTTCTCTTAAACCACATTTTCTCACTTAGAAGCACTGGGTTTTCTATATCCTTCTTTAATTCTTAGCATATCTTTCTCTAAAAAAATAGTTTTTGTTATTAGTGCAATCTATTTAAAAATAGAAGACAAAACCAAAGATATAACTTCAAAAAGACAAATAGATGAAGTACTGAAAACCTCTCAAACCACTGAGATTTGTTGCAAAGTTTTCCTCCCTGAACATCAAAATTCTTAATTCAAGGGATCAGAGTCATTGCAGCTGAGGATTGAGTCTTCCAAAAGGAAGTGCAATTTTTTCTTCAGTAACACTTATGGAAATAAAATTCAATGCTTATCAACTGTAGATTTCATCTCTTTGTTAAACTCTTATTGGAAAAACTCTGGAAGTTACTGAGGTCACACCTTAAAATGCAGCAGCTGTATGTTAATAATCAGCTTTTACTAGCTTGGAGGAATAGGATAGTAAATACTTATTCATTATTTAAGTTCAGCTATCAAGAATAATTGCATTAATTTAAATGATAGGCCACTCCAATTCTTCTCATGGGATGCAAATTAAAATGTTTGAGGTGAAAACCAACAGAGCAATGCTCAGACTCTAAAGAACAAATCATTCATTCAATATTAAGGTTATAATATGCTTTCATGTTTCCTGCTGACCTCAAGGCACATTTTATTTTTTTTTTTTTAAGGCCAGGCACCCTCACAAAATTAAAACACAGTAAAGAGGAATTGAATATCCTAAAAGCTCTGTGAAACCACAAGCTTTCCAGAAGAAAAAAAAAAAGATGCTTGTAAATGCTAACATGCTGAACCAGATTGGTGTGGTTTTTTTTACTGGCTGGCACTTCTCACAAGAAGTGAGCACAATGGATACAAACCAAATCCTGGTGTCAAGCCAATGATTTCCTTGGATTTTGTGGTGATTCCACTGTCTCCAGCTGCACCTTAATGCAGCCATGCAAACAGGCATCCCTGCTGCTGCTGTTTTCCTGCCTTTCAAGTACTCCCCTTTGCAGTGGCAATAATGAATATTAACACAGACTATTGCCATTCAATAGATGCATTAATTTTACTATGTTAATAATTTTTTTTAAAAGGGAAATGTCTACATAGCAACTAGAAGTATAAAACTTATATAGGTGCTAGATATCAAACTTATAATATTTCAACAATCCAAAGGGTTGTCACATGTTCCTGAAAAAAATCAGAATTTACTGACTTAAATTTTCTACCAGACACTTCTGACTTTGTAAAAAAAGGAGGTGAAAATTCCGTTCACATACTGAGCACATACATAAAAGAACATGTGTTATTTATTAACAGGAGAAAGCATTTATTAAAATCTAACCTGGCTTTTGCAAATAAGATGACCTCATGCACAGGAAAGAGGTGTGTATGATAAGTTGTTATTTCAGGGATGTTTTTAAAACATAAAAAAGAGGGATAAAACTATTTTAGATGCCACTTTTAATTAACCTAATTTCCTGAAGGAATTTGACCAGTCACAAAGGAAAGCATAATCTTTAAGAAAACCCTAAGCTCCACTCATCCAAAACTCTTTATGGCATAGTAATGCTTTTAGTTCAATATTTTATGAAGTGCAGAGGTAGCAAAAGTTTTTATGGTTTGCAATGAACATTTTGAAGGTCTATCTCAAGTCTCACTGTAAAATGTCAATATTGTCTGGAGCAAAACCAGCAAAATATCTCTTACTACCTGATCTTAATCTTCCAGTCCATTCTGCCAGATGCTAAGAGGAGATTTTCAGAGTAATTCACAGTAGTCACAAACATTCAAGTCACCTCATCTTCCACTGCAAACTCACCTAGAGTGAGATATTATATCACCTTTTCCCTGCTCAGATCACCATCAGCCTATTTCTAACTTGGCTATTGGACATTTTTCCATTTTATTTGCCACTCCCTCACCTAAATGATGGGTGCAGTAGGGATTTTCCTGAGGGTTATAAGGGAAAGCTGAGCTCAGGAGAACCTTCCATGCTGCAGAATGTTGTGGAAAGCATAAATGGAAGTGCTTGAGCACAGCCAGTGGACAAAGCAGCAAGAATATTAAGGGTAAGCAAGAATTATAAAAAACAGAGCATGGACCAATGGTTCAATACAACCTCACTGAACATCCTTGAAAATTTCCAGGCTATGGAATGAGCCTTTTTGCTTTCCAGCCCATGAATTTTCAGTGGGCACATTTATTTTTTCCCACCACCCATTTCTGGTAGTCAGAAAATCTCTAAAAGAAGGGGAAAGAGTTCACACAAGTGAGCACAGGATGAGTTCATAATTGCAATTCAAATCAGATATTGAAGAAAATAGAAGATGACACAGGAGCTGGTTGGTTTTAATGCAAATGGGCCAGGCTTTTGACACTGCCTATAAAATATCTACCATTAACTGCCATCAGTAGTATTAAGGGGTTTCATTTATAAATGATGAGCCAGCACTGAACAATCCTTATTCTACCCTAACAAAAAAATCACAAACAAACAAACAAACAGAACAAAACAAACTCCAAAACCAAACCAAACCAAACCAAACCAAAAAACAACCCAAAACCCAAAGCCCTGATTCCAAGAAAAAAAGACAAATATTTATATCAGCTCTTGCTTTTCCTCTCAGTTTTCCTTTGCACACTTAATCACAGAAACCATTCTGCACTCCCATTGCCTTTATTTTATTTGGCCATATTTCCTCTAACCACTCCCCAGTACACAAAAATCTCTGGTCTGTAAAATCAGCTGTGCAGTGTCAAAAAATCAGGGAGCATTTCTCCAGCAAACAAGACTGGTGAGGGAATTTTTAGGTTAAAACTGAAAAATATTTCAATTTAGCCGATTGCTTCTCAGGCAGTTCATAGAAATGTTGTTAACTCCAACTTTTTACTGGTTGAAATGAAGTAAAATCAAGTGACATGAAAATCCCTCATAGCAGAGGGCTGGAATGAAATAATCTTTAAGGCCCTTTCAACCTAAATTGTCCTGTGATCTTATTGTGAGGAAAACATGGATAAGAGATATTAAACTTTGCAAGTCTCCTTCTGGAATTCTTCAGCTTTTCCTCTGATTAAATTCAACTCAGCTGTAAATCAACATTTTAAAAGGGTTGAAAGTCTTTATTACTCAGTATAATGATTCATTTCCAGTCAGAATACTGTAATATTATTTCACAGTTCAGAAGTTCTCCTCCAAAGACACACAAGGTTTTGAAAATGATAAACAAGAATTGCAAATAATTAGATATCAAATTATTAACCAATGACTGGAAGTGCAAGCTGTGCAAAGAAAGGGGATTTAAGAAACAGTGCAGATTAAATCCAAGGGTCTACTGGAAATATCCTCTAAGACATTACTCAAGGTCTTGAAAAAAATTCTTTTCTGGCTCCTGACTTTGAACACTGCATTAAAGATGTGTTCTTCTGTGTCTTCTCTGCAGCAAAAGGGAGTTTGGAGCCCTCAGGCTGAGCTTCCTGCTGGTGCAAGCAGCACAGCTGGATTTTCTTCACCAATATCTGCTTCCATGTATTATTTTGTGAAATTCTTCAGCTTTTCTGAACAGAACTGACAGATACCCAGGGTTTTCATCACACAGGAAATTCCATAATTGAAACACTTTGTCCTGATATCAAATCAGGACAAAAACTCAAAGTATCCCTTTGGTCTTTTTCACACAGGAAAAACATTCTCAGCTCTGTTTTTAAAAATGCCAACTGGAGTTGGTTTAGTGAAGAATGTTATCATTCTGTGACACACTCTCACTGGGGTGAGAAAAAAATCAATTTTTATTTCCCACATCTCCATTTTGTCTTCCTTGTACAAGTTTTGTGCTAAAGTGTTGCAGAACTACTTTTCCTTGGTGCCTGGATACTGAGTGTGCTAACACAGAGAGGTGGATTTTGGTAAGGTGTTTGCTGTACTGCAGTAGTCATCCTTGATTTTGTTAATAATTAAATAGAACTGGCTAAAGAATTCGTGAAAACAGACACAAAATAGATCAATAGATTTCATTTTAAATACATAAAATAATTGCTGCTTTTATCTCAGTCCAAAATTAGCTGCCTCCATGACAATGAGATTTATTTTAATTTAGGCAAGGGTTGATCAATAATTCTACAAAATACTTCATTAATGATGACTTACAGACGTACTGTGCTTCTGAAGGACTCTTCCTGTGTATCTCTCACCTGTAATTTCATTTATGATTCCTTAGAATCTCAGTTGAACTTTTAACTCTACACACACCTTGCACATGAAACTAAAGATCTAAATAACCCCTTTTTGAATACAGTGTTGTGAATATTCACTCTCCCAGAGTTTCAATAACTTAAATTGTAAGATGTGGCAAAATTTACTTTGCAGTCACTAGAGCTGTGTTAGGCATAGATGTGCAGTAGCTAATGTTTTCACATTTAGTTGGGGTTTCCAAGTTTCATCTTGGAGAAGCATAATTATTTCATATATTAATTTCATTTCTTGTCTTCCTAACTCTAGTGAGTTTAACAAGTTTCTAGATCACTATAAGAACTGTTATTTTTAACACAATGTGTATTTTGGGAATAAAAATCATAGCATAAAAAGACCACAAAAATAATCTGATTTCCAGTATTAAAAACGTTCCTAATTAAACCTAATCCCTCTTAAGAACTATCTGGATTTTTACAAAAGAGAATTTTAACCAGGAGGGGAATATCCCATTTGATTTTTATAGGATCAGATGCATGATCATTGCATTTGTCTGCTTTTCAGAATTAATTATGGTCTTAAACACTTCCCATGAAAACCTTGAAGGTGAAAGAAAAGTGAGAAGTTATTCCTGTGCAATGTCATGTTTGCTGTGGCAGGCAGAGGGGTTTGGAGAGGTGATTTATTTTGGCCCTAAAATTATATCCTGACTAATTTTGCAGCAGGTGCTGTTAATCACAGAATGGTGGAATGGTTTGGGTTGGGAGGGACCCTCAAGTGCTGCCCCTGCCATGGTGTGAGGAGCTGATTCAGTTCTTAGTTCTTTAGTTTTTCCTCAGCAGTGGCTGTCAGAGGCACAGGGGGCAGGGTTTTACCCCTGGTAACACCCTCTG
>VRYO01001681.1:22914301-22974848 GCA_009812075.1 Sialia sialis | reverse complement strand
TCATTCTCTCCTGATCTCCTCAAACAGCCCAGCACAGGAGCTCTAATCTTGCTTGGGGTCTTCCAACAATGGCTGTTATTAATCTTTCCTGGCAGGGTTTTGAATGACTGTTAGAATATACAATTTGGACTAACACAGCAGAAATACTTTCTTTTTTATCTTTTGGTTGCTCTTTGCTTAAATAACTCAAAAAGTAAGTGCCTCCCCTTGTTTCTGACTGCAAAGGACATCTGTTCCTCATGAATTCACTGAGTGCATGCAGGATATTTGCTGTGCCTGGATCCTTTCCTTTGAAACATGCACTAACTAAAGATGAGCTTTTATTCTGAGACTAAACAAAATTTTGTTCACTGAGTGAACAGGTCTGCATTGGGCAAGATTTGAAATCAGAGTCTGGGCAAAATCTCTGGGGTTTTGAAGTGAGAACGTTTTCCTGAACAGAACAAGAGGAATATGAAGGTTTACTGACTCATCATTTCCAGTTCATCCAAGAACAAGGTAAAGCTGCTTTCATTCCACATTTTCCACAGCATTCTTTATATGTTACTCCTGTTATCAAGCCTTCCAAGCCAAAGACTCAGAAAGAGAACAAAATATGTAGTCACAAAGCACAGCTATTTCCCCAAAGCCCACAGTGTTTAGAAGTCACACATGGCTTATTCCAAGCTCAGAGAAGCTGTAATCATAAAAATGCAAGGGCCAGGGTATTTTCTAGCTCTCTTGTCACATAGACCAGAGTGTTCTGTCTTTGTCAGCTGAAAGTCTTGGATCCCTGGAATTCCCTCCCGCTGTGGGCAGTGACAGCAGTGCCTGCCACACAGGAAAAGGGCACAACTCTGTCTTTTTTCTCACAGGACACCCAGAAAAAATGAAGTGTCTTGCCTTGCATTCATGGGAGATCCACAGCTTATGGTACTGCCCAGAGCTCTCTCTTCCCCAAATTGGCAATATTTGGAATTTTAGCTGGCAAGCAGAGACTTTGCAAATCTCAGCTTTTTCCCCCCACTATTTAATTCTTTTCTCAGCGACGAAGATACAGAAGGCATCTTACAAAAAAACCCTCTACTTCTTCAGAAACCATTTATCCCAATGCCAATGAAATAAATCTCACCAGGTTCCTCTGTTCTCATTCTAACTTCCTCCATGGTGTCCATCTACAAACAATTTTATATAACTTACAGGTTTTGTTACCACACTGCTCTGAGTTGGTTCATTCTGGCACCAGTGTTCATGAACCACCCATCACTATCTCATCTGGGCACACTGGTTTGTTTTTGGAGTCCTACAGGCAAGAAATGCCTAAGAGTTATTAACTACTGTTTCCAGAGCAGATGAAAAGTGTAATTTTGTCTGCAGCCACCTCCCAGCTTAGAATTGTCAAAATTGCAACCAGCTTTTGATTTTAAAAAGCCCACATTTTAATGATAGTCTCTTGCAATCTCTGTTTTCCTTTGCAATTATTTAAAAGCCAATTTTCCACCATTCATTCTTCACTTGGCATTCTCTCTTCCAGTGGCTGGCACAGAGAATCGAGGTCTTGTCATATAATTTCATTCCATGGGGCACTCCCAGCTTTATGTTTCATAGATTTATCTCTTCATTTTGTTTGCTTTTAAGTTGTTATAGGGAAGAAGCATTGTTGAAAAGAGGCAATATCCTTGAACAATTTTGCAATCCACACAAGAGCTTTATGTTACTGAAATAGTAGCACAAAATTCCACTGGGTCAAATTTCAGTGGAATTAACAGCAAATCTGAAAATAAAAGCAGGGCTTCAAGAAACAGCTGAGCTGTAAGACCAGGGCTGCTCTGACTTTTCATTATTCAAGTCTGCAACTTTTATGACATAAAAAACAATATAGCCTCATTCTGCCTTCTAAATCAGCCTGTTGGCTTAGCAGAGTGCCCAGCCTTACTCATTTCAAGCTAATTAATTATAGCTAGTGACTAACTGCTACTTCTGAACTGATTTATATTTTCTAATATTCATCCAGGATGTCCCAAATGCAACTACTTGTATTTACTTTCTTCTTTGGTACTTCAAAATTGTGGCGAGGGTCTCATTTACATGACACTGACATACAGAACCCAGGTTTGTTTGATGCCATTGAGCATCCAGAATCTGGGATATATATGGCTTTTGAAATGCTGGAAAATAGTTATTGGTTGCCCCTGTAATTGCAGTCATAACCACTGTGTTTTCTTCCTGGAGTCTCTTTGCTCTGTCAGTATGATTATTCCTCCCCAAATAATTACTCCTATAGTGTTTTTCCTATAATCACAGCACCCTTACCCTGGCAAAAGCTTAAGCTGGCCACATGCACTGAAATAGGGTTTCTGTCTTTTCAGAGAGGAACTCCCTGCTTCGTTGAACCCCAGGGAGTCAAGATCGTGATCCCCCAGCAGTGCCTTTATAAAGCACTGTGCAGAATAATTATTATATCTGTTATTGCCCTGCAAGGTGCAATTTGACCATGCAATAATAAGAAAATGTACTTCCAGGAATTCCTCTTATAGCTGTACATGTTCTCCACAGCCTCAGATGACCCTGGGAAAGAGATGAAAAGTAAGAGAACAGAAACATTTTGCATGAGTATCTTCACATCCCTCTGAAATTTTATCCAGGCACCTTGAAACCAATAAATACTTCTTAGGGAGACAGGTGAGGGAAACTCTGCCTTTGGTATTTTTGGAATCTCACTGATGGTGGATCGCAAGTTTCCTCCTGGCTCTGACTTTTACAGGGGAGTCTCAGCTCACAAAGCATCAGGAGCAATATTGCGACAGCACTGCTGATTCCTGATGTCTGGACACTCCCCACCCGCTCAGCCTGCTGGTACCTGGTGTTTGGCCCCCAGAACTGCTCTTTTGAACAGATATTTCCATGTCTGGCAGGGGACTGAGACTTTTTTCATCTTGTTTTTCGCCGAGAAGCACGAGGAACAGAGTGTGATTCTGGAGCTGTCATTTTGCCTTGAAATGTGTCTCAAGCAGCAGAAAATGTGGAAGCAGCAGCTTCCCATTCATCATTTGCTCCCCAGACTGAAGCCTTGCTGGCAGCCCCATGATCTACAGAGAGTCCTGTGGAAATGGAAACCTCTGATGACATCAAAAGCTCATTGAGGGTGTGGGAGACACCTGGGCCCTCACTGGAGAGTTTTGGAAAGGCTTTTAACGTGACAGTGCTGGCAAAGCCCCTTTGATATGTCTGTGTTTCACTGACTCCCAGACCTTTTGAGAATTAAATGTGTTTAAGCATCACAGAACAGCAAACTTTCGGACATCTGGAAGGCTGCGGTTCTGCTGCTCACACTTTCCACTGGGATAACCTAGCCCAGGGAAATCTGCCTTGAGGATTGATTTGCAAAGAAAATAGATTTAAATCTTCTTTCGCTACAAAAAAATTGATAGCTAGAACCTTTCTTATTTTACCATGGTCTGTTTGTGGAGTGATTGCAGGGAAGTAGGTGTGTCTGCTTTATTGAATGTTAATAGAAGATTTCTCTGGGTAAGATATCACCAAACAAAGTCTACATAAAAAAAATCGACCCACAGAAATGTCACCAATCTGTGACAATGAGCTCAGCTCCTGTAAACCGTGGAACAATATTTTCAGATCAGTATTTTCTGCAGATACCTCTCACACAAAATCCTGCTTATTCAAAAGAGATTTTCTGCTAAAAAACCATTTTAACTGGCCTCTTTATTAAGCCAAAAGATCAAAGACACAGAAAGGGCTGGCAAGGGACAGCTTGTAACATTTGCAGACAAAATGAGACTTATTATCTTTCACCAACCCATCAACAGCATGGTTTGAATGTCTAACCACAGTTTCCCCAAAGAGTCTGGAAGGAATACAAGTCTCCTGGGGTCGGACATCACAAGTGGTTCCACACAAAACTCAGGGCAAGAGACAAAAGGCTCAATCTAAAAATGAATTGCCTGCTACCAGGAGGCTCTGTGCCTACATGGCTCCTGTTGTGTCTTCATATTTCAGCAAATTCTGCAGTAAAGTATTGTTCTGAGAATATTTTTTCATGCAGGGAGATTATGTTGCTGAGACATAATCAAAGCTATTATAGGGCAGGGAAAAAAAGATAATATTTCCATTATTCTTCAATACACAGTTCAGAAAATCTTGAATTAGAAAACTAGGGCTATGAAGCTATTATATTTATCTTTATATAAAGTTAAGAAAAATAATTTTCTGCAAATAGAAAATATTTCAGGCAAAATCAAAGCTATCCTTAAATCCTTTTCAAACCATAGCTGCTTTAAAGAAAATTAACAGATTTTGCTAATTTAATTTTTCAGAGCCAAATCCCCTAGACAGACTTTGAAGATAGCTCTTGCGATGCAGTTTGTGATGTCATATTACTAACCTTATGTTTGGAATTATTTTATCTTAGAGAAAGCTGTAGCCACAAGATAAGAAAAAACCACACTCCTGGAAAAGAACAAAAGAACCTTACATTTGTACATTTCCTTTCTTTTCTTTCTGGAAGCAGCAGTGGCTGATAATAATTCCTTTTTTTTCAGGGCTTTTGCAGGGATCTGCAGTTATTATTTTTTGCCATGGCTTTCAGATTACACTGCTTTCATACTTTCCCTACCTGTCAAAGGGTTGAGCCTCTTTAATTTGTAACCCTTTGTGTAGCTTATCTCTTGACACTGAGCTCACCAAAGGGCCTGCTCCTAATTTCCTCCACAGTATCTCCCCTTTGTTTGCATCCATAAATGGCTCCAGGAGAAAACAGAGGCAATCTGCCCTGCTTTAAGGGAAAATGATCTGTTTATGTTGGAAATTTGAAAGATGGGAGGACTATTTATAAGGGCCTGGAGCAACAGGACAAGGGGGAATGGCTCCAAATTGACAGAGTCAATTCAGAAATGCCACAAAAAACCTCAGGTGTTTGAGCCACTGTTGTTGGGCATGAACACTCACACAGAGCTGTGCCTGGTAAGATATTTAGCAATATTCTCTGGCCACTTCTGCCTTGACAGCCTAGAAAATTCAAGCCAGAAATACAAAAGATGTAGCTGAGTAAGGGAGTATGGCTGAAGCACAAACCCCAGCATCAGCCAGCAAAACAGACCTAGAGATAGACTGCAGCCAGAGCTTCTAAGAGGAAAAGTATTCCCCTCTGTGGAAATTTTAAGAGGAATTCCAGGAAAGGGAGAAATAAGAGAAAAGCTGGCCCAGCTGGGCAGCTGCATGATACACACAGGGGCCTCAGGTCAGGTTAGTGGGGTCAAAACCTAGGAGGAAACATTAATTCAGTGCTAATTAAGGCTCTCCTGCACTTTGTTACCTCCCATACATGATTATGGAGCAAATATGCACTGCAATTGTCACTGACCCCTGGGAAAATATCAAGCACTCCCAGTTGTACAAAGGGGACTCAGACAGATAAATTCACAGGCGATACAGCTCTCTGACAGGACAAGCCCCACACTGAAATGTGACTCTAATTAATCCCTCTGCTTTTAATGTGGGCATCTCTCATAACACTGGATAAGGAAACATTCACCTTTCATTGCTGAAATGTCAGTATCAGAGAGGAAGGTGTGGACAAATTTACCTTGGATTAACTTGCCACTTATTGACCACCACAAGCCATGCTCTGAGCCCATGTGGAAAAGTCCTGGGCAGCTATGGCCACACTTGCCATGTGCATACTACTGCTGGCAATCAAACCAATTCAATTTAAAAAATGGCTCACAAGTGTCTTTATGATTACAGCAATACATCTTCCAACTTAAACTGCTAAAAAAAGATAAATAACACTGCAGCTTCCCTCTGGTTTGGCACAGAAACATCTGGCAGAGTGCTGTTGTTTCATAGACATTACCCCTTTCCCCTTATCTGTGTCCACTTAATCTACTGCTTCTTTGATTCCATTTACATTTCTAATAATTTTGATGTCAGTTTCACAGATATGATAGCTCGGTCATTAACTAAAAATACAACAAGACTTGTCCCAAATGCAGCAAATTCCAATTTTATCACATGCAGAGCTGTCAGTTTGGTTTGGTACACTTATCTCTGGTGTTGATTGAAGTCAAACATGAATATTTAATTAACCAAAAGGACTGTGGGAATGCACTTTTTTGTCATATAGCAAGTAATTTCCTATTCTTTAATAGTTGGAGTGGATTTTGTGCTAGTTTATGCTTTTAGAAATAGAAAGGAAGTGATAGGTTTTGAGAGAGACACAGAATGGTACCTGAGGTTGATTGCAGAAGATAGGCAAGATATTTTTACTGAGGCTGCAATAGGCTCAAGCACTCAAGGCAGAGTTCTGACCCAAAGAGAAGCCTTCCTCTGTTTCTGATAATCATTTTTATAAAGCTGTGTCAGTGATCTGCTGCTCTGTGTTGGATGGAGGACGAGGAGATGGAGTGCAGGAGGAAGGGTTGCTCCTAAAGTTTGCCCCTCCAAAGCTCTGCATGCCTTCAGCACTGAGAAGAAATGGATTCCAGTTGTAACCTTAAACATGAGTCTAGGGAAGCACAGAATCATGGAATCACAGGTTTGGATTAAAAAAACCCTTAAAGATCTTCCAACCCCTCTGACAACTCCGCACTAGAGCAGGTTGATCCAAGATCTTCCAACCCCGTTGACCTGGGCAACTCCTCACTAGAGCAGGTTGATCCAAGATCTTCCAACCCCGTTGGCCTGGGCAACTCCTCACTAGAGCAGGTTGATCCAAGCCCCATCCAGCCTGTCCCTGAACACTTCCAGGGACAGGACATCCACCATAGTGAGGCAGCTGTTCATGGGATCAACTTCCAGCACCCATAACAAGTGGCTGTCCAGAAAGGAGCATCCGTGTCCCAGCCCTGCTCAGAGCCCAGAGCAAAGGGAGCCCTGCTCTCCCCTCTCCCAGGGTTTGAGGAGGCTGCAGGTCTGGACTCCATTCTCTCTCTCCCAAACTGACAATTCCAATATGTCCCAGCCACCAGGACAGCCCCATTCCCAGAGGAATTCTGATCTCCCCGAGGATATCCAGCCAGAGGAGCCAGGTCTTCCTTCCTGTCCAAATGCCCAGAGCTGGGAGTGAGTGCTGGGAGTGGTGTGTGTAGTGTAAATCACCAGGAGATGGTCTACAACAATCTGTAGCACACAATTTATGCTTTTATCTTTCTAGTTCCCTAAGGTAAGGGAGTAATTGCAGATAATTATTGCAGAGATTATTATCTAATTCATATTGGGAATCTGCTTGACAGATATTATTCATTTGGCCAACGAGCACAGATAAATTTAATTCCTTTCTGGTCTCAGTTCAGATTTCAAAATAAAATCATGATTCCACAATTCTTTATGCTACTGGCAAGGTACTAAGAAAATTCATGAGGATAAAATACCTCTGCTTAGCAAAATTATGAATGTGTTTTATTTAACTTGCTTTCCAAATTAACATTAAAACTTAATTAATATATTCACACTGAGATTATAGAATTAACAAGGATGTAACTATATTTAATTTTTGACTTCTGAAGGCAGAAATAATATTATATTTATCTATGTGTTTTCTATTTCTGTCCCAGACATATAGATCATTTTGGACACTTTCCCTACAATCTTTTTACTCTTTTCTCAAAAAAATATTTATTTTGTGAAAGCCATTTTTATCCAGAACTGAAACCAAAAATTATGTTACAACAGCCATTTTGACTCTATTTTTAAGATGATTGATTGATTTGGCTTTTGAACCAATGAATTTCCTAAATGTAAACAATAATTGAATCTGTTTTAACAGTTGTCTAATTATTTATGTGACAACTATTTTGCATGACTCAGAAATGTTTACTTAGACCTTTTAGGATGTGCCTGGCTTTTCTTTTTCTGATTACAATTGTTTCATTGCAAAATAATTGCTCCCATTCATGGGTATAAAGGCTACCCCAAATTTTCCTTTTGCATCTCAACTATGAAATGATGTTGAATTTGAAAGTGGTTTAATACCCTTCCTTCCTTCCTTCCTTCCTTCCTTCCTTCCTTCCTTCCTTCCTTCCTTCCTTCCTTCCTTCCTTCCTTCCTTCCTTCCTTCCTTCCTTCCTTCCTTCCTTCCTTCCTTCCTTCCTTCCTTCCTTCTCCTTCCTTTCTTTCCTTTTCAATTACATCCTGATTCAAATTATAATTTTGATTTAAATGACCATGATTCCTGAAGCAACTGGGAGGCAATTCCAAATCACAATTTTCACAGCAGTGATACATATTTGGGAATACTATTGGAAACATGTTATTACTTACCCATTTTAGCAATTAATAAATTAAATATTTAGTAAATAGTTACGTGGGATATGACCTGGAAAAGCCACCTGAATCTCTGCTTTCTTTGTAACACAAGTAGAGTGGAGTGGACAGGACAACACTCGTCAGGCTTTACTCACTGAGTAGTTGCGAGTTTGCTGTCCCAGTTTATAAAACACCAAACGAAACCTCAGTTTGAGTGGATTAAAAAGTCAACACACTCTGCTCAGATGCAGTGGTTCACTCAACCCAACATTTCCTGGCTCCCCACTCCACCGAGCACGTCTTTCTGACGCACACAAACGTGTGAGCCCACCCTCCTTCCCAAACCCATCTCTTTGCCACAGTCAGCAAAATCCTACCCAAACTGTGGCTCCTTGGCACCTTTCCAGTTCCTTGGGGAATGTGTCTTGCTTGTGCAAGCTCTCTGTCATCCAGAAAAAGGAGCTCCAGCCCCACAGGCTGCATGTTTCAGCAAGCAGTGCTCCATTTTGGGTTCTGTGAGGCAGAAATTTACTGTACCTGCTCCTCTCAGCACAGGCCTTGCTCCTGCATTGATTTATTTTTCTCTTTTCCCATGAATTCTCTTAGGGGAAATGCATCCTCACCTTTGTATTTGAAGGGATTGGGTTATAGGACCTGCAAACCATGTTGGTTTCTAAGAGTTTTAACAGAGAAGTTCTTCTCTTCCCCTCAAGCTTGGTGCTTTGCTCTGTTCCCTTTCTACCCAGGTCCGTACACTGAGGCATTGCCTTTAATAGATAATCTATATAATATGTGTACTGTAAAATCATTCCGTTAGTAACATCCTCCATTAAGAAGAGTGAGAGTTTTAGAGTGGTTAAAGTGCTTTAAAAATATCTTGTCTCTACGCTTCTTTTACTGTCACTAGACAATAAAATACAATCTTGTATTACCTCTACTTTTGAAGAAGCTTCTCTGTCTCCACTGACTGTATTCTCCCTTTCCCTCTTTACTACTGAAATGTTGAAAGGGTTTTGGTTTTGTTTTTGTTTTTTTTCATTTTAGAATAGAAATAAACTTTGAATCTTCTAAATGTCTCACATCTGGTTTTTGGAGAAAGACGTTCTAGTGACAGGTTGTGAGCATAGGAGCTGATCCCAAGGAACAAGGATGTCTCTGTCCTATTTTGCCACTTTACATTTCAAATTTATGCATGATCAGCATCCCAGAGAAGAAGAGGGAGTGGCCAAATCCAGTGTAAAAAACAACAGCATGATGCACTTAAATTGCAACTCTCTATACCACTATCAGTTGTAGAGTCAGATTAATGAAGATTGGGGTCAAGGTGAAAGCAAACCTGTATTTTCCAAGGTTCACTTCTACATTTTGAAATGCAAAATGCAGTGACTTTTCATGTTTCACTCACTTCTATCATTAACCTGACCTGATAATTTTTTCCAAGCAGACTTGCTTCCAAAAGTACCTGAGGTAATCTGGGCAAGTGCAAAAAGCTCCAGTTCCTCAGCACTCATAAATTCAAAGAGCAGATGAAAAGTCTGACACACGATTTCTGCTGAAGGGCTCAAACGGTTTCGGGGACTCCCAGCTGGGTGATGACAATACAGCCCACATTACTCCAGTGAACACATGACCTACTAATATCAACAAGTGGGAAAATTATCGACCTTCACCAGCTGCAATGGTAACTTATTGTTTTATTAACACCTGAGTTCCTGACATGCACAATGCATGTATGGGTGTCTTGGTTTTGAGGACAGGTGTCTGCTAAGAAAGGCAGGAGCCTCTCTTTGAAATGGGAAATGTAAACCCCCTTCCTCTAAATTGTTATAATTTTGAAATTAAGGGGCTCTCAGGCAAAGATATGGGAATTAGGAATAACAGTACTTTACTAGGGAAATTAAAATAGAAATACAGTACTACAAAGAAACAAACTCCAAACCCTGACAGAGTCAGAATACAACCTGACACCCGTCAGGCAGGGTGCTGGTAGCAGTGCCATTAAATGGTGGCTGTAGTCCTTATGCAGTGACAGATGTGGGTTAGTTGAAGCAGTGGTTTTGAAGAAGCGTGCAGTTTTCCTCTAAAAATCTAGTGATGATGTGGAAAAAGTCTGGTTTTCTTTTGGAGTCCAGGGGAAAAAAAAGGGCTGCCTTAGTGTCCTAAAACACCTGGTTTTATCTTGGTGAGAAACGCTGGGCTCTTCCCCCTGGCTGGACAACTCCCAATGGGATGCAGTAATTTTATCAGTCCCACAGTGGGACTCAATGGCCATTAGCAGAAGAGAACTCCCTGGAGGAAGGATGGGTTGTGAAAAGATAAAGAACACTGCCCCACCTGGTTTCAATGGATGGCCCATTAGCAGAATATCTCCCGTGGAGATCAGGATCACTGCCCCACCCTCAACAGATGGTGATAGAATAGATATATTTTATCACATCCTGTACTGTAACCCAAGACAATGGGTGCCATACGTGCCTCGTTTGATAGATCTTTCTCTATAAATACATATACACATAACATACACCAAAAATATGCTCTGTATACACACACACACAAATCTGTTGAATATTTTAGCAAAAAAGAAGTTTTTCTGACACCACTGATAAAGAACAGTCTAACTCAGATTGTATTACACTGTATGTAGGACAATGTTTTATAACTGCTAGACCTGCTCTGGTGAAAAATTTAGAGCCAGAAACAACCACTGGTTTTATTTTACACTGTTTTGCTTTTGATTTTAGGGAGCTCTTTGGGACAGGAATGGTGCCATCTTCTATGTTTGATTTCTGTATAAACATCCCTGAGCACTAGGCCAGATTTTAAACAAATGCAGGGCTTCAGCATTCCATGGAAAGCAGGACTCTGTAGCTGAGCTTTGCACACATCCAGGCAGCAGTAGGAAAATTGAGCACTCCCTCTCCTTATGGGACCAGAACCTGGTTTAAAAAGCCCAAGGCTTGATAAATAACAAGGTGAACAGCACTTCTTTCTTCAGATGCAAATGAAATCCAACATCTTATTCCATATGGAACAGGCAATGGAGGAGCACACAGTTGTTGATTTCCATGGCCTACCCAATGAGTACTAACTCATTAATTACTGCACCTCATCAACTCCCAGCTGCCAGGTGGCACTGAGTTTGGGAGTTCAGGCTGGAATTTCAACTTAAATAATTGCTGAGTGTGCAGGCTTTGGGTTGGTTTATTTTGTTTTCCTTTTTAAAATTTTTCTTTGTGTTTTTTTTGGTGTGTTTGTTGTTGTTGTTTGGTTTCTGTGGTTTCTGTGGTTTTTGTTTGTTCTTTTTTTGTTGTTTGTTTGTTTGTTTTTGTTTTTTCTCCTTTTTTTTTCTCTTTTCTTTTTTCCATTCAAGGAGTGTCACTCTCCACAACTTCCTCTGTCAAGGGCTTGCCCATCAGGAAAATAAGATGGAAACAATATAGAATATAATGCAGCCACAAGGGGTTCCAGATGTCTTCCTTCACAAGTTCAAAGCATTTAAAGTGTGTTTTCTCAGATGCTGTGTACAGATAAAACAGTGTGTTGAACTATGATGATAAATTGCTTATTGAGTGGTATTACTTCTTTTTTAAATGCAGCAATAACATGGACCTGTAAGATACTTATTCATCCAGCAAGGTGCATGAGCAACTGTCCATGCAACTGCATCACAAAGAACAGAATTTGGAAAAATTCATTTTTTTGGGGGGGATGTTCATGTTCATAGCACACTCAGTGCCAAAATGCTTTAGTTTTTCTCTAAAAGCTCTTGAAGGCTGCACTTTGCTAAGAGGACATTTAAGGGAAATGCAAGTGAACAGAATTTATCCCTTGTGGTGACAGAAAGGCACTGAAATCAACATGAATCTTTCACACTATGTACTTTGGAATAAATCAAATGAAATTTTTATTGTATAGTTATAGTTTTCTATTTGACTTATGGACTATACAAAGCACTGAAACCACTTGGCTTTCTAGTTGAGACCTAAACTGCAGTTTTAATCACCCACAGTTGAAAACACAATGCTTCACACAAACATCTGGTGACAGTGACAGGAAAGAAGCAAGAAGGAAATGGAAAAGCACATGAGACAGAGTTAACAGAAAACCTCCTGAATCACATTTCTTCTAAAATTTAATTTTGCTTTGCACTCAGAGAACCCAAGAGGTATTCTTGAGCTGTAAACAACTGTGATTCCAATGCAGCAAAGATGTCCTGAATTTGCTGGGTGTTTTCACCACAAACTCACACTGACAGAGCAGTTTGAAGCATTCTTACAGCCCTGCTGTGAAATTCCTGCCACGCTTCACATGTGAGTATTGCATTTACTGCCGGGGAATGTGTGACCTTCTTTTCCACTGGATCACCCTCAGGAGTCCCCAGTGCAAGGAAAATATTGCTTTCAGAGCTATAGGTTTTGTTGATTAAGGCAAATCACAGTTTGTCCCTTAAGATGATACTAAAATTCTAGGTATAAGACACATTTACAGCTTTTTTGGGCAGTAGGTGAATTCCTTGCAGTGAATTTGTTCTTGGGGGTATCAGATTCTCCTTTTTGACTTTAAACTGCCACCAGCACACTGAAAAACAACAGATGATTACATTTTGGCAGCAAATCAGAGAATAAGGACCAGTATGTGCTTTGTAGCCTCCAAGGAGTGTTCACGGGATTGAAACCTGAAACTCTGCGCATTTCAGAATAATGTTGCAGCAAACAAAAAGTATTGCTTCAAAGCAGTCACAGAGACAAAAATGACTAATGCATTGTTGACCCCAAAAAAGTCAAGAGTCAACAACAGCAATTTCAATTATTAGCTGTGTTTTTAGAAAAACTGGAGGGCCCAAATCAGACTTTAGTGCTTTGCTGGTTATTATACAGAGAAAGGTCAGCCTGGTGTGGTGACAGAGGATAGGAAAAGCAGGAGCTTGCCCCCTTTAATAAATGGGAATTGAACTACAAGGAGTCCAAGATGTACAATTTTGGTTTGTGGGAAAAACAGATTTCCCAGAGAAACTGAGGCTGCCCCGTCCCTGGAAGTGTCCAAGGCCAGGCTGGAGTAAGCTGGGGTAGTGGCAGATGAACTTTACAGTCCCTTCCAACTCAAAAGCACCATCCACTTCTGCAGAGAAATTAATATCAATTCATGGCTTGCTATTCACAAAGGAAATATTGAGAAGAAACCATTTTCCCCTTCTGCATATTTCTTTCCTGTAAAAAGTCAAACTTCTATTGTCTTTTTGGTTATCTAAAGCTATTTTAAAAATATTTTTCCTCCTACTTATGAAAAAAAAAATGATGCTATTGTTGGCCAGAACCTTTGTTGGTAAGATACATGCTCACATCATCATGAAATATATGATTGGTAAATTATATGTTAGTGGAAGAAGATATGATGCTGAGGCATAAAATTAACCTGAGTGTTGCAAGAAATAATCAGATTATGGTAATACTTTAAATTAAAGGAGTTTAGAATCACTGACTAGGCTTTTACCATTACATTGACGTTAGGGCCATGTTCCTTTTTCAATCCTTTGTTTAACTCCCAGAAAAATCACAGAAAAAATATATTATGAAGAAATGTTTGTTTATAAGACATCAATAGCATTTCTATTGCAAATCATCATCATTTCATGATACAGTGTATTCCTAAACTGGATCCTTCTGTCAACCAAAACACACACCAGGGGAAGCAGAATATCAACCAACAAAGAGAAAGGAAACATCTCAAACACAGCTTTTTCTCTCTCTCTAGGACACTGTCACCCACTTTCAGAACCACTGTACATCACCAGAAACACACATTTTGTTACTCTGACTTACACAGCCTGTCATTCTTTCTGGTCTGTTCATGCAAAGCTGCCAGAAATTTAACAAAACATGTATTCATTTGAACTCTGTGTTCCTCCAGCCTTTGCTGGACAAAAAAACCACAGCCAATACTACATGTTCCAGCTGTAGGGATTTTTATTCTCCAAATATATGGGAGGATGACTAAAGGGTTAGCACAGACTGAACAAAGGGAATTTCAGATTCTCCACGTTTAATAGAACAGCTGTGATAATTTATGGAAGCTCTGAATTGTAAGCACAAAGCATTGCAAGGTGAGGCTATCCAAAAGTACCAGCCACCTCCCATATCCTCTCCCCTACTTCTTATTTCCAACAGATTCAGGCTTTTCTGTGCATCCTGGTTCACCTTCACCTTGCTGGTCCTCAGATCACAACAGCCTTTCAGCACATACTGAATATTAGTCAATAATGTTAATTATTAGTTCACAAGCCCATCAGTACAAAATATCTGCCTAAATATATGCTTAAGTCACGTTTATTAATGAAATAAAGGCAGACTTGGGAACATACATAGGTACTTTCTGTAGTACAGGCCTGAGATTGTCACCTCAGGGAGAGTTTTTCATCTTCTGTTCAAGTTAAATGAACTATGAGAAAAAGGAATTCAGAGAAAAAGGACTTCAGGGTATGACATAGGAGCTCTTTGAAAGATTTGGTCTATCTGGCAAGCAATGAAATTAATGTGATGCACAAGGTGTCACTGTACCTTAGTGGTGTCTGCAGGAAAATATTGAAGACCTGCGAAGTTCCAGTAGCTATTTAGGGGTTTTTACTTTTTCTGCATTAGGCATTTTGCTTCTATGCAGTAACATCTGCACGAGGTTTTTATTGCACCTCCAGTTTGTTGCACATCATTACTTTTAACACACTCCCTGGAGAGGTCTGGGACTCTATGGGCAGTGGAACACTCTCTCTGGCAGAGCGGCTGGTAAATAATCTCTCCTTAAATGAGAAAGATGGCAAATGGAAGGAGAGCCACAAAAGCAAGAGGGAGATGGATGTTGTGAATGTGCAGTAAAAAAGCTGGGATAGCTCTAGGTGATTCTTGTACTTCCTAAGCTAATGGATAAGCAGCTGACTGGAAAGAACTGGGCATAATGAGCGGAACAAACTACCACAGTTTCCAAATCTCCTCCTGCTGCTGGGCTGCCAGCAGCAGCACTGCTTTTCTCAGTTCAGAAAGACCTGAGAGCTGCACTTTCCCTCCCAGCTCTGTTCCCTCCAGGAACAGCACCAAGGAGACACTCAAAGGCCAGGATGGAGATTCCCTGGGTTTGGTGACTCACAGTGATCACTGAATGATCACTTTGGGCTTTGTGCAAGCATTTAGCACAGGGACAATGTCAGACGGTGTTTCAAGGACATTTCAGTGTCACTTTAGGGCTCTGTGCCCTTCCCATTAAAAATGGGATAAGCTGGTCACTGCCAAATTGTGAATTTAACTGCTCTCAGTCAAAAATGAGCCACCTTTTCCCTACCTTACTTTCCTCTTGTCTTATGATCTAGCAACCTTTATAGCTGGGCCATGACAGGCAGGAAGAAGAACAAGATCTCCAAGTCGTGCTCCAGGGATAACTGTTTAAAGTTTGTTCTTCCCAGCCTCATCCAGACTATTCTGACACAAGAGCTTTCACCCCAAAGACATCTGGTTGCAATGTGATAACACATTCAGCAATATAGGGTAAAACAGAAAGTTCTCCAGAGCCTAAGAATAAAATCCTGCTTTCACACTACAATCCAGTGAAGCTCCAAAGAGAGGAAAAGATTTTAATGAACTTTGAACATCTGACTCCTTCCAGCATTATGGAAACAAAGTTGTCATTGCCTCTACAGTCCCTATCACAGCCAAGTCTATCCAGCACTGGAAAAAACTCTGTAGAATGGTACAAAATGAAAGCAATTATATTTCCAGTTGTCACAATATTTTCTCAAAGTTTTCTCCCTGACAAGCGAAAGAGATTTCTTTCATACAGGAACTGCTTCCAAAAAGGCAGAGAAGCCAATGCTATTAATTCAAATCATAGTCAAAGTAAATTTAATGTTAAAGTAGTTCCTACACTTTAAAAGTGGCCAGGTTTTTTGGTTGGCTTGTTTTGTTTTGGTTTTGGTTTTTAAGCTAATTATAACATGGTATACATGATTCTATCCCAAATAGTGATTGGAACATCATTTCCTTGGACCAACAGCTGTGTGTTGCCTAACACTGCACTGATCACAAGGCACTGACCTGGGCCTGGTCACACAACTGTCAGGAAGTCCAACTTCTCAGCAATTCTGCTGAAATGTATTCTGACTCAGATAATTCCGATTTTTATCACAATGCAAGGCTTAAAAACGAAACCTGTACAAGCCAAGAGTGCAGAAGGGCTCTCCAAACCAGGGGAGGATCTACAATAAATGGATATTGCTTTAAAGAAGTGAGGAGAAAATGCTGTGAGTGTGGCTCTGTGCAGGAAACCCTACAAGTTCCAGCAGTGCTGGTGATGCAGCAGAGACCTGAGGCCATTTGTCACTGTCCCCTTCAGCCACTGACTGATCCAGGAACCCAGACTGCTTCCCTCAGGTGCACCAGCACAGCTGGGGATGGATGTTCCAGTCACAGTCCTGCAAGGAGAGCCACTCTTCAAACTGCTCACAGGCTACATAGAAACCACCGGTTGCCAGTGCTTGAAATAAATTATTCCTAACAACATTTAAACATTGGCAGGGAATGTGGTTCCTTCAGGGAATTGCTTGGAAGGACAGCAGTGGGCAATGAGAGCACAGTGAGAACCCCTAATTTCACATTTCCTGTGTGCCTCTAGGTGGAAGAGCTCTGAACACACAGTTTAAACATGTCCCAATAGTACCAAAAAAAAAAAAAAAAGACAATGGAAATCAGGTTTTTATAAGATTACAATTCCATTCTGGTTGTTTTCATGTAGTGTGTTGCACATATGCCCTGGCCAGAGTAGTATTTATTAAATGAGAGGAAAATTGTGATGCACAGCAACTCCACCACTTTCTTGGGCAGCCTGTAAGAATTTGGGTGATAACAGCAAGAGCTGAATGAAAAGCAGAGAATGACAACTCATTAGTCCAAGCAATAGGGTTAATTTATTCTGCTCCCCTGAGCTGTTAGCAGCTGAAGAAAGCTAAACAAGGATAAGCAGGAATAATATGCTGTGCAATAAAGCATTAGCTACTTCAGCCTGTTCCAGTCAACCAGAATTTTAAACCATGTTTTATGCTTCCTTAAGCTGCCAAATCTTTTTCACCCTGAGTACAAAGACATATTGAATTTCCAGTATACACCTGCAGAAGTGTAGAAACCCACAACTCTATCCAAGATTTTATCTCTTCCCACGAAAATACATCAATCTTTATAAATAGATTGAAAAACAAAACAAAACAAAAAAGGAGGGCACTCCCCTGATGTGCAATCTCAATATATTGAAGCAACAGCCAGGAAAATGAGTGTAACACCTTGTTTTGCAGGTTTCTCTTCCATATACTTTTGTGTCCTAACTTTTTCCAGTTTTTTGCTTGCTGCAAATAAATGAATCAATTACTGTCAGTGACCATAGCTTGACATGCAGAAAATGTAATCTTTTCACCCCTAAGATTGAATCCTAAAGATGAACATAACATATTTGAATCTCTGTATGCTTTTCAACATGTGGAGTGTCCCTGGAATAACATATAGAACAAGAAGAAATATGTGCAGTTGCATATATCAAGCATACATCAACAAGGAATGTAGATTTCAGTGAAGAAATACAGATATTTAAATAGATTTTTAGTAGTATTGTATGATTTTTCAGTGTATTTAAATAAATGCATTTTTAAAAGCCAGCCAAACAGAAAAGCAGAGAATCAACCTGGAATAGGAGAGGCCATAAATGTAAATACAGTAATTTCATGATTATAAGCCGCACCTTTTTCACTGAAGAATCCAGCCTACCCCAGTAGTGCGGCTTATATTCAGGCGCGGCTTATCTATGGACAAATCCCAGTGAAACGCCAACCCGGAAGTGAGAGCCGGCCGGGGAGGGCACCTGGGGCTGCCTTTAAAGGCTTCACTGGTCTATGAAAACTGTTTGCAACTTGAGCACCTGACACCAAACCTTGCTGGCAGCAATTCTGTTACTAATTTGTTACTTTGTTACATGTAGATCCCCGCCTAAAAAAAAAAAAAAAAGTGTGGCTTATATTCAGGTGCAGCTTATATATGGACAAATCCTGTGGTCTACCCGGCTACCGGGAGGTGCAGCTTATAATCAGGTGTGGCTTATAATTCTGAAATTACTGTAATTCTCCCCTAACTTCAGATTAATTATATCCATGCAATTGTGTCCAGAAGTCACACAATCTGCTGTTGTGATTGTTCTAAATATGTTGTCATTTGTAAGAAAAACTGAGAAAGCAGCTCTCAAAATGTCTTAGAATGTGTTTGAAATTGTTAGACCTCAGTGGAGAGAAGGGAATGACAAGTGATAAGCAAGACAGCAGAATATTCTCAGGGATTTTCATCAGCAAAGTGTGTTGTACTGGAGCTGGTGGGAAAGCCAGGGAGAGCTGGTGGCTGTTGTGTGCTCAGGGCTGTTGTTATTATGGAGCTTGCCCAGGGAGCTGTGGCCCTCGCCACACAATTCCAGCTTAGCTGGGATTTGCTGCTTGCCCTGCATGCTCCTGCTGCTCTGAGCTGCCTCTCGCTCGGCTCTCTGGAGGGGTCCATCACACCTCGTGTTGCTCTCCAGATGTTGTGGATGGGCAGCCAGCCAGGCTCCTTTCCAGCATCTCCAGAGGTGACTCATGTCCCACAGCAGATATTTATCAAAGCATGGGAAGGGCTGACCTGTCATTGGCACATGATTCCCTCTCTGGAGCATCTCCCTGCCCAGGGAAGGCTGAGGGAGCTGGGGCTGCTCAGCTGAGAGGAACCCTCAGCCCTGGCTGTCCCTGAGAGTCCCTGGCTGTCCCTGCTGCACTGAGCTCAGCAATTCCCCCTGCACAGGAGGCAGAATTTCTGCCCTGGGCAGTGAGGCTGTGGGGTCTCCTCCATGGAACATCTGGAACATCTGGACCCACTCCTGTGCCCTGGGATGACCCTGCCTGAGCAGATGCCCCACTGTGGTCCCTTCCAGCCTGACCCATTCTGGGATTTGGGATTGGTGAATTTCTTTCCCTTCACGATGTTGATACTGATGTTTAATGTACTACAAAAATAATTTATTTTTTTTTTTTACCTTTACAAAATGTCCAATACAACCAGGACTGCTGGAGGAGCTAACTGTCTAAGACATTTTCAGAGGTGATATTAACACATGAGTTCTAAGTTTCTTTAGAGAGAGCTCCTTTGGCTTCCCACATTTCTCTTCTAGATGTCTAATCCAAGGTACCTTTGAAATAGAAAATGGAAGCTTTTGTTCTTTTTCCAGCTCTCAATGCTTTTAAAAGTTGACCACCTGGTGTGGGATATTTACTTTGATTTAGTAGCTTAAATTTACTCCACCTGCTTGTCTTTTTTTTTATTTTTTTTTTTTTTTTTTTACAAAGCAATAAAGCCCAAAAAATTGTGCAAATTGTCTAGAAACACCCCAGGGAATGTATTTCTGGAATTCTTCCTTTCTTTCTCTTGCATTTCTCTTGATTTCCATCAAGGGAATTATATAATTGTTTTCATTATGATCATTGTGGCGAAGCCACTGTGATGCTCACCAGGAGAAAGATCTGTTTTGATATAAATGATACAAAACCAAAACAATAATTATGGAAAAAATCTAAAATTTATGGCACTGCATGTATAAAATCAAATTTTGCTATTTCCAGAAATATTGCCATATCACAAACCAACCAAGCACCCCACGTTGTTTTTCATTTGAATGAAAAATGGTTTTGTGATTTGTGGATTCTGCCAATTCTCTTCTGTCAAGGAGCAGAGTTATTCTGTTCTTTCTTTCATCCTCCTGGTTGCTGTACAACCTCTGCCCTCACATATTTCACCTTCTCTTTCCCTTCACTGGCAAGTCCAAAGAATTTCTAAGGTCTGCTAGACATGAACTTTGCAAGTTAAAAGAATTTTCACTTCTGACGCCATTCCACAATGAAAATCTGCGTGACTATTTTATGACTAAAACATGATAAAAAAATTCAATTAAACCTCAACGAAGTTATTTGCATAAATAAAAAGCAGTAAGTAAATCTAGGTGTGCCAAAAGAATGAAAGGAACAAATAATGAAGTTATGGAATAATTTTCCTTAATGCTAGGAACTTCTAGGCATTATTTCAAACTTCTGTGCTTCAAGAAGCAACTTGCTAATACATATATGTCCTTTTATGGCTGAATCCTTTTTATGACCTTTGCTATGATTTCAGACTTCATTCTGCTTGTCTTCCAAAAAAAAGAAAGCATGTTTTCAAAGGAAGCATTATTACTAATAGAAATAGGTTTCCATGTTTTTCTGGGAAATAGTTGCCTTTCCTTCACAACATGATTTTATTTTTCTTTCCCTGTCTCAAAATCCTTGAGGACATAAAGTGCTTATGATCCATTTTACAGCTAAACCATTTTTCCTTGCGCTGTTAGTAACTAAATGACATTAGGCCATGAGCTCTAGGTAAATTAGACGGGAATTTAATTAGAGGAGCTGCTTTTCCTACAGTATAAAGTGATTCTGTGGCTCTTGCATGCATTTAAACCTATGTGGGACAGGATTTTTCTTCTCTGAACTTCCAAACCAGCAGCTTATATCCAGAGAGACCACTCAGCAATGCAGCTACAGGACTGAATGAAAAATCCAGTCCCTCTCATTTCTGAAGAGTAACAGGTCTATTTAGACTGAAAATGCCAATTAGCAAGAAAATGCCCTGATGATGCATGACAGATGGAAATCAGAGCAGTCCTAGCGAGACACATGCAAAGCTAGGAGAATTCATAAAACTGCTTTATAATGGGATTTTTAAATGCCAGAAGCACTAGAACACCTCAGAAAAGAAGCGCTGAGCATGAAAACGCTGTGGAACCCAAAGAAAACTTGCAGAGGTAGAAGCAGAGCCAGATGCTGTTGGGGAGCTGGGGGTTTTGTCTCCCTTATCTTGAGATGCAAGGCAGCTTTGTACAGTGCTAACACATGCAAGCAAAACCTTAGGAGAGTGAAAAAGCTCACACCTCCAGCCATGGAGCTGGGCTGGGTGCCACAGATCTATTAATAGAGCTCTCAAAGCCCAGGAAGGGTCTCTGCACTGTCTAAGGAGCTGCTCCCAGAGCTGACAAGGTCAGCTGAAATTCCCGTGTGAATTCAGCAAGGGCCAAATTCCTGCAGGCACATCTGAGGTACCCTGGCATGAGAAAGTGATAAAAGAGCCACAAAACCCATCTTATCTCCTTCAAACCTGAAAACAACCTTTGAAAACTTTTTTTCCCCCCTCATGTTCTTGTGTTCCTTTTCATTTGACCCTCAGCCAAATCACTCCATAATCTGCACAGCTCCTATGAGGGGTAAGTGGATTTACGTCACTGCTTTCCCCAGAGGAAACCAGATCCCAGCAGGTTGCCCATGCTTTCTAGAGCTGATGATCAGGTCACACACAACAACAAAAAAAGCCCTTCAGATTTTATTCAGATTTCCCTGTTTCCTCCTTTAAAGTCTCTACTGAGTTTACAGTGTTTTCTTTCCGTAATAATGAACATCTGTGACAGTGGAGGAGCCAAAATCAACCCAGTCAAGGAAATTCTATGTAGTTATGCTAAACAAGTTTTATTCACAGGTTTAAGTTTTGTACTAAAAGGGGTGCAATGTCTTCCCACCCCGGCTTCATGTGTTATTATACACATTACTAAAAGTAATGTACACACTACCAAAGGATTGCCACGTTCTTAAGATGATTTTTCAGTCACATTCTCCTGGAATAAAAAGCAGTTGTGCAGCTTTCAAGTCATAACAAGGGGCTCAAGGGTTATTGTGTGAAATGTTTTCCTTTATCACCATGATGAAAACCAGCCCGTGCTGGGAGGGAACCCACTCTAAGCAATTCAGGCATCAAACATTATCTAGGGCAAGTGTTGACCTGGCCTCAGACAAAATCCTTATTGTTCCCTTTGTTGTTCCCCTCACTCCCTGTGTTTAGTTAGGATATGCAAATTGCACATGAAAATAAAAATCCCAGGTAATTCACTCCTTTTCCAGCTTCAACAGCTGGAGCTGGCAACAATTCCTCATGAAGTGAAGTTGTGCTTAAGCTTCTTTTAATCTTGCCGCTTCTGCAATGCAATGTGGATTTAAGAAGGGATCAGTGGTTAGTACACCTCTGTAAATTCTTCAAAAGTATCAACATGCTTTTTTTTTAAATGCTTTTGAATGTTTCAGTGCTTTTTGCCCATGACAACCACTTTAGATTTTTAATACAAGCCCAAAAGCTTATTTCTCATGTATGCTGTTGCAATGTCCAAGCAAAAGGGTCCCAGACATTTCTGTGGGCATTTTAAGATGAGTCAATGCAGCATCTAAACAAACCATTTATTATTATTCCTCTTCATTGCCAATAAATTTACTTGAGGAAAACTTATTATAACACAAAAAATAGCAAAACAAACAACAATATAAGGCAACAAAAGTCTCCTATAGTATCAGAGGAGTCCATCCCTGAAAAAAATGTGGGGTTTTATCTAATTGATGCTAGTCCACAGAAAAGAAGATATTTAAAAAAAATATCTCAGAGGAAAAGACAGAGGAGACTTTTTTAATAGTTAAATGCTATAGAAAGTGTTGCTTCAAATTGCTCTCAAATACTGTGGGAGCACTGGAACAAAATAATTGTTTTGAAATATATATACTAGTGAGTTTATGTGCTATTCTACACTAATATTAAGAGTTTGCTCAGAGAAACTTATGGGAAGATAAAGGAAAAGACAGCTTCTGCCCTGGAGAACCTACAATACATATTGGAAAGAGAAATCAGGAAACTTGAATTTATGGATAATAATCTAGAACAAACATTCCAAATTACTCAAATCTAACACGTACCCTCCCATTAATAGTCTTGGGTGCTTTGCTTTATACAAATGACATAAAGGGGTTACTCCCAAAGACTTTGTTCTTGTTTTTGGTTTTTTGTTTTTGTTTTTGTTTTTCCTTAAATACTACTTTCTCCTGTTGCAGAAAAAAAATCCTCTTTGGGATGAACTGAGAAAGCTCAGCTGGCACAAAGCCAGCAGTGACTGCTCACTAAAGTTAATAAAAATGTGATTACACCAGATGGAAACAAAGCTGAGTCCTCCAACTGTGTTTCAGCACTGGTTAGTTTACAAATGAACAAATTAAAAGGTATCGTTCTACCCTGTGCTCACAGGCAGACTTCTGTGGATTATGCAAACCATAAAATCCACATGTTCCAGAATATCAGCCAGTGTGCCCTAAATGGAGACAACATTTCTCTTTGAAGAAAGGAGAAAATGAAGACTTTCAGTAGCTGCCTACTGATAGACAATTAGGTACAAGGAAGAGCTGCCTACCCTACTTTTTAAAATTATCTTTCAGACCACATCCACAAAAGTAAAGATCTTTGTAACGTGAGAGACAAAGTGCCATATCTGCTGCCATGTCATTTGACTGAATGAATTCTAGGATCTGCAATGAAAAAAAAGAAATAAATGGAATCCTCCCATCTTAAATTTTATCTTTGATGTATGAAGTGAATGATTAAAGTAAAATAGTTAATTTTTATGGTTAGCTCAGTTCATCAATAAAAGAAAACCTAATTAAAACCAGTCTGACATCTCATTTAGCTCTTTTCCAGAAAAAGATTTAGCATTAGGAAGATACTACCCACATTGCTTATCAAGGCTTTTGTCCTAAACTCCAACCCAATAAAAACCAACAAAACCATTTTATATTCATATCAATTTTGTCTAGCTGAAGTATAATGGCAAATGGAATGATCTCCTACAGGGATGTATGGAAGTTCCACATATTTGACATTTGGCTTCCTTGAATGTCATGTTTTGTAGGCCTCCAGAAAGAAACAGATTTAACCTTTTGTGCATCAGAGTCAGCAACTCTATCAATTTCAGGGAAAGGGGGCAAGTTTTCCACCACATCCATGAGGTTCTCACAGCACTCCAGCAGGATGTACAGGCTGTAAATGCTAATATTTCATAGTGGAACAGGAGATGATGCAATTTCAAGGGACTGGAAATGAAATAGGTTTCATGAAATATGCCAAACACTGCCTGGGGTGCATCCCTGGGGTTCATGGAATTCTGTGGTTTTCCTTGCAGTTTGCTTTTCAATGAGGTTAAATTAGAACCATGGCTCCTCTAAGGAAATTTGGCATTACAAGATATATAATCCAAGTTATATTGTGCTTTTTCAACTCTGTAGAGAGAGTAGACTTTTAATTTTTGATAACGGGCTTGATGTTTATTAGCAGGGCACTGGGTATTTTTCTTGGGCAGTTCTTCTGAATTAGAATGTGTGTGGAGATTTTTGCTAGAAAAATAGAGAAGTGTTTGAATAATAGTGCTTGAAATAGGCTGAAGTCATTGCATGGCCACACACACTCACCCAAGAGCAGGATGATCCTGTGGTTACAGCATTACTTTGAGGATCTTGGGATTTTAATGAATTTCTTGTGCAGATGGGAAGAAGTCATTGATGCTCTGGGCTCTCCTTCCCACCAGCAGTAATACTTTCTTCTCTCACCTGTTCCATTTTGATTATCCACACGCTTCCAAAGAATTATAGCCTAAAAATATTAGGATTCCTTGGTAGCCAGTGCTGTTTAGGCCAACAGAAACATCCCTATGCTGGACTGGCAAAGAAAGATGAATTTTGGAGGGGATTTTCAGGGGGAGGAACTAACACAGACAAGAACAAATCTTCAGGTCAAATCTTCCTTTTTGCAGTACAAAGATGCTAATAAAAACAATTTCTTGGATGAAAGTTAGTGGCACCTAAGCACAGCCCAGGAGCAGCAATCCACTGGAGGCTTAGAGCCACAGAAAGGCAGAACACATCTGAGCTAGGGTTAAATGACAAGATAAGTTCTAAAAGATTGGTTTTCATTTTCATGTGCCGTGGAGTTCCCTGCTGCTGAATGGCAGCAACAGCTGAAGTGATGAAATATTACAGGAAAAGCCACTCTCTCAGTATGTCTGGACTGAGCAAACCCCAAAAGGACCACAAGAATCAAAATTTGTTTTTCTCCAGATTAGTGACTCTGCTAATCCAACACATGAGATGTGTGTAAGCACCAGGGTTCCAGTTCTGAGAAGTGTTAAGCACATCCAGATCTCCCCTGAGCTAATGGCACTTACAGGTGTTCCCAGCAATGGCAACACCAAGGGTATCAGCACAGTGAGGGATTGTAGGCTCAGGGTTTTGTCCAAGTCAGACTGAATCTCTAAATACCTCACAACAATCTCGTTGCTATGTTAAACTCAAACTTTTCCTGTGCTTTTGTCCCCCTCCATTAGGAACGTCTGCTCCCTAGCAACACAAGTGGTGATTCAGGGAGCAAATGATCCCCTTTTCCACATCTCAGTGCTCTGGAAAGCACTGCAAGCTGAGCACTGAGCTGTGCCACGACACCTCCTAAAGCCTGCGGAAACTGCCCCTGGCTTCCAGAGGGTCACATTAAGTCATTGGGCTGGCAGATGTTTATGGTCTGGATCCTGAGCTGATGAAAATTCACATGGTCAGTACATCCACGGGTTCAGCAGAATCTGCCAGCCAGCAGCACCATTTTCCTCGCCTCCACACACCACAGGTTAGGAACAACGCCTTGGCTGTTCATCAGAAATGATTTTCAGAAAAAGCACCTTTGCCTTGAGCTTCTACATCTCTGTGAGCAACTCTGCTCTGCTTTCCCTCTTTCCAGTCCTTTACCCTTGAGAAGTACACAGATCTGTAAAACTTCAATCCTTGCAAGGCTTTTGTTCCCCTAATTCAAATTAAGGTAGTTAATGGAGACTCTTCTGCTTCAGATGGAAAAAACCCAAAGTGAAATGAGCATTACCGCAGCCAGTGTGAATCTACCAAATTATTCCATGCTGGTAAAATAGAATTGCCACTGAAACAACCAGACAACAACTTGATGAGAGGCAGAACTCTCCTAAACAGCTGATAATGTGCTCCCTGCCCACAACATTTTGTCTTTTTCTTTGTGACAACTGAACCTCAAAAAAATTCATCAATACAGATCAGATTGTGCAAGCATCCATAATCTGAAGGATGTGGTTTTGTGTGTTTTGTTTGATTGTTTTTACTGCATGGCTGAACAGCCTTGGTGAAGGATTTGGCCTAGGATTAGAATAATGTTTGTCATAATTTCCCAGTGCTTGCTCATTTCTAACATGTTAGCACAGGAAGAACAGCAATACTGCAAGAAATATAATCTTGGCAACATTTTCAGCACATCCCAACTCATTAGAAATTTCTCAAATACTGCAAATATTTATATTGAATAAAAATTAATGGTGCATAATATTAAAATAATCTGATAATGCTATGTTGACTTGAAGTTTGCATTTCCACTTTTCCATTTTGTTGTGATTCAGGCTTTTATCACAAGGGGCCTGAGATTTCTCTGTTCTTTATAGAACACTGTGTCCAGTGATAAACAGGATACCTGGTTTTCATTATTCATAGGTGCGTTGCTTTCCATTGAGACAGATTCAGAACAGTATATGCAAATAATATAGAAATATTTAAAGATAAATTAGTGATGCAGAATGTGAGGAGGAGCCCAGGCCTTAAAGTAGAGCAGTGAAAAGGAACATGCCCAAATTGAATTTCATAATCTTTAGAAAATATTCTGAGAATCAGCTGCTAGGTGAGTTTTTCATGTTTATGAAGGAAACTTCTAATTCAAATTTGTTAACTCTGATGGATAAGAAGACAATCAAAACTCTGGTCTTCCTAACTGTATCCAGGTCTTTAAATTAGCCAGGGTAAGTGAAAATATGCATATTGAGATGCATACTGTAGTTTTAGTGCTGTTAAATTCAAGTCTCCACAAAACCAAAAGGAGAGTTTGTGTCTCACTTCAATATTAAGGAGTTCAATAGAACTTAGGAACATAACTGAAAAAAATTGGCAATCTCAGGCAAAAATCCATGCATCCCAAGGAGGTTTAAAACAGATTTGACCATCAAAATTAAATTGGTCATTCAAATGTCAACATTGATGTTGGTACATAAGCCAATATTAGAAACATTTTCATGTTAATATGAGAACAGACTGGGTAACCAGAGCAGATTTAGAAAGCCCAGCTGGAACAACAGCCTCTTAAACACAATAGTATTAAAATAAAACAAAACAAATAGAAACTATGGCAAGGTAAAGTTACTGCTTTTGCTGAGAAAGGAAGTATGCATACATGAATGTTATATAAAAATTAAATAAGTTTTCTTTGATCTTTTAACAAGAAAACTAAACAAGCTGGTGGATATTCTCCAAATAGCTTCTCATTATTAGAATTTTTTTTGATGACTGAATTCCTTCCCAAAAGGAAGAAAGATGGGTCCTCTGGGAGAGGAGACCTGAAGCCAGAAATAAGCACTGTCTGTGCATCCTATTGTTAGATGTGCCCAACGTTAACAGCTTTGTAGGACTGAAGACAAAGAGCATTTCCCTCAAATGACTTCTCATGAGCAGCAGCAGCACTGTGGTTTAAGCAGGTAAATATTGTCTTCTTTGGGTTTGGGAATTAGGATTGAAATTTCTACACTTCTGGACTACTGTCCTTCATTCTTCATTTAAAATTCCAGGTTTTAAGAAACCCAGTTAAGCCTTCAGTCAGAAACGAGTGCAAATTCACCGGTCTCAACATATTTTGGTGCTAAGGGCTCTAAGAAAGCCCTTAAAAAATAAAGAGAAAATAAAGTTAATGCCTCCAGATCATGGAATCTTACCTGTTAATGGTGAGTTCCACATATTTATCTCCCTCTCTTCATCTCAGTCTCCACCAAGAGCACAGGTGAGCTCCATAGACAGGAATTTCAATGGCAAGGGAAATGGGCACCTTCTAGAACTGACCAGGTTTGATACTTCAGCGTTCACCTGAGGAATTCTCAGTGGTGGAGAGTTGATCATTCAGTGCACCTCTCCCAGAGACCCTTGGCAGAGAAAATATTCTGAAACACTTTTAATAGATGGATGCTATCACTTTACAGTCTGGAGTGCCAAACAATATATTTTAAAAGACATTGTATGCAGATAATTATCAGTCAGGAATGTGAGGTTAAGGGAAAAGGTGTTGGAACGCAATGAGTACAGAAAAGGCAACATTTAATTGGATAGAAAAGTGAACCCACCAAAGGTTCAAGAGTGGTTCTAGGAGACTTAAACTCATCACTAATTAATATTAAAAAAAAAAGAAAGCTGTATATAATTCTGTTTGGATATTCTGATATTATAAACAGGAGAAAATTATTTCTATAATATGTTCTACACAAAAAGAGTAAAACTAAAATCAAGATGTGTATAAAAAGGATACTTCCATAACCTGTGCCTTCCTTCATACATTTCCTGTCAGCAATTTTAGGTATGCATTGATTATTGTAGAAACCTTATTTGATGAAACAGTAATGAAGCTGGGAAGGAAACTATCTTTATAACAGTGCTCAATCATTTTACTGAAAAAATAAGTTAAAATTTTAAATAAAAGCCACAGTTTTTCCTTTTAAAAGGAATGTTGAGAATTTCAGTAAAGATAATGAGGATTTATAATTTAGCCTCATTTTATATAATCAAGTCAAGTTATCTACCAAGTGAATAAAACATTACATTTAACTCAAAATGACACTTGAATTCTAAACACATCGTGATTCATAGTTTTAAAAATATTTCTCAAAACTATCATAAAAGCCTTAATAATACCACTACCATTAAAAAAAATCTATAAAGCTTTTCAAGAGATACTAAAGATGATTAAAGTATTTTAAAACTTTCTGTGAAGTCTTGTAAACTTCCAGCCTATGTTCAGTACAATATTTCCCAGTCTTTTTTTGTGAATTCACTATAAAACAGCAACAACAAAAATAACAACAAAGCCAAATCCTTGAGGCTTTTGGTTTTTTCCCTCCTAGGATGACTCTTGTTCTAATTGTCCTCTTATCCCAGCAGAGTTAACAAACTGAAATAAAAAGTTTCCTTTGTAAACAATGGACAGTTGTTTACTCAACATTTTTATCAGATATTTTTATTCTGGCTAAAAGGGGTTAATTTTTCAAGAATCTATCCCAAAAGAAGGCATGGTCCATTTTCTTTGGGCCAAGATATGGTCATGATCAAAAGCCTGGGGGCATGGTGGGAAAGAAATCAATCTTAACAAAAATGAGCTAGAAATACCACAAAATCAGCATTATTAAATCCTGGGAAGGTATCAAGCTGGACAACTAAAAATTACATTCAGATTAGTTAAATCATTCTTGTTCAGGTTTCTCTTATGTTCATGCTTTAAAGTTTACAATTGGCTGGAACCAGAAAGAAAAGAGGATTTTCTGTATTTTTTTTTAGTGGCTTTCCCATGAACATTAAATTGCCAGAATAACTTTGCTCAATGTAACAAAAAGATGAGTTCTGTGGTCATGTCCAGATCATCATTTTAATATTTATTTATATTTAAATCTGTATCCCCTTGCTGCTTGCATCTAAATTTAGCACATTGTTTTGCTGTTAAAAATAAGTTTCTTTGTTGCTCACGTTCTCAGGGTGATGGCGACACAGTGTCTGTTCTCCTGCCCATAAAGCCTTGCCTCTTCTAGCAACCAGCAGATTTGGGGAGAAAATAAACCTGAGCAAACTATTTCCAGTGGTTGGCAGCAAGCACTCCGTGCTGCCTGTTTATTTCCACCTCGGGAGGAGAATTCCCTCTGCTCCCTGTACAAAGGGATTCCTCAGAGCGATAAAACTCCGCCACTGGAAAAACAATGTACCATTGGAGAGCTCTGCCAGAATCTCAGCTGCTGTCACTCTCCAGAGCCAGGGGAATGATGCCAATATACAATTTTTAGGGATATGGTCCCAGGGTGTAAAATGCTAGAGGATAAAATAAGATCTGGTATTGTTGATTCTTTTTTTTTTTTTTTTCCCCTGGATGATGTACAATAAACAGTAATTTCTCCAGAAGTTCTTATCCACTTTTCCCTAGAAATATGGAAGTAGTGTATTGCTCACAGCACTACATTTGAAGCTGATCTCTCAAGTACTTAGAAACATTTTCAGAGAGGCAGCAGAATCCCATGTCAGAGTTCAAAAAATCAAAATGCCTAGACCTGTGATCTGGTATCTGTACACCAGGTTTGATTTTCTGCTTTTGTAAATAATAAATAAAATAAATAAATAAATAAATAAATAAATACCCTGTGATCCTAAACCAAAAATTAAAAAGAATATTCTTAACAAGGAAAAATAATCTGCCTGCAGCTTTTACTGCACGAAAATGACAAACACTTACATTAGTATTAGCCTGGAGACAGAGCTTTTGGTAATAAAATCAGATGGTAAACCAGAAACTTTATGCAATAATAGGAAAGATGTCCTTTATTTTTCCCACTCCACACTACTCACACTGCAGCACTCATATAAAAAATAGATGACAGCAAGTCCAAGCACACTAATCCAACATTTAATGACATTTGCCTGCAAATCAGGAACACTTTGCTATGACTGATGATGAGACAAAGCAAACCTTTCCTGAAGTTTCCACCACAGACCTTTCAGATTTGTTGCCATCCCAAGGTAAGGCTGCCTGACAGAACAGCCACTTTGCTCTGGATTATATAGACAGCTTTAATTCAAACAGTGTCACCAGCAGATATTAAACCAGTGAATCTGCCTCTACTTGGTGTGTGGAAAAGGAAAATTCTGTGGAAAACATCCAGGAGCTGTAAACTTCTAAACTTTTTTTTCTCCTTTTATTACCAATCATTAATCTAGGAGATGTCACCCAACAAGTTGTTTACTTAGCTTTTGATCTTCAGTGAAGTGTCATAATTTTATAGATGATTTTTAATTTCTTTTTGGGTAGTGTTTATAGAGTTACTGAAGTAAATGCTTTTATGGCTTTTAGGCCTAAGAAATCTTAGCCCTGCAAGCAATCGTACTTGTGTAAAAACAGCTGCAGGACTGGAGACCTGGAGATTTTGCCCATATTCTTTCCCAAGAAATAAATCAGTTTATCTCCAGAGAAATGTGTGCTTATTCTTGATTAGGTTTTTGTGCCTAATGCTAACTAATACTCAAATACTTGAGTTTTCCCTTAAAGACATGGAACAGAAAAAGAAATTATATCAAATACAAGAAATCCTGCATTAAATATAGCTATGCACAAAGAAATCCATATAGATATCATGGATACATGTTAAAAAATGGTTTGCTAGTACAGTCTAAAATGTAACCTAATATTGCAGTGAGTGTGTGCAATATATAGGCTGAAAAAGGATATCATTGATCCATTTGATTTACTTGATTTACTGTAAGGTAATGGGACTTCCTCTTCTAAATCACCAAGATATTTCAGTATGTTCATAATTAAAGCATATTAAGCATAAAGTTGGATTTTTTCAATTTTTTGTGGTTGTTGGCTAGAAGTTAACCTAGCTCTCTGTGTTTGGGAGAAAAAAGGAAAATCTTTGAACACAGTGATATCAAATACAATTGACAGCAGTAATGCATTGTTTATAAGATATGAGGGAAGAAGAATCATTAACAAAATTAGGGTTTATCAAGCCTTGTTCTTGGGTTGAAAATTGCATTCCTTATATGTAGTTTGCATGATCTTGTTTAGAAAAGCAGTAGAGGTGGGAATAAATGCTGCAAATTTTGGGTCCAGCCTTTGGTGCCGTGTTGTGGCAGGGTCTGGCTCCCTCTGTGCCAGGACCTACTTGGAAAGGAAAGATGGGGACAACTACAAAGCACTTGGATTTTCCCATCTGACCCAGGGCCTCCTGCCAGGGCACTCAGAGGAAGGAAGGGGGAGGAAGCTGGAGGAGGAATGAGGATATTTACACAGAATCACAGAATATCCTGAGCTGGAAGGGATCCACAAGGATCATCTGATACAGCTCATGGCCCCAAACAGGACACCCAGGGATCCCACCCTGGGCCCGGGAGCATTGCCCAAGCTCCTCTTGCACATGGCAAACGCTCTCTTGATGGAACCACTCTTGGAGCCCTAGGCTAGTGAAACCTGGACACACAGAGCTGCTCCCGTATCATGGGGGAAGAAACTACACGCTGTGGGAGAGGGAAACACCACACCTGGAAAGACACCTGCAGGACAGCAGCTCCCAAATCCAGGACTTGCAGCTGCACAAGATCCTCAGTTTCCCCATCTAACTTCAATTTAATACTAATTTTTTAACGCTAAGGTGAATCCATGCTGTTGAATCTTTGCCAGCTTAGTGTGTGGGTGCACAGGCAGAAGCACATTCTCCTCACAGCCAGCATTACATCACTGTCCTAAAGCATTTGCAGCTTCATGGAAAGGAAGACATGCAATATCTCTTCCTCTGGAGCAGGAAGCCAATTCCTTGCTGGCTATTTTTCATAAGAAGAATCCCTGACAATCATGCAGCGCAAGCAAATCCTCCAGACACAGCCAGATTTATTAACATCACCATGCATGCCCCGATTCTCTGCTCATTCTTGCTTGCATCTCCTGCAAAGGCTGTTCTGCCTTTTCTCCACCACAGGCTGCTCCATTTTCCGTGGTAATGTCAGTGCAAGAACAAAGGGCATGAGGAGAGGGAAGGAGGGTTGGCCACTGTTAGGATAAGGAAGGAATAAATAGTTTCTTTTCTCGGAATCTACAAACCTTACTTCTTTAATGAGTTTCCCACAAATCCAAAGTTTATTCAAAATGCACAAACTGACCAACAGCAACACTTTTAAGCGGATTTGGCTGTCCTCATTCGGTGGGAACTGTGCCTGCCCCTCAGTTCAGTCCCAAACATGTCCCTCTGCCCTTGATGCAGGGAACAGCCTCTTCCATAACTTTAATGATACATTTCCTGCTTATTGCTTTCGTCTGCCTGTCCTTGCTGTGGGTTTTTCTTGGCAAAACAATCGAGAAATGTATAAATCTCCTTTGTACACAAATATTAGGGGAGTTTTATGGCCTCACTAGGCCAAATTTATCTCAGGCAGAGTTCTCTGTGTTCGCACAATAAAAGGTTTCTGATACTCGACTAAATTGCATGATGAAACGTGAAATGCTGGGTCAGGGGACACTTTGTCTACAGAGAAGATGTACAAAGTAATTCTGAAAGCTGCAGTACAGAGCTTAATTTGATAATGACTGGGGAGGATAATGTTCCTAATGAATTTAGGCCAATCTGAGAGTTCTCTTTGACATAAGTATTCCCACAAACCATTGAAAGGAACATGGTGTAAATCCTGGCTCTAAACTTGGTGTGGGACCACACTGAGGAGACACAGCAGACAAAGCAAAAATAATATCCAAAGGGAGTTCAGAACTCCCAAAAGTTGTTGCTACAGGCCTGAAGGAAGAAAAGAGGGTGAAAAGCACGACTGGGTGCAATTATTAATATATAGTACATCTCAACACAAGCCAGGAAAGAAAGAAAATCCAGACAAAGCTTCTACATCTACTGCCACTACAACAGAATGGAGAAATTAAAAATTATTTGTAGCTTAGTAAACGGAAAAGTTTTAAAACAGCAAAGCTAAATTTTGTGCCATCTTCCAAACTGAAGGTTATTACTATGAATTACTAACTAGGAATTAACGATTACCTCCAGGAATTAATAATGAGGAATTATTAACATATGATGTTACAGGCCTATGCAGTATTCTGTGAGCTACAAAGTGCATAGAATCGTAGAATCACAGAATATTTGACTTGGTAGAGACCTTTTAAAGGTTGTCCAGTTGAATATCTTTGCTATGAGAGCTAACATATTGAACTAGACCAGGTTGCTCAAAACGCCATCTCAACCTGACCTTGGGCACTTCCAGGATGGGGCAGCCCCAGCTCCTCTGGGAAACCTGTGCCATAGGTTTCTTTCCCCTCACAGGGAAAATTTAATCTTCATATGTAACTCAAATTTCCCCTTGGTGTTTGAAGCCATTTCCCCTTGTCCTGTCAGTGCAGCTGCAGAGAGGAGTCTTCCCAGCTCTCCTGCAGCCCCATCAGATTCTGGAAGGTGCTGTGAGGTCTCCACACAACCTTCTCACCTCCATGCTGAACAGCCCCAGCTTTCTTGTCTTGTCTTCATAGCTGGGATGCCCAGAGGAAAATAAACACATGGGGCTTGGCAGTTTAGGTACTGCCCTTTTGAGCCAAGTCCCTATTGCCACAAACTCTGTCTGTATAAAGATGTCACTGGAATTTAGAGAGATTTCTTACTGACCTGGGGATGTGCCTGACTGGGGTGTTTTTTCCTTCTAGATCAGGACTCTTATGTCAGTTTACATTTAGTCCTACGTGTGTAGGAGTCCACCTTTCATAATCCAGCTTGTTAAATGATATTTTAGCCTATGCAATAATCCAAAGTGCTCTTTTCAGCAGGAAATACTTTATAAGTCCACATCCTGCCATCAGCCTAGGCACTGATCTCCCCCTTGAAAACAGTGGAGAGGTCTGTGTAAAATATCACTGTCAGGATACGGGTAATCACTGATCTTTTTCTGGCTTGCTGTAGGAGTAGAAATATGCTGTTTTTCTCATATTTAGCAGTTATTTGGTCTGAACTCATTATTTACCTGTATGTTATTAAGAGTATTTGAAAAGGCTTGTTTTCTTCAAATCCCTAAAGGGGAAGAGAACCACGCCAAGTTCTACCCACACATAATTATATATTTCTACAGCAGAACTGTTTGAAAAAAGTCCCTTGTTTCAGTCCTGGGATGGAGAAAAATCTGTCTCTTTGCCAATTCCAGGAATGTGAAAAAAATTAATAATTTTTGCTAACTTGAGTTCTAAAAAAATGTTGCTATCAAAATTCTGTATTGATCTGCCAACTTCTTCCAGGAGGTAAGAATAAAATATTGCTTCCCTGAGCCTCTAGTAATAAATAAATTGTAATGGAAACATTAACAAGACAGGGTATGAGTTTATCAAGGCTTTTATGGAAATATATTTCTCTAAAGGCACTCTAGGTTATCCCTGTCCATTGTTTGTGCAAAATCACTTTGTGAAAACAACTGGAAAGGCCCAAAGAGAAGTGATCAGTGTCTAACCACAGTGTGTGATCTACATTTAAAAAAAAAAAATTCAAATATGTCTTACAGTAAGAAAAGGTAAAAGAGCAGAGAGTGGGAAAATCTCCCAAGCCTTAATTTTAATTCTGTAGCACAAAATTATGGGGTGATTTTAAGCTGTGCTTAATATCTCTGCCTATTATTATGAGCTTAACAGCATGACAGGGGATGTGTGGAGCTGGAGGAATGGAGAGACTTGTCCTGTTCCTTTTCTGAAGGTAGATGCTTTACTTGAGAATATCCCTTTCATTTTTCAGAAGTTACCAAACCTCTGAATTACAGAAAACCTGTCTTCAGTACAAAGAAGGAAAATGAAAGGCATGCCCATGTTTAAAACCTGATTTTTACCAGAGAAAATTAGATGGAGTAGCTGACAGATGTTTACAGGGCTGAGGTTAACAGTGCAGGAGCTACACTCAGCTCTCTCCATCTGCAAAATTATCTTTCTGAAAGCAGACTATACAAAGGAGAAGGTGATAATTGAAGGAAACCTTACTCTTATATTCAAGAAAAGGATCACTGAATCATTTAGAAGGGAAAAGATGTATAAAATCAACAGGTCAAACCATCACATAGAAACAATGTTGTGTCTTTTCCTGACAGGACACCCTATCCTAAAGCTGGCACCAAATCATCTGGTGACCAGGGTGACAAAAGCAGTGCATGAAAAAAAAGAAAAAAAATAGGCATAACCAGCCAAAAGACCCAGTTCCCTGCTACATATGGACTTTTACTCAAGCAAACATAACTCAGACACCAACTCTTCTATGTGTGTTTTAACATACAATCACCTTACTGAAAAACATAGAATAAAATCTGTGGAAATGGGAGGAAAGATGGAAGTGCTTACATCACATCATCATCTCATAGGAGACTCCAAACACTGAATTAATTTCTCTTCCCACATACCTTGTCTGGCTTTTCAGCTGATTCGGGGAGCAGAACTGGCTCACTCAAGGCAGAAAGAATTTGGGCTGCACAGCTGGAAACAGGGGATGTGAGACAGGTCCATCTCCAGTGGTTCTGTTCATCTAATCTGATTGAAGTGCCACTTCTGCTCTCACTGTGCAGGAACTATTTTCCCAAACCCCTTGGGCTGGAAGTTTGCATCTACACCTTTCCTGTGTAACCTTGAACAGCCCAAATTTAAGCCATTAAATGGACATTTGAGGTAAGGAAATCTGGTCAGTTTGAACTCCTCTCACCTTGCAACATTGCTAGAAAAGATGCTTTTTAAATCAGACTGATGACAAACACTTTAACAATAAAGGCATTTTGAACTCACAGGTTTATTGTATTGAGGCTGAACTCATTTTTGCCCAGGAAACAAATAATATTGCTTTTTCCATTTACTGCAGGAGATAGTGCAAATCTCACAGATTTGAGATAAGGGCCATGTTCTCTTCATTAATTTTCCAGGCTCCCTTCCCAAAACTCTTATGGTTTCAGAAAGAACTTTGACCCCAGTCACCTCTGACTCCATTCTGAGCCTCATAGTCCTGCCACTCCCTCTGAAATAATCTGCAACACCATGACCACCTTCCTTTATCCATTTAATCGAGAGAGAAAAGTCCCAGCCTACTTTATGAACTCCCAGGTTTTGCTTTGGTGTTTTGAACTAACTGGTTTTTAAATCCAAGTCATTAAAAATCAACTTTTCAGCTAATTAAATTTTACAACGCTAAAAACCAACGAACCAAAAAGCAACCAAACCCCACAAACACTGAAGTCAGTGTTGGCACAAAAAGCAGCACCATGACATATCTGTGGTATGTTATACACAAAAAGGAACCAACACAGTTATTTAGAGTAAACAAAAATCAAATCTTGCAAGAACTTCCGTGGATGCTCCAAATGAAGCTAAAATAGAATTTTTGTCTGCAAAACAGGCCTAACAAAGCTCACTTTCTTCAGGGTTTATGTTTTATGATGGATTGGCTTCAATGCAGGGAAATTTCTGACCCATCCCTGCTTCCCTGAGCTCTTTCCCCACATTTAATTTTGTTTGGTGTATGTGTGGACTTGTCAGTGCCTGAGAGAAGAATTTGATCAATTTAAACCAACATCAGGAGTGGAAAATGCAGTCCCAGTCTTGTACTGGTACAAACATCCATGGCAAAACACAATGAAAATGGTTTAAAATTCACTTTTTTTTTTCCTCATTGTTTGGTGAGTTATAGTGTTTCTGAAGAGAAGGAAAAGTGACCCCAACTCTGACTTGGACATATAAAATAAGTACACCTAGAGTTAATCAGATGCAAACAAAACCTGATTTAAACAGATGGCAATCACTATGAAATACATCAATTTTCTTTTTTCCTTGCAGAAGTATTCAGAGCACGTGAAAATAGCAGGCATGTGAGATTAGAGATAAACCTGCACAGCCCCACACATTAGGCTGAAGGCCATTTTCCAGTCTTAAGAAAAAGATATTTAATCATTAAAATAAACTTGCCGGGGCATTACATGCACATAATCACAATTAGCACAAGATCTAAAATGCCGTGGTTGGATTTGTGTAAAGATTCAAAGGACAGGGCAGCTGTGGGATTTGTCCTCTCCAGCAGGTCACCAGCAGGATTTTTAGGGTGAGACTTTAAATGGCTTGTTGCCTGTGCTGAATACTGTAGATACCTTTAAAAAAATTCTCATGCACCATTGTCACCTTTCAAAATTAAAAATTTCATAATAAAAATTGATAAAAAGGGAGAATAAATTATTATTATTGTTGATGATGATGATGATGATTATTATTGTTGTCATAACCTACAATCTCTTTTCACTACCTGAATCCTTATCCTGCTTTATCTAGCAAAATTCAGACTAGAGAACATGAAATCATCCTGTGTGCACTTTCATTAATAATCACAAAGAAACACTTTCCAGTAGATGGAAATTATGGAACTTTTTTTTTCTCCTGGCAGGCAAGAGATAGGAAAAACTCAGCTGAGCCAAAGCAAAAATGTCAAAGTGTTGTTATCAGAATAATAAAAATGTTATGGAAAGATGGTTTTTATTGATTTATGATGAGGAATGAGATTTTTTTGGTTGCATTTTTGTTGTTACTTTGGAAATTACAGTGTCAGGAAAGGATCTCCACATGAGTCCATGAATCTCCCCTTCTTCTTCTCCGACAACTTTTTGCTTTTTCATTTGATGCAGCTTAAAGAAAGTCCTCCAGCGCAACTTGGACAATTCATTGCCTGCAACTCTCTGAATTCATGGCTGTCAGTAAATTCTCTGGGAAATCTTGAGCTTGCCTTTAATCTACATGCCAATCAGTTTCCTTGGCCTCAGCACAGAATTTAACTGGATTCACTCTCAGGACAGAGCAACTTTTCCACTTGCAGCCCTGAAAATTCCTCCATCCTTCACACAGTTTTGCATTCATATATTTTTGTGTCTTTGTTGAAACAAGTTACTGGTGTATGTGGCAAAAGCAGAATTAGGACAATTCATTGCCAATGCTATGGATGAACTTTCACCAGGAGTTCTTTGTCTCTGTAGTCCATTTTCCCAATCCATAACACACCTTTTCAGGATTCTTGAAGATCTCTAATTTCAAACACAGTATCTCACTCTTCCAGCAAATTTACTTCTCTGCAGCATACAATGCTTCCTATAGCCATTCAAATTTCCACATTGCTGTGAAAACTTATACATTTCTCTTTCCAAATTTGAGATTCATTCTGGAGAGCTCTATTTGGTCAATCCCAGCACAAATCTGGAAGGGAAAATAAGGACAGGGCTGTGTTTCATACCTTTCATTCACCAGCTCTAGAAAGGGTTTATGATATTGAATACCAAGCAATATTGCATATTTTACAACATATTTTTCAGAAAAACAAAAGTAAATGAGCTCTCCCTTCCTCTAGCCTGTATTTCAGTGCATTAAATATCTAATTCTTTCAAGATCTCTAGCTTGAAATACAATTTTTGCTTTCCAAGTTGTCTGGAGTTGTCATTTTTGAAGGATGGACTTCCAGGTAAATCCATTGCAGTGTGAAAAGATTATGTTGTGTACCTTAGACTACATTCATTCTGGGTTTTTATGATGACCATAAAATAGCAATTTGCCAAGTTATTCAGTTCTATGGATAAAATGCCACCACTTCTGCCTGTTTGGCAACATTAATTGTAATTCAATCCTCAGCTTCATAGCAAAATAACATTAGGTGTGCAACACCTTCACAGAAGTGATGAATTTGGGAGGATTCATAGAGAAAATGCATTAGATTTATACTGAAATGTGAGAAGTTTATCAACTTTGTTTGATCCTTATTCAGAAAATAATTGTATTTGCATCTGGCTGGATTCATCCAGTAAGTTGGGAATGGTTCAATGCACTTGGAAAGAAGGGAAGCTTTTGGCAAAGAAAGATTGCATCTGCATTTGTAGATCTTATGGGGAAAAGTTGTGTCATCAGGACAATGTAAAATGACACATTTCAATGTTTCATTAACATCAACACAAACACGTGCAGGGAAAAGCTGCTATTTTTCAGTTTACGCTTTTACACCTCCTTTTTTTTTTATTTTTTCTTTTTGTTTTCAAATAAGCCTGTGCTGATTCAAACACTTTTGTCACGTGCTAAATCCCTTTGCAGAGTTACTTGGTCCCAAGTAACAGAGGAATTTTAATAATCACACACACAGGGCTGCTACTCAAGCCCTGACTGCTCACACACCCCCTAAAACAGATGAAACTGAATAGAATAGTTTCTTGTAGATCCTGCAGAAATGAAACACTACATCCCTAGAAGGATCCATGCCAGCCTGGACAGGGCTTGCAGGGATAGTGGAAGGTGTCCCTGCCCAGGTGTTCCCTGCAGGAACTTTGGGACAAGATGACCTTTAAGGTGTCTTCCAACCCATGCCATGCTGTGATTCCATTTTTTCTTTCCAGAACAGTACATTATTCACACAGACAACATGAAAAATTAAGGAGTGGGTTAAAATGAAAATTAGAGAATGTAAGATATGAAAAAGCTTTTCAATGTAGAAGTCTCCAGTGCTTGTAACAAGGTCCTTTGCCAAGATGTCCCATGTGTGAACCAAATGAGTAACAAAAAACACTTGGGACAAGAGGCTGTGTCACATTAATTTTAAGTGTTTTTCCTGCTTCCTAGTGACATTTAAAAAATTAGTTTTAAATATAGCTAATTTAGAGTAATTCTGAAGATATTTACTGCAAAAACTTAAAATAAGAAAGGTAAATTAATTTAGGAAATAGATGACATGATACAATCATTTAAGTGGGAAAGAGAATGGGAAATAACCATAGAGTTACAAGATCGTTATACAAAAATCTATGTATATTCTCAAGTGTTCTTATGAAAAAGATTTTCAATCCTTTTCTCCCTTCCTCCTCCTCCTTCCCATGAAACTTTACAATTACTTTTCTGGAGATCCCCAGCAGTGACAATCCCACAGTCCCTCAGGGAAATCCATTGCAGCTCTTAAATAAGGAAAGAAAATATTTGTAGCAGGCAATTTGTTTTGATTATGTAAAAATCCCTCTCTAATATAGAATAACAGCAGCATATGACCCAAAAAAATGCCATTTGAGCTCAAAGTCACAATATTTCATTGCCTGCCTCTCCATCTTTCACACTGGGTGTGCATACAACACACAACATAGCCAAGGAAGAAAAAGCTGAATATTCAAATAAGGAGGTTGGAGCTAAATGATCATAAGGTCCCTTCCAAACCCAGGCCATTGTCTGACTCTGTATTCAAAATTACAGTAATTTCACGATTATAAGCCGCACCTGATTATAAGCCGCACATCCAGGTAGCCGGGTAGACCAGGGGATTTGTCCATATATAAGCCGCACCCGAATATAAGCCGCGTTATATTTTTTTTTTTTGAGGGAGGATCCATGTGCGACAAAGTAACAAATTAGTAACAGAATCACGCCAGAGTGGGATTTGGTGTCAGGTGCTCAAGTTGCAACAGTTTTCATAGACCAGTGAAGCTTTAAAAGCAGCCCCAGGCGCCCTCCCCGCCCGGCTCTCACTCCTGGGTTGGCATTTCGCTCGGATTTGTCCATAAATAATCTGCACCTGATGATTAGCCGCACTACTGGAGTAGGCTGGATTCTTCAATGAAAAAGGTGCGGCTTATAATCGTGAAATTACTGTAATACTAATTAATAGTAACTAACTAGGTAATACTACAGGGCTTTCCTCACAATTACATTGACAATCCAATGCTGGAGCTCATGAGGTGCTGGAGAATTTTTCGCCTTTATTTGAGTAGCATGAACAAAGTGAACATTTCCCCACTCACCCAGAACGCACAAAACCTTGCTGACTATAAATCCTTGCTTGCCACCCACACAGAGATCCCTCTCTGCTTTCAGATGCATCAGCAGGGAGAGTCATCATTTGTGCTCAGCGTCAACAAATGAACATTTTCATATCTCCTGCAGTTGTATTTCTCCTTCTAAAAGCAAAGTCCTCCTACAAACAGTCACTGATTATCTCCCTGCCCTTCCCAGGAGGTGAGTGGGTTGATGGCTTCCCCTCTGCTTCTGTTTCTCCTCTCTGCTTTGCCTTGCAGGACCCTCAGCTGCTTTTCCCATCTTTCAAAGGGCCACCAAGAAATCTCCTTTGTGCCTTCTCTGCCAGGAAACTGGGATTCTGTCCTGCCCTCCTTCCCTCAGGGCTGATGGAGACATCTGGCAAAGATCTGCCCACCTAGCTGCTGCTCAAAACAGCAAAACAAAAGTTGCATAAAGTGTGCTTAAAGCAGGAACTTATTTCAATCAAGTGGTCTAATTTATGTTCCCCATGGTTAAAAAAAAAAAAAAAAAAAGGAAGAAAGGGCAATAGCTCAGTTTAACCCAGATTCAAGTGAAATTAAATGGTATTTTTGCTGTGATTTCAGAGTGTTGCACTTTCAGCAGCTCAAGAATTGAATATCAGATCAAACCCTAAGGAAAGAGAAAAAAAAATAAAATATGTGCTTTTATGGAGATAGAGACAAGGAGGAGTGTTCCTTTCTTGAAAAAAGGACATCACATAGAAAACAGCACACATCCACTAAAAAATGAGGTTGGAATCTAAACCCCATTATTTGCTATTTTTCAGACATAAATTTTGATTTCTCCTTCTCTCCTATGTGTTTTTTAGTGGATTTACTGTTTATTCTAGAAGTCTTGAGCTAATCACAGTATGCTGAGTAGGTCATCCTTATGAAAATATATTGATAGAAGAGCTGGGAGCCATTTTTTGGCATAAATACATCAGCATTTCAAGTGATCCTGTAAGACTGGACTCAGTGTCACTCCTTATAAATGAAAATTCTTAAGATTTCCTCCAGCCCTTCACTCTGCATGGTCAGTATCTCAGCTTGATGTTGCTTTATTCAATACTCCAAAAATGATCACAATGCAGGTGCTAGAACTTGTGGATATATTATGGGACACTGTGGAGTGCAGACAAGAAGCACTGCAGGTCATCCTACCCTGATTAAGAGATCATAAACATCCCCAGCTGGGATGCACTAAAGACACATCAACTTTCTTCTAAATGAGAGGATTTTTGATGTAAATGAACACAATGAATCCAGAAATTCTAGAAAAACAGAAAATGCTCAAGGGATACTCTCTCCCTCCAGCAGAGCTCCTGTTAAGAAAAACTCATCTTAATTTCCCTTTTCAAAGTTTACAATTATTTCTAAAATGGATTTTAAAGTTCATGCAAGATCACTCAAGTGCAGACACAGTTCTGACATTTCCAGTGAAGGATGCTTCAGAGCAGAGAAGGGACCATTACGTCTCTTCTTTTGGTTTGTGACAAAAAATTGGAAAAAATAAAAAACCTTAAAAAAAAAAAATCTCTCTTGGTTATGCAAGACTCCAATTCTTGGCCAGCTTTTGATCATAATCCCTATTATTTCAAAATATTTTGCTGGAAATTCTGCTGGAATATTACTAAACAAAAGGCTGCACTATCTGACTGCAACTTGCCTGCTTCTCCATCATATCAGGGACTAGATTTCGTCAGAGTATCCACCAGTACTTTTAGGAAAACCCTGAAAGGAAATCAGGTATAACTATTAACAGAAAAAGTATAAAACCAAACCAATCAGGTTGAAGTTAAAGATTCTGTATTGAAATTTTCCACAAAGTCTTTTCAAATCCTAAGTGATTCTTCTTTCTGAATCATATTTAAAAGCTCAGTATACAATAACTTGTAGTTGTTGTGAAACAAATCAAGGTAGTTAAACAAAATCAAGGTTCACTTCTGCAAAATTCTCTCTCCTGTGAGATCATCAGACAAAACTGTAGCAGAGAGCAGTCTGTTAATCTGGAATGACAGGAAATTTCAAGTGTTTGCCATATAAAACCCAGTAGAGCACTTTCAATGAGATAAACTCCTGGTGTTGGGACTACTTCAAAGAACAATCTTGATGAATAAAAATCCTTATCTAATTCTGAACACAAATGCATGCAGGAGCATTGCTCTAACACTGCTTTAGTGAGAAAAAGGTTTGCACTCCATTCAAGACAAGATTTATACAGGGTCCTTTGGCCCATCATAAATCTGTCTAAAGTAGTTGAAAAATACAAATTATATGATGTACCATTACTTTTTAAACAGCCATCCTTTAACACTGAAAAAAAACCCCATTTTTATTCTCTATATTCAAAATCAGAAAAGTGCCATTTACCACTAGCCAAGAAAATGCTGTTTGGCTATCAGAAGGGTCACTATCATCAAAAGCAGTGTTTTCTTGTGAGGAACCTTTGTCTTCCTTTTCAAATTGCACATTTTTACCTGATTGCTTCCTCATGAACAACCGCAGTCAAGTTGGTTGCAAACAGCACAAATATCCCAGAAGTGAATCACAAGTCAGAGAAAAAAGCAAACAAACATACAACTGAAAACAAACTTGTTTCTTGCCTTGGTTTTTTTCACTCTCAGAAGATGGAAGCATTGTGACACAAACACATGCCATTGGTTTCTTCAGGTGCACAGAGCATAACAGTAATTTAATCTAAGCCATATTTACTGCACAAAGGGCCTAAACTGAGTGCAACATTAGGGATAAGAATTTATCATACCCACTTCAGGCCAAAATTTAGCTCCTCAAATCACTGTTATCTGAGGACACTCTCCCACATCCTCAATGCACAAATTTTCTTCAAGGTGATTCATGGAGTCCAAAGGGCCCTGGCACAGGGTGCCCAGAGCAGCTGTGGCTGCTCCTGGATCCCTGGCAGTGCCCAAGGCCAGGAAGGATGGGATTTGGAGCAAACTGGGACAGTGGAAGGTATCCTGCACGTGCCAGGAGTGGGACTGGATGATCTTGAAGTCCCTTCCAACCCAGGTCATTCCATGAGGTAATGAACACAAGGATATTGGATCATCTAAAAACTGTTCCTATACAAGTGCCCTCCACAGCCATGATCACTGTGGATCCAGCAAACTTTGAGTCTTCCTTCAAGAAATATCCATGCATGAGCAGCACACATTCAGATTCCTAGCACAGCTGCTCCAGACAGTGCTGCTGTAACACAGAAGATGATCTTGGCTGTGCAAGAGGATTTTTCTTCTGTGCATAAGGACTGTATGTGCCTGAGTCTAAATATGCACGTAATACTCCTGATAAAGTCAGCATGCTGGGCTCCATTCCAAATGAGTTGTTTAAAATACACAGTATTGATGGATTGAGGATGCATGAACTGAGAACTATTTGGACTCCAACACATCTAATCATTTTTTGCTTGTAACAACATGTCTAAAGCAAAACTCTTTTGACATCACTGAGTGTGCATTCTAGAATATGTCTGTGCAACAAAATCTGATAACAAAAGATGAACGCAGACCTGGAAAAAAAAAAAAAAAAGGTTACTGCTGTTTCTGCTCTGAAATTGAAAAAATGTGTTCCAGAGAGAGGCATTCTGGCTGATGAGCCGGTGCACACTTCCAGTCCAAGAACAGTACTGAAACTGGAGCTAAACCACAATAAAGATTTTATAAGAAAGCAAACCCGCATGATTGTTGACGTGGACTTTGCAAAACATCAGAAGAAACAAACCTGCCATGCAAAGTTGTGCTGCCTCTTAAATCTCTTGCAAGCAAGAGTTGCAGATTTGATGATTGATGTCTATTCAGACTGTTTATGTTTTAGCCCTTTTCCTATGTGCTTAAAAAATACCTGCTCTACAAGTTTCAACATAGAATCTGAATATCCAACTATATTTGCATTTCTTTGTGAGCCAAAAGTGCAAATATTTGAAATAAAGAACCCTTCCAGTGATGCCTACCTAAACCCCCAAACTCTCTGGGCTCCTTATCTGATTCTGGTATCTATCAATTAATTTTTATCAATTAATTTTGCTTGTGGAATATTTCTATAGCCGATAATGTGAAGAACCTCAGGTGAACTTTTCAGTTACAGAAGGAGGACACAAGGCTGTTCTTGTAAATTAAGTTGTGCTTGTAAAAGAGCCAAATTGGACATAACACTGGGTTACAGGGACTGAGGGAACATTAGAAGGGAAAAAAAATTCCAGAATGTCTCCTCTTTTTTTGATAGCGAGAAAAAAAAAGGTATCTTTTCCAGAAAGAAACATTTTATCTAAAAGTCACTTGTCAAATTATGTACCTTTTGTGATATTATTTTTCACCCTGATTTCTGAGTTCTTTTTCACAGAGGTCCTCTCAATCCCTTAATTCCTTATTCTGTACAGATATTTTGCTCTATTTTCATGGAACCACATAATATGCTGATTTGGAAGGGTCGTTGAGTCCAGCTCCTGGCCCTGCACAGGACATCCCGAGAGTCACACCCTGTGCCCAAGAGTGTTGGCCAAACATTTTGTGAGCTCTGTCAGGCTGGTGCTGTGCCCATCCCCTGGGGAGCCTGTTCAGTCCTGACCCCCCTCTGGGGGAAGAACCTTTCCCTGCTACCCAACCTAAACCTCTCCTGGCACAGCCGCGTTCTGTCAGTGTCACCAGAGAGCAGAGATCAGTGCCTGGCCCTCATGAGGATGTTGAAGACCACCATGAGGTCTCCCCTCAATCTCCTCCAGGTTGAACAGGCCAAGTGACCTCAGCTGCTTTTCACAATCCTTCCCCTCCAGACTCTTCACACATTTTGCTTGTTCTAAAGCACCATGGCAGCCATGCTGTATTTGGAATGAATCCCCATTCTCTTACTGATCTTCCTGCATCAGTCTGGCAGCCTTGCAGCTGTAAGTGGGTTGCAGCAATCCTCATCATATGTCACAGAATCATGGAATGAGTTGCTTTGGGGGGAACCTTAAACCCATCCAGTGCCACCCCCTGCCATGGGCAGGGACACCTTCCACTGTCCCAGGTGCTCCAAGCCCTGTCCAGCCTGGCCTTGGACACTGCCAGGGATCCAGGGACAGCCAAACCTTCTCTGGGCACCCTGTGCCAGGGCCTCACCACCCTCACAGCCAAGAATTTCTATCCAATATCTAATTTAAACCCACTGTCAGTTTGAAGCTCTTGTCCCATCACTCCAGGTCCTGATGCAGAATCCCTCTCCAGCTCCCCTGTAGCCCCTTCAGACACTGGAAGGTGCTGTGAGGTCTCCACACAACCTTTCTCAGCCCAAATTTTCTCAGCCTGTCTCCAGAGGAAAGATGCTCCAGTTCCTTTATCACCTTAGTGGCTCCAGTGCCCCACTGCACGGGACATGTTGAGCATGGAGGGACCATTTCTGCCTTGAACAGAGACACTGCACATGAGATATTCCCGGTGCCAGGGCCTGCCACCCTCCTAGGTAACAATTCCTTCCTAATACCCAATCCAAACCTTCTGGCCATGCTTCTGTGAAGTTTGAAATCTTCCCTGAGTGATTATACTGAAAAGTCAAACTTGGCTAAAATGTTTCTCCTGCCTCCTTGCTTCAGCTCCTATTAAATTGTTTTTTTGTTTTCACCCCCTTTGGCTGCAGCAAGGCCCCGTCCTGTTTCTGGTCGTGACCTGGTACAGAGCTGACAGGGTACACGGAGCTGAACATCTGCCTGGAGATGGAGGGAGGTGCTGATCCAGCTCTCCATCCCTGTGCTGTGCTCTCTCCCCGTTTGTACAGTATGTACACAAAGCACAATTGGCCTCAGGTAGAGCTTGTGCTTCCACAGCTGCATTTTCCCTGGCCTAATGTTTTTCCAGAACGTGTTCCATATGCTTTAGCAATGAGTTTGTCCCAACTGCCCTCTTCTGGTGTGTCAGGGGCAGGCATTACAGACATGAATGGAGAGAAGCATCCCCAACAGGGCAAGATGAAGAGAGGGGAAAAAAGGGAAAAAAAAAGTCAAAATATCCGCAATGAACCGGATATCAGCTAGTACTGAAATTTTAATTCAGAGCATCCTTCTAGCCAGGGAAAAAAGTTGAACTAATAGGTTCAAGCAAAATGCAGACATCAGGATTTAAGTGCCTCATCCTGCTGAAACAGGAAAGCAAAAGCCAAAAGTTTGGAAGTTGGGTGAAATCAGTCATATTGTGTTAAACATTTGCAGAGCCAAAATCAGGCTACTGGCACAAGATCCAGGAGAAATATGATTATGTGGTTTTCTTTGCTGAAATTGCAATCTCAATAGCTTTAAAAAATAATTAAGTAATAGAGCACTCTAGCTGTGCACATAAAATAGTCAGGGGTCAGTACATACAACATCATTCCATCATTTTAATATAAAAGTCACATTGAAGTCACACATGAAGGCTTATTTGCCAGAAAATCTGCTGGGAGGAGAAGAGGGAAAAATCCAGTCTCATTTAATTTTGCTTTTTAATGTTTGATTACAAAGATATGGTCACAGGTGTTTTATAGCATAAAAATAATGCTTTTCTTAATTAAAGAGAAACAGAGTTCTGGGAGGAGAATAGTGGAACCTCACTTTAGATTTTCTCAACACCAAACAAATTTTTTCTCAAAAACTGGAAAAGGTCTCTTGTATTCCCCACAGAAACTTAGCTCAAGGTAAAGAATTCCTCACACTTTAAACACCACTAAGATTTTTATTAAGCAACAGCCAAGACTCTCTGTTTTAAATGTATCCCAAAGGCATCCCTCAAATAAACAAAATGACAAGATAAGGTGCTGACAGTTGACAAATTAGCAATGGTACATCCTGACTTAATTCTGAATTGTGTTTCAGATGTATCTGAGGATGTCATGCTGTCAGAGAGGGCAGGCATTGGGAGCCACCTTGCTTCCTGTGATGATCAAAAACACACAAAATGGACTTTTCTGACCCAAGTGTCAGCATAGGATTGGAGGAATTGCCCAGAGAAACACGAGCTCTGGACTATTGCAGGAAGAAGGGACTGCACATGATGCCAGGATCCAGCTGTGGATGCAGAGGCTTTCACAAATTTCCCTGCCCATATTCAGGCTCTGATCTCATCCTGTCCCTGTTGCAGTGAGAAACAGGAGGAAACCTGAGCAAGCAAGCTGGGAGGAAGCTGTAGGACACAGTGGTCAGGCTCCTGGAGCTTTAGCCCAAGGGAACAAGTCACAGGGTGGGAAATGAGTCATGCCACTGATTTCTTGAAAGGAAAAGAAGAATCGTGGGGGAAGGCAGAGAAGCTTTTCTCCCTTCGCCAAAAATAAAATCCTAGATGGAAAGTAGTGCTTATAGGGAAACAAAAGAGTCACAGGATTTGGGTAAGCCTTAGAAATCTTGGAGAAACTGTTTTAGCATTGGAAAGTCCACTGATAGGAGTTCTCCTACAGAGGCCCCAGGACAGTACATCTTCAATTTGTCCAGCTGGGAAAACTGGCTTTTATTACTGTTAGCAAACACCCAATAGTGCTGTACTTCACATCACTGAGCATTATTGCACCGTGCTAGCTAAATTTTACTGTCAGAGTACTTGAAAACACTAATGAATCTATAAAATATTTCCCATTATCCCTTTTTTTTGTCTGGGGTAGAGTCAGTTCACTTCCCAAGCAGTGGTATAGGGCTGTGTTTTGGCTTGCTGCTGAAGTGCTGAATTTGTTGCTCTGCTTTCCTTGAGTGCACAGCTTTTGCTTTGCCTATTAAGCTCTTCCCTCCCTGAACTATACACAGGGATAGCAGGGATTGGCTGAGGTTCAAAGGCACCTCTTGAGTGATTGTTTCTGGCTGTCCTGCTCAGGAAACCACCTAGAGCAGGCTGCCCATGACCATGTCCAGACAGCTTTTTAACATCTCCAAGGAGGGAGACTCCATAATGTCCTCCAGCAGACTGCAGTGCTGGGTCAACCTCACAATAAAAATGTGTTTTCTGATATTCTCCCTGCAAAGAGCCCAAGAGAAAATTGCTGTGTGTTTGGACTCTATTAGAAATACATGGGGCATGTTAGAGATAGATCTATTTTGGGGCCTGTGGTGGAGAATTAATGAACATTAACTATATGACAGATTCAGGTCTGATTTAAAGGAAAAAATCTGGGGGTTTTTTGAGTTTTCAGTGGTCATAGCTGTCCCTCAGGGCCTTAAAAAAAAAACCAAAAAAACAACAAAAACACAAACAAAACAAAAAACCAAAACCCACACAGAATTTTTTTTCATTCAGAAAGAAATTCTTTACTGTGACTGTGGTAATGCCCTGCCACAGGTTGCCCAGAGAAGTTGTGAATCCCTTGAAGTGTCCAAGGCCAGGTTGGACAGGGCTTGGAGCAACCTGGGATAATGGAAGGTGTCCCTGCCCATGGCAGGGGGGTGCAATTTCTAAGGTGCCTTCCAACACAAACCATTCTGGAATTCTATTCTATGATTCCTACAACAAGAAGGACATGAATCCCAGAAACTACAGAGATTTCAGCATGGTTTTGCTCAAATGAAGAGAGAGAGGAAGTTATCAGAAAGGTAAGTCGTAGAAGGCATCAGAGCAGCCCTTAAACATCAGTCTGACATACATAAATTCAGTTTCTACTGAAAATAAACTATGTTGCTTCAATTAGCTTCCAAATGAAAGGTTGGAAGTTGAGGAGTTTCAACAAATGTCAAAATATTCCATGGTAAGGGAAAAAGGAAAATTAAAATAAAGCCAGACAAAACCATGTATGACCAATTCAATCACTTGACACCATCAGAGATTAAACCATTCCAAAAGTGAGATCTGCACAAGACTCACGTGCAGTTTTGCCTTATAAACCTACTGCAATGACTGTAAATAAACCTGACCAAGTAGTATTTGATGCTAAACCTGGTGACAAACAAAATATCAAATTTCCAGTCAGGCTACAGTTGTAATTCCCTAATAATTTATACCAGAGCCAGGTACAGAAACATCATTCCAATCACAGGATTAGAGTCTGACTTTAATACCATGAAGTAAGTGTCTCTGTAGTAGTCTCAGGGGATGACTGAGCTCTAGAACACATTTGATATTTAGGCCTGATTTTACAGTCTTGTCCTTATCAAAATAATAACCTATACTCAGATAAGTTTTCCTCAGATAAGTTTGACCACTACTTGCAGCTAAGTCTATATTTAACTGTGTGTGCTGCCCTAAGACAAGAAAGCCTTGAAAAAACCCTACAGCAGAAATTGAGTCATTTCACACACAAAACAAAAACTCCCAAGATTGTATGGAGTCAGTTCATCTTACACTGTCACCTGAAGGAGTGATGATTTCACTTACATTTTCCACTGAATGTTCAGAGGAACCACACTTCCCACGGAAATCAGACTCACAAGCCTGGTTGCTGTCGCTGTTTCCACATCCTTCTGACATCAGCATCCCAGCAAGAGAAGTTCTGTTCTCTGCAGGACAGGGATGGCTCACCTCTCAGCCTCTTGTACATCCCCTCCAGAATGCTGCACTAAAATCTGATCGATACATACAGCAGCTCCCTCACTGTGTCCTCTTTTGAAGCAACCAGCTCAGCCTCCATCCATCCTGAAACTTTGATCTTGCATTGATTTCCTACCCCCTTGGCATCTCTCAGCTCCTTTTTAACTCTCTCTTTTGTTAGTTTAGGCAGATGTGCAGCTTCCCAGTACCTGGGGCTGGGATCAGGGTCCAAAACTATCACTAAACACCAGTTTCCAGCTAGAATCTCCTTACACTGAGATGCCCACCCCAAAGCTATTAACCAGCTCATTTTGCTATTCCCAACTGTGCCAAAATCTTTTTCTTTTCCTTGAGTTTTCCTTTTCCACCACTAATTCCTTCAAAATTTGGAAACCAGTGGTAGAGGGTGCCATGACTGCTGAGCCCCATCATGTGTGGATTGGGAAAGCCAGACCCACTGCAAAACTTGGGTTCTTTTTCAAGGTCAACTTGCTCAATGAAGTCATTTTTCTGGATCAAGAACGCTGTTTAGTGGAAGTTCATCCACTAACACCTGAACTGAGACAACTAAGTCTGCCTTGTTGAGCTGTGATAAAATCACGCAAGATTAAATCCTTGTGTCAGTGGGGTAAGGTTCATCCATCTCCTTTGCAAAATCCCTGCTCCTCCTGAATACTGAGAAAGTGACAAAGGGACCTAATCCTAAAGATTATTAATGTAAATATAAAATATGAGCAATGCTGTTCTCAGCAATAAAAAAGTACAATGCACCTTCTGTTCCAGGCATAAACATAATATTTTAATTATATGACTGTTTAGGCTATCTGAACTTTCATTACTGCCAACATTCTGCTCTTCAGATCTTCAGAGTGCTGTCATTGTCCTTATTTTCCACTAAAGTGTTCAGGAAGTGCAATGCTGCCATCTAGCATCCAGGGAAAATGATGGAATCCTCCATTCACCCAGTGTCCCAGGTTAGTTTTACAGGATTTTTGGTGACCACAGGTCATCACGAGGATTCCACTGGCCTGGAAACTGCCTGCTTTTCCTGGAAATATCAGGAGAAATTCACAAATTGTATATACATGTACATGTACATATACATATAGACACTTGTCCTGGTTTGGAGGACAGGTGTCTGCTGAAAAAGGCAGGAACCTCTCTTGAAATGGAGACTATAAACCCCCCTCCCTCCAAATTATTATAATTTTGAAATCAAGGGGCTCTCAGGCAAAGATATGTGAGTTAAGAATAAAAGTTCTTTGCTAAGAAAATTGAAGTAGAAATACAATACTACAAAGAAACAAACCTCAAACCCTGACAAAGTCAGCATACAACCTGGCATCCCGTCAGGCGGAGTGCTGGGAGAAGTCCCATGAAATGGTGACTAAAGTCCTCCTGCAGTGACAGATGTGGTTCAGTTGGAGCAGTGCTCCTGTACAAGGTGCAGTTTCCCGCCAAAGATCCAGTGATGATGTGGAAAAGTCCAGTTTTCCTCTGGAGTCCAGGAGAATAGGGGCTGCCTTAGCGTCCCAAAACTTCTGGTTTTATCCTGGTGAGAAATGTTGGGCTCTTCCCCCTGGCTGGACAACTTCCAATGGGATGAAGTAATTTTATCAGTCCCACAGTGGGACTCAGTGGCCATGAGCAGAAGAGAACTCCCTGGAGGAAGGATGGGTTGTGAAAAGATAAAGAACACTGCCCCACCTGGTTTCAATGGATGGCCCATTAGCAGAATATCTCCCATGGAGATCAGGATCACTGCCCCACCTTCAACAGATGGTGATAGAATAGGTACCTTTTATCACATCCTGTATTGTAACCCAAGACAACACTATAATCTCGATAATGTATGTGTAAAGTATATATGTGCTGTACAAGACATCTGGATTAATGGTTCCATTCCATTTTTGCCTCAGTTCAGATGTATATAACATACCATTTATGGCTAAACAACCTGTCTAGACTCCTCAGTGCAGAAAAATAAGCCTCATTTCAGATGTCTACATTAGGGTGAGATGAATCATGACCTAGAGGTGTTTATTCATTTCCCAAGTTGTAAAGGAATCCTGGACAACAATCTTCAGCATGGAATTCTGCAGTGTTGATGTCTAGATGGGAGTAAATGAATCCTGGGATTTAGATTAATAAATCCAAGGAGACTGTGAGCTCAGCATGCACAGCACTTGTTTAACACAACTCAGAAACATTCCTCAAGCACTACCTGATTTAAGCTTGATATCTCCTTTTTGCATAACAGTTTTTTTCCAGAATGGCATCTGGCCTGGATTCAAAGACTTCACTCAATGGACAATTCAATTTTTCTGAACAATTTGTTCCAGTGGTTTATGACCATCCCCGAAATGATGTAACATGGTAAATAAACATGTTATCAGTTCCAGTTCTGCTTTAGATTTTGTCTTTGATTCTGGAAAATATGTGGGACAGTGAAAAATCATGTAAAAAGGTACAGATTGCATAGCAGTTAAGTGCTTCATTAGCATTTTGTTAAGTACTTTGCTACAGAGTTATTTTATGGAACTTCTAAGATCCTTGTCATTCACCAACAGCAGGTTCAGGCAGCAGCCTCGCAATTACTTTTTGCTCTTGGTAGTGAAAGGATGGAAATGGAATTTCTACATACAATATTCATGAATTATTCACTTGCTGGGAAAAATTTTTGTCACTGGTTTGTGATGGGGTTTTCTTTTGGAACTTTTTTCCTTGCTTAAACAGCTAATTATAAGCAAAACTATATTAGCAAGCATAAAAATCCCAAGCCTATTCAAAAACATATAAATAATGCTACAAAATTGAATTGCTTTTATCTTCTTGTGAGTTAATGTTGGTGGATTTACATAGAACTTGAAAACTGGTAAAATCCATGGTTTTTTTGTGGATGTTGAAAACCATGAAGCTTCATTTCTAATTAGGGCAGGTACCCTAAAGCATCATTATAACCATTTGCTTCCTCCAGAGATTTATGACTGATGTGATCCAAACTTATTAAACACTTCACATTTTAGGAAAAAACACTTAATTTTCCTTGCTTATAACTAATTTTGTATGGCCTGAGATCTTGCTCATCCACTTATCTCTTTGTGGCTGACTTGAAAATATTTATTGAGATGCACTAACATGAGAAATAGATGTCAAACTATTTCAAAATGTTTAAAAGCCAATGTTCAGCAACCTCATGTTCCTCCAGCCTTAAGAACTGTCTATTCAAGACACATGGTGACATTTAGAGTTTCTGTCAGAGTAGTTTTCCAAATGATGAATTCAAGTCATAAATTCATATCTGCAGTCTGTGGCAGACTTCAAAACAGCAATTCAATCAGAATTCCCCCCAGGGGAGCAGGAAGAAATGCTCCTGTTAGTATTTTTATCAAAGGAAACAAAATATAAAGAAATCATCATTTTCTCCCTTTTGCACCCACACCCTCATATTCATATAATTTTGATGGAGCAGTGGAAATGTGATTAATTCTAGGTATAAACCCATAAAGAAGACTGGATATAATTTGGTATGAGTTATAGCACTGAGTACAAATTATTTTGGCATCTGTACCAATTTATCATGATTACCACATATACAGAAAACTATCAGAAGTTGAAATGAGGCTGAACTGCCACAGAAGTCATCTCAGGCTCCAAAATCTAACACACAGATATTGCTTCCCTTGTGGGAGAAGCCAACAAATAAAATAGGGAGAAGAAAGTAAAAGCATTAAATGGAAACCTAAATATGCAATATTGAGAGAAACAGTCCCAGTTACCATGCTGCTAATTTCATCACTCACTTCAGCCTTTCTGAATACTTTCCAGCAAGTACAGAGGAGATTCCTTGTTTTTCTTTTTTCATATGGAGGGGTGGGCAGGCTCCCTGATTTGTTGAGGAAGACAGAACCATGAACAAGGTTTTATCCATAAGGCACTCCAGAAGTCCCCCACACTTTCTGGGAATGGACAACCCCACACCTCTGCTGTAGATGATCACTCTGTTAATATGGAAGATTAATTCATTTTTGGTATAAAGTTAAAAATAAACCCCAACTTTAGTAATAAGGAAGAAAGCATAGAGGAGAAGAGAGATTTCTGTTTGCTTGCTGTTAATACAAGCTCATATTAACAGGACACGTAAGGTGAAATAATGAGCAGCCTCAGGTTGTATGAGCCATTTGGGAAAGTCACAGACATCTTTTTAATCTGCTTCTAGTTTCACCTTCACAGAAACCATGATGCATGAAGGGGTGGCTTTAAACTACTCTTACACTCTAGTTCATCTTCCCCAGCATAATGCAAAGTAGATTTAGGCCCACTGCAATTCATCCTTTCTTTCTGGCAAAACCATGCTCAGAGGGCCACAAAGTAACTTCAAAAATCTCAGCAAAACAGAAATGGCTAAAATAAGGTCAAGCAACTTGGTAGAGAGCTAATTATATCTTTTAAGAAAATCACAAAAAAAAATTAGTGTAGGTAGTTTGTGACTTATAGGTACTTTGTAAGTAGCTACAAGTTCATTTGGGACATGTTTTTTTGCTTAAAATCAAGTACAGGCTTAGTGTTTCATTAATGGAAGTCTTAAAATTGATTTCTCTTCATCCCAAGCCTATCAAAAGTGATAAAATGGACAATGATTTTCTCAGAAAGTTGCTCTCTGAAGAGGCACTCACTTTACCAAAGTGCATCTTACATCCTTTTCTGTAGTGTAATATAATTTTATGCAATCCTATATGTATAGATTCTGTAAGTTAGTGCTGGATGTTGCTTGAAAATGGGAATTCTATTTACTGATTCCAAACATTAGAAATAAAAAATCATATAGATATACACACACCTATGTATGCTATAGATCTGTGCTATACCAATGTGTGGGATTTATGCAGGAATATTTTCATCTACCACGTCCACCACAAGACGTACATCCATTAAAATACATTTGAGGGGTTTTTAAATTATTATTCAACATAAAAGGTCAAAATGTGGGATTTGGATAAGGAGCTTTTGAAGACCTTTATACACATTTTGTGTACATTAAAGCTTCAGCTTGAACTTTGCCTGCAGGCCATTTTCTGCTAATGAAATAAGAATGTTCCGCCTCACTTGTTCAAATCAATGCAGAATCTGAACAACCACAAGAGAGCAACAGCAAGTGAGAAAGAAGGCATTGCACGTAGCTCTCAAATATGCCAAAGAGTCTGGAGGGCTGCCTGCAGATCCCTTACTGTTATTGATAGGGATATGGCTAATTTAAGGTAAAGTGTTCCAAAGTAAAATTCCATTACTGAAAATTCGCTGGCTCTTAAAGACTTTGAATGGCTGCCAACAATCTGCAGAAATTGTCGTGAGGTGCAGTAGCTTCCAATGAAAACCTAATCTTTCTTTTACTTAAAGGATATTCTCATATTTCTGACTCCCTCTATGCTTTCTATCTGTCTTGATTAATTAATGTAGCTCAGCTGTGAGGTTACTTGATTCCCAAACTGGGACATGCATTCAAATACCTTGCTGAACTGAAGCCCAGGTTTCGACATGCATGCTCATAAAGGAATGCTAAATTAGTATGAATTGTTAACAGAACAGGAAATGTTCATGCATCTAATGTTCTATATATAGCACAGTAAACAGGAAACAGTAGTAAAAATAAAAAAAACAAAAACCAAAACAAAAACCAGCTGTGGTGGCAAATGAGCTTCCACGTAGCTTGAGATCCCCCAGGGCATGGAAATATGGAGTGGTAAACCATAGAGTGCAAATTACACACAGTCATTGCAGTCATTCCACAGATATCTTTGACCTGCCTTACTTCTCACAAACATCATTTGTTCCTGAGTTCTGACACAGGAATTAATAAATAACTTCATTACAGAGACACAAATGAAGCACAGAAATAGGCAGTGAAATCAGTGAAGCAACAGGGAAAATTTGAGACTCCTTTTCGGTTCAAAAGTCCAAAGGAAAATCAAAACAAAACCAACAACAACAACAACAACAACAACATCAACCAAAAAAACTCATTCTGATGCTAACTGGAATGAAAGGTACTTTGAAAATTCTCATTACTTACATTTCAGCCACACAATGATTTTGGAATTAAATCTACACGTACTGACTGATATGAATCTGCTCCTGAGTCAGACCTCTTGAAGGATAAGTGTGTTTATTCTTAAAATTAGATTCTTTATTCTACATTTTAAAACTTAATTAAATGGCTGTATTTAAGATACATAATGATGGGAAGACCTGTATAAATCAAAATATCAGTTGGGTCAGCACATCAAAAATTTTTGCATACCTTAAAAGCTACTTGAGGCCCCAAGTCTGGAAATGGGGGCTATTATAGTAATAAAATACAGAATCTGCCAGTTTGGCAGGAAATGCTTTGGTCTGTTAAAGTAAACATATTTATAATGGAGCAATTACAACTAAAAAAAAAAAATAAACCCTCCAAAAACCATAAATCAGAAACTGCTCTCTTGCACAAAGGCAAGCCACATATACCTTAAGCATGGCTTTAGCTACCAGTGTCAAAGAATTTTTATTGGCATAGGCTAGAAAATACAATAATTTTTTTCGCTTGTACAGGAGTCCAGTACAGGCCATGAGTTTTACAGCTTATTCATATAAATGGAGATACTTTCTTAATAAGAGAAAAAGTATGAGGAAGTGGCTTAAAAATGCAGAGATAAAGCAATAAGCAGTTGGGGATTTGTTATTTAAACTCAGTAATTCTGTCTCTGTTGGTCTGTGTATGGAACGTGATTAAAAGAAGGAAACAGAACAAAATATTTACCTCATTATCTTATTAATTGTGCATATACACTTCTATTAATGATCTTCAATTCCTGCTCTCTTAGATATGAATGATTCCGAAACGAATGTGAAATCAGGGTTCCCTGAAAAAGACCCATAAAGATTAAATAGCTGGAGCAATTTACACTTTATTTTTCAAAAAAATGCGCAGGATTGAACCATTCCCACGCATCTCTTCCTTTTTACCCACTCATGCCTCTCCTGATAGGCCTAAATAAATAGTTCCAAAGGTAGCACTGTTGAAATACTCATAAAAAACAGTTCCTGGTGCAAAATGTCCCAAATGTGATCATCATATCATCCATCTTTGGTATGTTTTCAATATTTATAGTACTTTACAAGACATAATAATAATCCATGTTGTCCCTCCTCCACTAAAACAAAATCAACCCCCAAGCTCTTCTGTGTGATGTGTAAGGATGTTAGGGCATGCAGACTAACAACACAACAACAACTCCTGCCCTGCAGACTCTATGATTAGGCAAGATCTGAAAACAATTTTAAAAAATCTTTTATACTTCCCTTTTTCATGTGGCCCCTTTCAACTATGTACATATGGTAAAAATTTTCCTGAACAGCAATTTTAAAAACCTTTCCTGATGTGGGCACCCTGTGAATAATGCACTGTTCAACCAATTCTCTTTTTCTTTGCCTGTTTGCCACATGACCTCTCAAACATTTTTGAGAATGGTTGTAGCTTTGTGTTCATGATCTAAGAGATAAATGTGAGTTGCAGAAGAGAGGGGAGGTTATTTTCTTACAAGCCTTTCATATAACATGATTTGTTTTACAGGTACCAGTGTTATACACTTCTAGATGCTCAGGATTATGAGTCTCTGTCTCAGTATGGTTCTGCTACCCTTGTATTTTCCATAAAAATAATGAAGAAATAGTTTATGTGTATAATATACCTTCTTTCTAAAGATTTCCAAAAAAAGGCTGAATAAAGTACCTAGGTTAGTGTTCTTGGCCATGATACCCAATCTGAAGGCAAAGAAGAATGAATTATTTTGTACTCTATTCAACAAGAAGAAACATGCTTTAAGTGGAATACCTTAGCAGTTCAAGCTATTCTCCTTTGTTTTACAAAGCATAACTGGAAAACCGACAAAGAATTTTTTTTTCCCACAAAATATTTTAAAAATGATGGAAATCAGTACTTTGCATCAAAGTACTTCCTCAGTCTCAACCTAAAGCCTAATCAGCTGGTATAAAGTATGTTTGTGTTGGCTGAATTCATTGTATTGAGGTGGCACAAATGTGCATACAAAAGTAGGAAGAGGTGGAAATACCACAGAATACCAGCGCCTTTGTGGGAAAGTGAGAAGCTGTGAAGTGATATACAAGTTCAAAGACTAATTATGTAATCACTCTCTGAAAGGTCAAAGTCAGCAAAGTACAGAGATAAGCCTTAAAATACTCACTAATAAAAAAAGGGGGCACACATTTCAGGAAGAAAAAAGCATTCAGATACTTTCTGCCCTTTAAACGTGAGCTTTCCGAGAATACATATCATGGTTACGTGGGCTTGGATCCAAGAAGCGAAGTGCAGCGATCTCCTCTTACCTGCCTGCAGGACTTCCTTCTCCACATGGTGAAGTCACAGAGCCACAGAATTCCAGGATGGGTCAGGCTGGAAGGGACCAAGTGGGTCACTGGTGCCACCTCCCTGCTCAGGGAGGGTCATTCCAGGACACAGGGCACAGGAGAGTGTCCAGATGGCTCTGGAATTTCTCTGGTGAGGGAGATCCCACACCTCTGCTCTCTGCTCAGGGCTGGGCAGTAGTTGTGCCTCCTGTGCAGGGGGAATTGCTGGGCTCAATCCCTGCCCGTGGCTCTGGTGCCATTGCTGGGCCCTGGAGCAACGAGGGACACAAAGAGACAGACAGGGACACATAGGGACACACAGGGCTGAGGCTCCTCTCAGCTCGGGCTCCTCTCCAGGCTGAGCAGCCCCAGCTCCCCCAGCCTTTACCTGTCAGACATACTCCAGTCCTTCCTCAGCACCACAGGCCCTGCTCCAGAGTTCCCTGTCCCCGCTGTGCTGAGGATGCAGAGTTGGACACAGCACTCCAGTAGCCTCCCAGGGCTGGGCAGAGGGGCAGGATCCCTCAGTAACCTGCTGGGAATGCTCTTCCCGATGCATCCCAGGATCCACCTTGGCCTCCTTGCCCCCCTGGGCACTGTTGGCTCAGGGACAGCTGAGTGTTCCCCGGGTCCTTCTCCACAAAGCTGATCCAGCAGGGACCCCACAGCCTGTGCTGGTGCCTGGCGTTGTTCTTGCCCAGGTGCAGGACACTGCATTTGTCTTTACTGAATTTCAAACAGTTCCTCTCTTCCCATCTCACCGGCCAGTCCAGGTCTCTGCAGGGCTGCCCAGCTCTCAGGGGGATCAGCCACTGCTCCCAGATCGGTGTCCTCAGTGAATTTCTGAGGAGACATTTCCCCTTCAGTCAGCCAGGCCCAGCACTGAACCCTGGGGACACACAGTGCCCAGCCTGCAGCTAGGCCCAGTCCTTTGTGTTTAGAGCTGGTTTATTACAGTTCACTTGTGGCTGGGTTTAAGGTACAGTAATTTCACACTCATAAGCCGCATAGGGTGACAAGCCGCACTTCCAGGTTGTTGGAAAGTCCATGGAATTTGTCCATAAATAAG